>CM019707.1:15164965-15519965 GCA_009760885.1 Achatina immaculata
GACTTTCATGTTTTCTCTTCTCGTGGCAGACCATCGGGATATCAATACATCATCATCATCATCATGTGCCGTGCCGACTGGCGTTGGCTATTATGCTTCTCCAGAGTACGCGATCCTTCATGCATGCCATCAGCTCAGTTGGTGATCTCCTCTCACACCATCCCGTCAGACTGTCCAGTATCATTTCTCTTGGTCTTCCTCTTCATCTCCTTCCTTCTATTTTTCCTGTTGTTATAATATTTTCAATGCCCCCTCTTCTCATTGCATGTCCTATGAAAGTACATTGTCTCTCTCTTATCTTTTTGACAAGGTTTTTTTGGTCTCTCCAGCTCTTCTCATACATTCTTCATTAGTTATTTTTGCTGTCCAGGGGATTCGCAACATTCTTCTAATAAACCACATTTCTGCTGCTTCCAATGATTTTTGTGCAGACTTGCCTATTGTCCATGATTCACTTCCATATAACAAGATAGGTTCAATACAGCATTTTAGGACTCGTTTTCTAACATTCATTGATAAGGATGTGTTGGTTAATATGTTTTTCATTCACTGAAATGCAGTCTTTGCTTGGCCTATTCTGTTCCTAATATCAATACAACATGAAGTTATTATTTCTAAATCTAGTGGGCGTGTGTGAGGAGCCGCGGAAGAAGGTTAGAAAGGTAGTCCAAGGTGAGGTTGAGGTAAGGGTCGCTTGTCTTTAGTATTTCCTGCTTACCAAGTAATTTCTTTCTAGAATGGTAGAATACAGGTGTAGGGCGTGTGCTGGATGTAAAGTAGGTCACCGAAGAACAGACGTGCACCTGAAGCGAAATACCTGTCTTTATATGCCCAGGTATCGTTTTGAGATATCTGGATGTTCCTTTGACTTCGTGTTAGACCTGGGGTGCTGTGCTTTATCTGATTTATAGCATGACATTTGCACTTTTTGTTGTGCTTGGCAGATCAGGGCTGGGTGTTGACTCAGTAACTGGGTTACATGTCATCGACTCAGTGACTGGGTTACATGTCATCGACTCAGTGACTGGGTTACATGTCATCAGACTGATGGCGATGACTTCATTAGAGATGACTTGATTGGATTTCGACTCTGGTGTCTAGACTAAATCTTAACTGTAGACATTGAAGCTTTAGGTACTGACTTTGATGACTAGACCACAGATGCTTAGACTCCAGACTTACTAGACCACAGATGCTTAGACTCCAGACTTAGTTGAACACAGATGCTTAAACTCTAGAATTACTACACCACATATGCGGGTAGACTCTAGAATTGCTAGAACACATATGCTTAGACTCTAGAATTACTAGACCACAGATGCTTAGGCTCTAGAATTACTAGAACACATATGCTTGGACTCCAGACTTACTAGAACATAGATGCTTAGACTCCAGTATTACTAGACCAAAGATGCTTAGACTCTAGAATTATAAATATATGTAAAATATTAACTTTGATGACTAGACTATAGATCCTCAGATTCTGGATATTAACTTTGATGCCTAGACTACAAATGCTCAGATTCCGGATATTACCTTTGATGACTAGACTACAGGTGCTCATATAGTTTTAATGACTAGACCACAGATTTTGTGTGGCATCACGTCTGTTTGTGTCTGTCTCGGGTGACTCGATGAAAATTCGACTAGGCCTAAATAAAAATCATTTTGACATACTTATGTCGTGTACACTTTCCTTTACCTTATCCTCTTCTTCTCTCGTATACTGTCTGAAGATCTCCTCACCCCCACGCCATTCTCTCTTTTGTCTTTGTAGTATTCTTGTGCAAATTTACATGTTTGAGTAATGTGAAAGGTTCAGGCAAGAGGAACAGGATATCAGACTTTTAATCTGAGGACCGACGGCAACTCTTATAATGAAAACATACTGAGGTAGAAGGACGGTGCTGTTATGTGTAACCAGAAGTAGTCAATATCTCATTCCATTTCTGTGTAGTACTGCTAGGAATGGGTTGATGTGCTCCTTCCCCCCCCCCCCCCCCGGTTCGTTGTGGCTAGCCGATGGTCGTGGAGTCTGCACGAATGTTCGTTTCTTAGGTCCACTTCGAGGAGGCCTCTCCGTATCCGACACGACACCTGTGTTTCAACAGTTATAGCGACGACTGAAAAGAGAAACATCTGCTCTAAAGGGATATGACGAATAATAATAATAAGAAGAAGAGGAAGAGAAATACATGTAGTAAAAGGAAAGCTAACAAATATAGTGAAGCCACTGAAATGTTCCATTCACTGAGCAGTGAGTACATAAACCATCACCATTTCTGACCCCAGAAATCTTCGCCAGTTCTGACCCCAAAAGTCTTCGCCAGTTCTGACCCCAAAAGTCTTCGCCAGTTCTGACTAACAGCACAGCGTTGTCTAAATCAGACTGAAATACCCAGCGTGATCGCATTACTCAGAGTGCGACAATCAGTGAAGGTATAAATTCTGTGTGACAGCTGTGGTTGCCACGTACAAGTTGACAGGTTTTTGGAACCACAAAGATTACCCAGCTACCTGAGACGTTTGGGCTGTGTTCACAAAGGGCGTAAGGTTACCAGCATGTGATCATTGGGCGTTCATGAGGGGCCAACTCTTGCCGTCCGCTTAGTATGTCGAAACTTAAACTACTACTACTGCTACTACTACTACTACTACTACTGCTGCTGCTTCTACTACTATTACTACTGCTACTGCTGCTGCTGCTGCTATTACTACTACTGCTGCTGCTGCTACTACTACTACTACTACTACTACTACTACTGCTACTACTACTACTACTACTACTACTACTACTACTACTACTACTACTACTACTACTACTACACATCGCAAAGAGCTCAAGCTCATAAGTTGTGTGTGTGTGTATCTGTGCATATGAGAGAGAGAGAGAGAGAGAGAGAGAGAGGGATAGAGAGAGAGAGAGATCTTGACGAATTATCATTGACTTCACGACGTGGGAAAGGATGGAAACCGTTTGAGCGATTCGTCTTACACGCCATTTATTTGCTCCAAATTATTGAGAAGGGCGGAGTATAAAGAGTGACTGGCCGTGACAGGTGAAGCTTTTGGGGGAGTTATGTTGTAAAAAAAAAATAAAAGTCATCTGAGCATCTTGTTCTGAGTCCCACGGCTGATTTGTACGATCGTTTGGTTTCATATTGTCTGTTTGTCTGGCTGTCTGTCTGTCTAGGCGTTCAGAAAGTAATGCATCACATCGTTATTTTTTCAGCTAATAATGAAGATAGATGCGTGACATTCTGCATACTTTAAATATGGCATGTGCCGATTGTGTGAACCAAATTGCACTGCAACCGGCCAAAGAATATGGCTGCCCTAACCGTTGAAATGGAGCATTTTAGCAACTTGCGGTATAAGTAGCGAATTGTGATAGAATTTCTCGTTGCAGAGAAGGAAACTGTTCTGAACATTCACAAGCGTCTATGTGATGTGTATGGAAGTTTTGCACTCGACAGGAGTACAGTCAGTTGCTGGGTTCAGAGAATCAAAGAATCAATAAGTGGAGATAAAGAGTTGCATGATCGACCGCGCTGTGGACGTCCTGCTACAGACACCAAGGCAGAAATGTTGAAATGCGCTGAAGGCATTATTCTTACTGATAGGCGTATCACTACTCAACAATTGGCCTTAAAGCTATCAGACAGCAGTGGTAGTGCAAATGCAGTTATAAAAGCTCCCGGATTTTCTAAGGTTTGCCCAAGATGGGTTCCTCGAAGTATCACAAATGATCATCCATTGCAAAGGAAAGCAATTTCTTCCGAATTGTTGGAACATTTCGATGCTGAGGGAGAGAACTTTTTGGCTAAGATCGTAACAGGTGACGAAACCTGGACACATCATTTTGAACCTGAGACAAAAAGACAGTCAGTGGAATGGCATCATCCGCAATCACCACGAAGAAAGAAATTCAAGACAACTCCTTCAGCTGGAAAGGTCATATCACTGGATGTTATGCCAAGAGAAGAGACAATCAGTTCGCAAGCTTACATTAAGACATTGAAAAAACTAAATCAACGTTTTCGCAGATTTCGGCCCGCACAAGATTCCAGCATACCTGCTTCTCCTTCACGACATTGCGCGCCCTCACATAAGTCTGGCAACACGGGAAGCAATCACCAAATTGGGTTGGACTGTACTACCCCATCCACCCTATAGTCCCAATCTGGCACCCTCTGATTTCCATCTATTTGATCCACTTAAAGATGCAGTCCAAGGGGTAAGATTTGAAGATGACGAAGGACTGATTAATGCAGCGAAGAAATGGCTGCATCTCTCTCTCTCTCTCTCCCTCTCTCTCTCTCTCTCTCTCTCTCTCTGAACCATAAGTGCCCAGGGTACATGGGGCTTCCTCAAGGGTTTTCCACAAATGCCTGTCCTTTGCCTTTTTTGTCTGCTTTTGCCCAGGTGAGCCCTCTATTGCTCATCATCCTCTCTACATAATTAAGAGAAAATCTGGTACGGGCTAGGAATACATTCACTTGTTTCGTGCTGCCGTAAAGCCGTACAAGTTGATGGGGATTATGTTGAATAATACCGACGTTTAAATGACATATCCATGTGCATTGTGTATAATTTCATGCTCTTTTAATAAACAGCTCCTGAGAAAAACGATGTGGTGCATTACTTTCAGAACGCCCCTCGTGTCTGTCTGTCTGTCTGTCTGCCTGCCTGTCCTTCCGCTCGTCTTGTTGTCTCTGTCTGCTCATAATTCGCCTAACTTAAAGATTTATTTCGCTCGTTTATTTCTCTCTCCCCCCCCCCCCCCCCCCCCCCCCCCGTCTATTTTGTAAACATCGTCAAAACTTTCCTCTGTGTCTAAATTCTTTACAGCTTTAAGAAGGAAAAAAAATCATCCACAGGCTTCTTTATGTTCTGTGCTATCGCCTGGAGTGAGCCCTGACTGCTTTTTGGTGTAGTACATTTCAAACTTTCTGCTACTTTTGCTCTCTATCGTTCTACAATGCATCTTGTTTTACTCTCTCTCTCTCTCTTTCTCTCTCTTTTTTTCCTCTGTATCTCTCTCTCTCTTTTCTCTCTCTTTCTCCCTCTTTTTCACTCTCTCTCTCTTTCTTTCTCTATTTCTCTTTTTCTCTCTCTTTCTCCCTCTTTTTCACTCTCTCTCTCTTTCTTTCTCTATTTCTCCTTTTCTCTCTCTTTCTCTTTTTTCCCTCTATCTCTCTCTCTCTTTCTCCCTCTTTTTCACTCTCTCTCTTTCTTTCTCTATTTCTCCTTTTCTCTCTCTTCCTCCTTTCTCTCTCTTTTCTCTCTCCATTTTCTCTCTCTCCCTTTCTTTCTGTCTCTCTCTCTCTCTCTCTTTTCTCTTTCTCTATCTCTCTCTTTCTTCCTCACTCTCTACTTGTATACTTGTCGTTGTATACTTGTATAAAAATCGAGTATGTGGGAGGAATGAAAGATGAAGTGATGAAGGCCAGAATGTAAGACGGGCCTGCATGACTCTTCGCCCTTTTAAAATAAAGATCATTCATTCGTTCGTTCATTCTAGCTGAACTTATCATCAATAGTTCTTACAGTATTCTTGTAACTACCAGTTACGAATATGTTTTTCCTCCTCCTCCTCCTCCTTCTTCTTCTTTGGTACTGGTCAAAATATATGGTTTTCTGGTTGTTTCAGAGTGAGACAAAGAAAAGATCAGGATTATTTAATTAACTTAATTAATTAATTAAATCCCAGCCCCTTATAGCGGAGACTAACCATAAGATTCCATTAAAGTCCACGTTGTAATATAAAACGCTGTGTGACCTCCAGGTTAAATTCTCCGACTGAGCTGACGAACATAAAGACACAGATAAAAGTGATAAATCATTCCAGATGGCATATAAATAAGGACAGCACTTGAATTCAATAAATGTCATTCTGTGTTTTTCTTTTTTAATGCTTGTATGCCCTGAGCAGCTGGGTTTGTCTGCGGTAGACTTTTACTGTTATGGTAAAATTCCTTTTATTTGAAATTGATCTTTCTTAAACCTTTGTTTGAAAAAAAAAATTGAAGTAATTGGAAGGAGTATTTTAAAAGATGAATCACTAAAATATTTGAGAGTGAAAAGAGACGGTTTAGATGAAACCTTCATTGAAGTTTAACAGGGAAATGAAGAAACCATTGAAGTTAAACAGGGAAATAAAGAAACCATTGAAGTTTAACAGGGAAATAAAGAAACCATTGAAGTTAAACAGGGAAATAAAGAAACCATTGAAGTTTAACAGGGAAATAAAGAAACCATTGAAGTTTAACAGGGAAATAAAGAAACCATTGAAGTTTAACAGGGAAATAAAGAAACCATTGAAGTTTAACAGGGAAATAAAGAAACCATTGAAGTTTAACAGGGAAATAAAGAAACCATTGAAGTTTAACAGGGAAATAAAGAAACCATTGAAGTTTAACAGGGAAATAAAGAAACCATTGAAGTTTAACAGGGAAATAAAGAAACCATTGAAGTTTAACAGGGAAATGAAGAAACCAGAAATCATGTGCAAAATATTTTAAATATTTTGGCCATATTAAGAAACACAGAATCAAAAGCCATTGATGAGATTGAGAAACTTGCCCAGAATAGAGGCTTTGGCGAGACACGGTGCGGAGCCCTGCGTGACGCCTGACGGCACGGAAAGGATGTAGGATGTAAGATTAAGAAGCATAATACTGTAATGAGAATCGAATATGAAGATTGAGTGGAAGAGAAAATAAAGAAACGAACACTTGGAATATGATATAGGTGTATGAACAGTGTCGTATGACAGATAGCAATCAGCTTGGATGGGTGCATCATGGGAGAAAGGGACAAGTGCGAGCTGGAGATCCATTACCATCAAGTTTTCTTGCTGAGACTGCATGGGAAAACTCCGCAGGTTCCATTACTGTGGCAGATATGCATGCTGTACAGCTTAATTCTGTTCACCTTCTTACATCATACATCCTTCCCGTGCCGTCAGGCGTCACACAGGGCTCGCAGTGGGCCTCTATTCTCCGCACGCTTCTCAACCTCATCAAGGGATTTGATACCTACTATTTTAGCCTCTCTGGTCAGTGTTCTCTTTGGGGTCTCTCAAGGTTGGCCTATTTTCCTTTTTCCAGATGTCAATGCTATTCATACTGTAATTAAAAAGAAAGAAAGATTGGACAGGGTAACACTGCATAACTATGACTTTTTTTGGTTATAGATGGGATGAGTATTACTTTGTAAAGCGAACACTTTGTTACACACACACAAAAACTCATCCTCGTGTTAAATAGCGCTCTCTTCCTACGCCAAAGAAACTCACTTATTTCTCCTGGACAATTCTCTAGGTACCAACAAAGGGCCTTCCCATTATTAATATAAAACTCAGCGTAACTCTTACACTATCAGTTCAGAAATCTCAGGCCCACACAAACAGTTTGTAATAAACACAGTCCTGTGTTGTTTTTTTTTTTCTTTTCTGGGACATAATGTTATTCCTTTATTGAACTTATACCATGATTAAAAAAAAACCCCACATAATTAACACAGCAAAGAAACCGTTTTTAAAAAGTGGAAATAAAGTTAGCACCCAGGCGCGCGTGTACACAGAAACACACACACACACACCACACACACTTCATCAGTGCTTCATATGATATGAAAAGATGCGCGTTTTAAAGTCACAATTACTGCCGAAAATCCAGTGGCACGTTTCTTGTGTGAGCTTTCCCACTGTAAGCTTAAGCCAGGGCATTGAGGTGAAGTAGTCTAACTTATCACTATAAGCTTAAGCCAGGGCATTGAGGTGAAGTAGTCTAACTTATCACTGTAAGCTTAAGCCAGGGCATTGAGGTGAAGTAGTCTAACTTATCACTGTAAGCTTAAGCCAGGGCATTGAGGTGAAGTAGTCTAACTTATCACTGTAAGCTTAAGCCAGGGCATTGAGGTGAAGTAGTCTAACTTATCACTGTAAGCTTAAGCCAGGGCATTGAGGTGAAGCAGTCTAACTTATCACTGTAAGCTTAAGCCAGGGCATTGAGGTGAAATAGTCTAACTTATCACTGTAAGCTTAAGCCAGGGCATTGAGGTGAAGTAGTCTAACTTATCACTGTAAGCTTAAGCCAGGGCATTGAGGTGAAGTAGTCTAACTTATCACTGTAAGCTTAAGCCAGGGCATTGAGGTGAAGTAGTCTAACTTATCACTGTAAGCTTAAGCCAGGGCATTGAGGTGAAATAGTCTAACTTATCGCTCCCATCTGCCTCTCTTTATCTAGGGAAACAGAAAAGGTAGCATTGGCTTATCGCTGTTTGTGAAGCACTGTAAGGTTGTTTTTTTGTGTGTCCACTGTTCATATCACAGGGTCTTTGGGTAAGGTAATAGTTGCCATAGCTTGTTTTCATCTCATCTCGGATATCATTGATCTTCTTTTGCTAGTGTATAAAAGTGTTTCGCCCCAGGTAGCAGTGTTTGGTGGATGTCTTGGGCCAGTAGTTCTCCAAAAGGGTAGCACCATCACTCCTTCCTAACTGTTATGGGAAGATCCAAGATTGGTTGTGGGGAGGGGTGAGAAGGGGCATCTCATCAGATAGAGGAAAAACAAGTTTGTTGGTTTTTTAGGGGAAGGGAGCTAGGGATAAGGCGTAGAATGCAAGGGGGCGCTAGGGATAAGGCGTAGAATGCAAAGGGCGGCAGCTCAAAAAAGTTCGGGAACCATCGTCATGAGCTGCCGGAGACAATCAGTAAATCGCCAGTTTCTATAGTATGATTCAGATCAGTGGATTGGGAGTCGGATCGGGAAGGAATGTTGGGTGAAGTTAAGAGTCGATATAAAGATACCATACATATAGAAAAAAAGAAGAGGAATCTTGAGGCGAAGATCCTGCGTACTAAGTGAACACATCCAAGTCTGGATGTGTTTGCTCGGTTGTTGTAGAAAGGGTCGTCATCTTTGGGCTCTTCCGACGTCCTTTTGGTTGTTTGTGTTCAAGAATCTGTCCAAGCTTTTGGCGGCAAGTCCAGAAATCACGAGAGTACACATGGAGTGGCGTCCAATGTTCCCACTAAGGATTTGAGGTCTGTGTACAAAATTTTCAACTCGTGCACAAAAATATTGTGTGTGCAAATGTGCGTAATAACACACACACACACCCCACTGTGAAGGCCTGTACATTTAATAACAGGATAAACATGCTGTTCTTTTCAGTTAATGATATTTAAAAACAAAAACAAAAAAACAGGACGGCTGTAGTGTTGGTGGTCACGACGTCTGGTGTTAGTTACCAAGATCAGTTTACATACCTGAGCAGCTCAATGGACATTCTCCTTTTCCACGACGCAGTGGAAATTCATCTGTCGGTTTATTTTAATTACCCTCTGCTCTCTGTGTGCCCACCTGCCTGATCACAATTCTGCTACAGTACTACTGAAACTACGCGATAAAAAACCAATTGAAAGTTATTTCTCAACAAGAAAGAAACAGTAAAAGAAAAACACGTAACATCACTGTAGTTTTCTTGATCACAATTATAGTACGGAGTAACATCTCGAAAGTACAAGGTCCAACAATTAAGTAATGAGACTGATTTTATTATGGCCAAGACAAAAATGCTATGAATGAAGCAAAACGTGGAATCCAAAGAGGCAACCTTCATCTATGATCTGGCAACTTTTCATCTCCGCCTGATAAGCAGACGACGAACAAGCCGCCATTTTGTTGACCTAGTCAGAGGTGCATTGTCACGTAATCAGCATGGAGCAAAAAGCTAACATTAAATTCTGTTTAAAACTCGGAAAAGGTGCTATTGAGACAGTTGAATTGATGCGACAAGTTTGTTGGGATAATTGTTTATCTCGTGCACAGATATTCAGGTGGTGTTTACTATTCAGAAGTGGTGTGGAAACGATTACAAATGCAACCAGACATGAAAGCCCAATTTCTGTTCGTAATGAGGAACTCATTGCAAAAGTCAGAGAACGGGTACAAGAAGATCGTTGTTTGACTGTGAGGATGATGGCAGATGAATTTGGTGTTAACCGAGAGATCTTTCATAAAATTTTAGCGGAAGATTTGGGCAAGAGAAAAGTAGCTTACCGGTTTGTACCACATGCGTTGTCTGATGACGAAAAACATCGGTCTGTTGAATACGCAAAAGACATCATCAAAACGTGTCTCGGAAGTAACATTTCTTAAATGTGATTATTGCAGAGGATGAAACATAGATTTTCCGCGATGATCCCACAACTAAACGCCAAAGTGCTCAGTGGAAGTCATCATCATCACCAAATGGCAAAAAACTTCGTCTTCAAAAGTGGAAAGTGAAGACAATGTTTAGTGCTTCTACGACAGCAAAGGAGCTATGCACAAAGAATTTATTCCAGAGAGAAGACTGTCACTGCCAAAGTTTATTTAAGTATTTTGAAACGCTTTAGTTTTTAATGGAATTAGTCTCATTACTTAATTGTCGGACCTTGTAAACGTAGCAGTTTCATTTTTCTTTTTGCGCGGCCGCGCAGCTTAGTGGGAACAGTGGTGGCGTCCCAGGAGAAGCCTGGTTTCGCCTGATCTGTGTTTATCGTCATCCCGCACCTTTTCACCCTCTGACCCACGTGATTCACGTAAGGGAAGTTATTTCCCCTGCGTTATGTACAGCTCCCCATAGCGGGTGACATAAGCCCCGGGAAATGGTTATTTATAGCCATGTTTATTTTATCTAAGAATAATGCCACACCATACTCCAGGCCTTAATGATTGGGGGGGGGGGGGAGGAGTTAAGATGCTGTCCGGTCTGGCAATCAGTGATCTATGGCTGATATGCTAGCGTCAGGGTTAGCGAACCATATCCTACCAAGACCATCTCCAGCCTTTCTGTTTCTAGCTAAGTAACAGGTCTGGCCTGGCTAACAGGGAAGGGATTGTAGTAGTCCCCTATGGTGATGGAGTCTGCTAAAGAAGTATAAAAAAGTAAAAAAAAGTAAAGGTAACCCTGTCATGCCTTAGAGGCACATAGGGATATGGTGTTAGTGCCCATATTTTCCTTGACCTGTCAGCACACTAGAGGGTGATATGGTCAATATCACGCCTGGCCGCCTTTCCTTCCCCAACTCCAAAAAGTATATAGAAGTATAAATAAGTATGAGAGAGAGAGAGAGAGAGAGAGAGCTGGCCGGACTAAGCAGCACGAGAAAAAGATATCAAACCGAAAAGACTGCAAAAATTAATGAAGAATCACCATCGACCCACATCTGTACAGCATATGATGAATGATGAAGAAAAACACTGACACATGAAACGGAACAGCAGCACAACTCCCCATGGTTAATCAGAGAAATGACCGCTACACCAAACCTCTGGAAAACCTCTTTTGTAAATTCCAACCTCAGAACAAGTGTATTAACCCTTTAATTTCCAAACTGTGAGTTGGGTGGGCCACTCTGTAGCACGATTCACAGATTCTATGGTCCCCCCACCCCACCTCTTCTACTTTCCATCCCCTCCTCCACGCCCATTTTTTCAGGCAAGAAAACATCCGGCATCACAAAAAGATGCAACACCGAGTCGTATCTAACACCTTACAGCATGAAATATAATCATATAATCACCATCCACAACTATGCACGCCCATTAAGGGATATTTGTTACCGTCTAACGCTGTCACGTGAAATTTGCTTTGGCGTTTACTAAGAGTGCATAATTTTTCTTGGTCTCTCACATCACGCCTTTCTCAGCCTTGCTGTGAATCTTTTTTTGGATGTAGTGCCGTGCTCTGTTTGAGTGTCGCGATGATAAATGTGATATTTGTAATTGATACAAATATCAGGATTCCGTAGTTTTTTTTTCCAATTATTCTTGGGGCTCATGTGAATAGTTGAACAGACGCCTCGCTTCTCATTTGTCTCTTCTCTCTCCTCACACACACACATACACACCAGGACAAAGATCACATTTGTTATTTGAGCCATAACAAGAAGCATTGCCAGTGGCTTGTGGTGCCAGGCCATACAAGATCGAGATAAACGCCAGGCAAACACCCTCATGTAACAAAACAACACTACAAAAACTTCAAAATGTCAAGGACGTGGCGTGCCGTTGCTTCACACACGCACATTATTTCGCGCAAATCGATTGGATAGTTTAGCGCACGCGCGTGCGTGTGCGACTCTTCGTGCCTTAATTCAGTACCCCAGGGAGCCCTTCATCCGCTTGCTCTAGCGGAATATGAATATGCGCGGGAATTCAGATTACGCACGTGTTTGTGTTGTTAATTTGCAGCTATCAGTGGTAGTTGCTTCGAAAACTGTAAGCTGTTCAACAAAGTTGACACATTTCAGACACGTGGTTTTAGAAAGCCAAAGCGTTCACAGTACATTCTGGACGTAAAAGTTCTAGAACAGCATCCTTTTCCTTACCACGTGATGCCCAGAAACACTAATCTCGCACATGGGTACCTGGTTCTTCACTGGGAGGGAATGGAGTCCTCACCCAGAACGAAGCCTGCTGTGGTGGCTGGCAGTTGCTGCAAGCCAGGTTGGCGCAAAGCTTAACACAATCACTGATCCTGACGGGAAAGATCACAGTTCCAAGCAAATCAAAAATTAAGGGGACAAAAAATGAAGGGATATAGGACTGATAATCACGAGACTTAGAACATTAACCCGCACGAAGAGTTAATCTGAGATGAAGATCTTCAGAGATCTTTGTTCTGTTATCTTGGCACGTGAAACCTGACAGTGTAGACCATCCAGGTTGATTCCTCTTCTTTGCTGTGTTACAGTACATGGATGGCTCTAGGAAAAATGTATGGATGAGGGAAAAAAAAAGAAAGCAAACCTATGGGACACATTTAAAGAGCTCCTGCTGACTGCGGTGATCTTGGAAGCAACCCGTCTCCTTGTCTAGACCAGTGATTATCTTTTGATGTTTTATTGTTGGAGACGGAAAGTACAATCCCTTGACCATTTCATACACCTGATATGATGATGATGATGATTGCAATTCAATATCGTATCAGAAACATAATGTAATGATGGCTCAGCCATAACGCGGAAAACATCGCCCCAGTGGCTGATTGTGTATGAAGCTCAACATGTTTAAACTTAAGCCTGGTTTGGGGGGGGGGGGCTAGTGTGAAACAAAATATTCTGTGGAAATATGGACTGTTATTAAATTTATGTTAAAAGATAGACGGGATAATTGGGTGGGGGAGGGCCCTTATTACATTTATCCTGTGATTCTTAATCCACTACTGCATCACATGATCAGCAAAAATAACTAATGAAGAATGTATGAGAAGAGCTGAAGAGGCAAAAAAAAAACCTTGTCAAAAAGATAAGAGAGAGACAATGTACTTTCATAGGACATGCAGTGAGAAGAGGGGGCATTGAAAATATTATAACAACAGGAAAAATAGAAGGAAGAAGATCAAGAGGAAGACCAAGAGAAATGATATTGGACAGTCTGACGGGCTGGTGTGAGAGGAGATCACCAACTGAACTGATGGATCGGGTACTCTGGAGAAGCATAATAGCCAACGCCAGTCGGCACGGCACATGATGATGATGATGATCACATATTCGATCAGCCACCTATGGCCAGAAACAACGCACGAAGATATGACGGTATCCTACCCTGCTTTTGAAACACCGATCAACTGAAGTATAATCACTCCATAACTTCCCCGTTGTGCTATACGATTCTGTCACACAAACTTCAGAGCACCGACATTCTACCTGTGGGCTCTTGTTTGCCGCAGCCGATGTTTGCCGGGCTCTTCACGATTGTACTTGAGGATGCGGTGTTGATCCTTGGCTCCAGCTAGAGAGAGGGTGCAGAGGTTTGTGTGGAAACCTTTTTTCTCTCCGCTCTCCCATTGTAGAGCTGGGCAAACACGTTTATTTGTATGGCTAAGCCAGTGGTTCCTAAACCTTTTCGGACTGCCAGTCTCTTGTCTCCCAGGCCAGATCCCTAGCGTTCTCCCTCCCCCCCCCCAAAAAAAAACCCCTTTTACTCATTTTATTCTGATGCCTCTTTCGGTTTTTTGTTTGTTTTTGTTTTGTTTTTCACTCGTCCCCCTGAATCTCCTAATCACCCACATAAAGGAACCACAAGAGCTAAGCTTGCATGATATCAGATTTGCCAGCAGCCCTATATGACGGTCCTGTTCGCCGCGCCAAGCAGGCAGACAGCCTCGGTTTTTGGAGGCCAGTTTTCCCCAATACAGAAACACCAGGAATCCAGATTTTGATACCAGGCTTGACAACGAGGCTAGGTTAGACATAGCCTTCCCCGTCACAGGGCAGGTCGATGTGGACTAGCTACTCGCCACATTCTTCTCTCACTCCTTTATCCCTTCAGTATCACCCAGCTTAGCTCTTTTTAAAAAAAAGGGCAAATTTCTCTTCTTCTTCTTTTTCTTCTTCTTCTTTTTCTTCTTCTTCTTTTTCTTCTTCTTCTTCTTCTTCTTCTTCTTTATGATTTATTCTCTAAAATCGCACACATCAAAATGAACGCAACAAACACATCCCTATCCAGAAATCTTTAAAAAAGCCAGGGACTTTCAAACTTTTACCGTTGCGGACTCTCGGTGGATTGCTCACTTATGTCTCCATACACCCTTCATCATATCGTCGAAATCATCATGATGAGAAGTCTTGTTAGTTACTAGTACGACTTCGTAGTATGTCATTACTTGTTTTCAATTTTCTTACGTGACATGTCGCTGTTTGGGTTGAAATGGACCAGTAAGCAGAATTAGCTGTTAAAAAAAAACTGTTAAAAGTACAAGCATACTACAATAACTTAATATCGAAGAAGGTTGCTAGTAAAGAAGATTATTAAACAGAGAAAACTTAAATATTTTGGGCGAGTTAAATGTCATGATAATTTAGAGAAAACAGTCTTGGAAGGGTACATAATGGGAAAAAGAAAGAGAGGAAGACCAAGACGAAGATGGCTGCAAGACATTGTTGATAATCTGCAAATGGATGCATCAGCAGCAGGGCATCTTGCTCACAACTGAGAGGCCTACAGGAGAGCTGTTTGAGAGGCAGAGTTCCTGCAAGGGACATATAAATGACTGACTAAGTGACATACAAGAGCAGAACGACTGAAAGAATATTTTTAATCTAACAACAGTTTAAAGTAAAAATAAATTAACATGTTATACACACCTGCCTCCAACTCTGTTCTCTCAGTGGCAATCAAGAGATCGCGTTACATACTCCGATCATTAAGTTGTCGCCTCCCCCCCCCCCCAAAAAAAAAGGGGGGGATATGGATCATCATGATGTGCCGTGCCGACTGGCGTTGGCTGTTATGCTTCTTCAGAGTACACGATCCTTCATGCAGGCCATCAGCTCAGTTGGTGATCTCCTCTCACACCATCCCGTCAGACTGTCCAGTATCATTTCTCTTGGTCTTCCTCTTCATCTTCTTCCTTCTATTTTTCCTATTGTTATAATATTTCCAATGCCCCCCCCCCTCTTCTCATTGTATGCCTTATGAAAGTACATTGTCTCTCTCTTATTTTTGCCAAGATTTTTTTGTCTCTCCAGCTCTTCTCATACATTCTTCATTAGTTATTTTTGCTGTCCAGGGGATTCGCAACATTCTTCTAATAAACCACATTTCTGCTGCTTCCAATGATTTTTGTGCAGACCTGCCTATTGTCCATGATTCACTTCCATATAACAAGATAGGTTCAATATAGCATTTTAGGGCTCTTTGTCTAACATTTATTTATAAGGATGTATTGGCTAATATGTTTCTCATTCTCTGAAATGCAGTCTTTGCTTGGCCTGTTCTGTTCCTAATTTCTGTTCTGCATTTCCCATCTGAAGTTACTACTGCTCCAAGGTATTTGAATTTCTGCACCTGCTTTAGAATAGTTCCGTTCGATTTTATACTGCATGCTGGTGGATTCTGTTTCTTAGATATAACCATAGTCTCTGTCTTTTTTGATTTTCAAAGTAAGGCCTTTCTGTTCACTTTCTTTGGCGACTTTATCCAAGAGATTTTGCAGGTCTTGTTGGTTCTCAGCTATCAGTACAGTGTCGTCAGCATACTGAAGGTTATTAATAATGGATAGTCCAGATTAAAAACCGCTGTCACTGTTTTCATTGTTTAAAAGCATAGTTCTCTTAGTCTACATAGAGAAGAAGTGCGGATAACAAATAACTATTCTTGTGGCGTCCCTCGCTGCCTCCCCAACCCACGTAACCAGATCTAAGTTCTGTGTATGTGCAAACTATGGTTATGTATATGCGTAATGTATTAAACGAGGGGCGTGTAGATATGTTGTGCGTATCATATACCTCAACTGTCATAAATCAGACACCTGGCAGCATCAGGCTGTCTGAAACGAATCAGTCTAGAGTAACACTCTCTTAACGTTAATCTTTTCACGTCCATGCAGCGACTGCACTGGAAGTTTGTTACAGTTATCAGGTCCGGAGAACCTTAGCTGCCCAGGACCGTACACTACCTTCTCCCACGGTACTGTTTGAAATACCCAGTTTTTTTTTTAAATTTCAGCCTATAGACTTCACTTATTATGAACCCCCAAACCGCCCTGCCCCCGAAATTCACAGAGTAACTGATTTTCTTAGAAGTGAGAGAGGTCATAATCCTTTCCTTATCGCACAAGGTTGCAAGATCTTTGCAGAAAGCGTAGTCTAAGAAGGGCAGAAGATCTCAGATAAAGGGAGATTACCACAAAACCAGGCTACCAGTCAGCCAAACAGCCAATCAATATAATATTGAAAGGTTATCCCCACAGTTACCTCAGGCATGTGGTAGATATTTCAGTCTCTTCACCTGAAGTAGAATCTCAGCACAGCACCTTTAAAGATCTCAGATAAAAGGAAAGCGGCAGCGTCAGGGGACAGAACTCGTTGCTTTCAGTCAGGTGAACCCGTGTCTGATATCGTTTCCACCATTCCTGCTCCTGAATTTAACCCCACGTATAATTTCTAGAAAAGTAGTAAACGAAGTCTTTCATGACGGAACATAGATAAATCCTTTCTTCAGCGTTAACATACACGCCACGGAAGACAGACAGGGGGACCATGCACCGATTAACTATTCATTGAGATAAATCAGCTTATCCATAGCAAATTCTGTTACACGTCAAGTCACGTGACTGCATGGGGGGGGGGGGGAGGAGGAGAGAACACGCAGTAACTGAATGTTTATAAGAACAGGAGTTTTACAATAGGGGGCTTTAAATGCTTTGACACAGCGATTAAAAATGTTGGGAGTTGCTTAACAATGAATTCTTGAAAGCTGTCATTTGGTGCAGAAGCGCCGACAGTATACAGAGGAAGTGAAACAGAACCAAGATACTTTGAGTCTGGATGTAATAATGGGCGTGTTTTATTGGGGGGGGGGGGAGATGTAAGGGAACGATGAAGAAAAAAAATGATAGTGAGTTTGAGAACAAGCTATGTGAGAGAGAAAACAACAACAACAACAAAAAAAAAACCCAGCTTTTAGGGACTCTAAGGATTTTGGTCTTGGGGGCAAGGCGGCGACAGTTCATGAAATTGTGGGAATCATTGGGATAGATCGAGATTCTGATACATCATACAAGCAACCAGAAGCTGAGGTTATTCCCTAGTAAAGTGGATGGACAGAGCAGAAGACATTTTAAAGCGACTGAACGTGATGGTGTCTGACAGCACGTTTGCCTTAAACCGGAAACAAAACATGATGTCTTGACTAGTAGAAAGCTGCGTTAAACCAGAGACAAAACATGATGTCTTGACTAGTAGAAAGCTGCTTTAAACCGGAAACAAAACATGATGTCTTGACTAGTAGAAAACTGCGTTAAACCGGAAACAAAACATGATGTCACGGTTAATAGCAAATTGCGTCAAACCGGAGACTATTTCTTCTTCTTCTTCTGCGTTCAGTTTCGTATGCTCAGCTTTCTAAACAGGGAGCTGGGTGGCCTCCGTGAATCCTGCTGTTAGTTTCTCCTCGACGCTTCTCCCTCGTGGCCTAACTTTGGCTCCGAGGTCTCCGTGTACGATGCAGGTCTGTTGTGTGTGTTCAGGAGTCTGGGAGCTGTCTTGGCACGTGCACTGGGCTCTTGGCGCAGTCTTTATCTTGTGGAGATGGGCGCTTAGTCTGCTGCATCCGGTTCGTAACCTGAAGGCTGTGGTTTGTTGTTGTTGTTTGTTTAGTCTTAGTATGGGATCTTGTGAGTATCTGCTGTTTGTTCCCTGCCTCCAGGTATGTTTTGGTATTTCCTTTTAACTAGTGTTGTCACTTCATTTTGTGATATTTTGTGCCTGAATTGTTCTTTCTTTGTGTCTTTCTTTGCTAGTCTATCAGCTGTTTCGTTTCCAGCAATGCCACAGTGTGCTGGGATCCACTGTAGAAACCGAAGACTAAACATGTCTTGGCTGGTAGAAAACTTTGTTAAACCGGAGACAAAAACATAGTGTCTTGGATAATAGCAAACTGCGCCAAACCGCAGCCAAAACATAATGTCTTGGCTAGTAGAAAACTGCATTAAACAGGAGACAAAACATAATGTCTTGGCTAGTAGAAAACTGCGTTAAACAGGAGACAAAACATGTCTTAGATAATAGAAAACTGCGTTAAACCAGAGACAAAACATAATGTCTTAGTAGAAAACTGCGTTAAACAGGAGACAAAACGTAATGTCTTGGCTAGTAGAAAACTGCGTTAAACAGGAGACAAAACATAATGTCTTGGCTAGTAGAAAACTGCGTTAAACAGGAGACAAAACATAATGTCTTGGCTAGTAGAAAACTGCGTTAAACAGGAGACAAAACATGTCTTAGATAATATAAAACTGCGTTAAACCAGAGACAAAACATAATGTCTTAGATAATAGAAAACTGCGTTAAACCAGAGACAAAACATAATGTCTTAGATAGTAGAAAACTGCGTTAAACCAGAGACAAAACATAATGTCTTAGATAGTAGAAAACTGCGTTAAACCAGAGACAAAACATAATGTCTTAGATAGTAGAAAACTGCGTTAAACCAGAGACAAATGCGCACACATTTTCCAAACACCGCAGCAGTGCCAGGCACTTCCCCTCCCCCCCCCCTTTTTTTTTCCCCCCTCAAAAAATAGAGAAAAAAAGAAAGAAAACTTGAAAAATATGATTAGCGCACAATTAAAATAATTTATTCCATTCAACAAGGCGTAATAATGCAATGAAAGCCACGTGGATTGATAAATTGAAGGGGAAAAGCAACAAAGGACATATAAATGATAATAAATTCTAAAATTTGGTGCAGTCAGTGGCTATGTTCAGGCTATGATTATGATGATGATGATGATGATGATGATGATATAAGACATCTGTAAATATATCGATAACTTTTATAAAGATATGTAGCCCCAAACATCGAGGTTAAAATATAATTAGGCAGATCTTTCCGGTTCATATATGTACTACTTACGGATCGAATCTCATGTGCTTATTTACTCAGATAGCCAATCCCGTACACCGACGCATGTGCATCGTTTCTGTCGATCTATAATCTTGCTTATCGACATTCTAGTGTCACAGCAGTAGTCTATAAATTCCACTGGGTTAGATGCGATTACACGCATATCAACAAAACAAACCGGCGAAGAATTGATTTGCCAGGTGGTTCTTTCATTTAATTTCAAAATTCCTATACAGTTATAAATGCCAGATTTATATATCCATGCGTGGCGACAGCGAAATTTTGGCTTCCCAAAATCAGGGATCGCGTCAGGACTTTTTGAAACCGGTACAATTTTGCCAGTCTTCACCTGGCATGAAGTACTTTTCGAAGTACCGGTTTTCTCAGTACAACATTCAATTTTTTTGTAAAAAAATAAGTGTGCCTTACAAACATCAGCGGAAAGTACAATGTAATTGTAAATGTTTTGTGAACTTTTCTTTTCGTATTTATTGTTAGCGGCGAGATTTAATATTCACAAAATGCTCACACGCCGAACCAAAGTCCAAACTGGCATATTATTTTCCATGCAAATTCAACGCCATCCGTCTACTAGCCTGATTATCCTCTAACCTTACTGGTTGATTTTTACTAGGTTTTTGGTACTATAAACTGGTTACAGTAACCGACATCTTCCAAAAGTTTTGGTTTTCCTCGATAATTTACAGGTAATTACCAGTTAACGCGATCAGTGGGTTGCACTGATGCGGCATCCATACCTATAAGCTGTTTCAAGTTGTTGTAGTGAACGATATCGTGAATCAGTCATTTATGAGGAGTCTCTAAAAACAACAAAGAACCCACAGGCAAACACACAGGAAATCACAACAGAACTTAAGCACCTTACACTGTCAACAACCGTGGTCCTACAATGGGTACCATCCCACTGTGGAATATCTGGCAGTGAAATAGCTGACAGCCTATCCAAAGCTGGCAGCAATCAAAATCAAACAAATCATCCGGTAAACTACCAAGAGGCGAAAACCATATTCCATAAACAGTGCAGATCTGAATTGAAAAAGAAACTGAATACAACAATGAACCAGATGCAATACACCAACTACAAAGACATCAGCAAACCATCCTTTTTCGCTCAAGGACGGGCCACTGCAGACTACTAAGCCACCTGCATCGACTCAAAATGTCTCACACAGACGAGTGTCCATGTGGCAATGGAGTCCAGACTCCATAACATATCCTACAAGTATGCCCAAACCGTGCAGACCTGAGGCGTGAGACATGGCCAGAGGACACAAGCTTGGGGGCAAAAGCTTTGGGGCTCCCTTCAGGATCCGGTGAGGACTGCGGGCTTTGCCATGTCAACAAGGGATCAGGATCTGAGGTGACCAACAATTTGGAACGCAGAAGAAGAAGAAGAAGACGAATCATTTATGCCGTTTCATTGCTCAAATTGTGTCTATCCAACTCTGCAGAGTTTCTGTGTTTTTTTTTCTCATACTTTTAACTGTGATCTATTTATACGATTTTACAAACCTACTCTTACAGCCCCACTGCCAACAGCCACGACTTAGGTGTACTATTTATAGACCTATTGTTAAAATCCCACCCCGGCACTCGTTACATAAATATACTAATTCCACACCTATTGCTATCATCCTCCTGCTAATACCCGTGACCTAGTTGTACTATTTACAAGCATATTGTTACTATCCCACTGCTAAGACTCGTGCCTAGTTACACTATTTTTGAACCTGTTGTTATTGTCTCATTGTCAGAACCCGTGACCTAGTTATCCTATTTACAAACCTATTGTTACTGTTCCACAACCAGTACCCGTGATCTGGGCATACAGTTAAAAAAAACCTATTGTTCCTTTCTCATAACCAGGACCTGTGACCCAGTTATTCTATTTACAAACCTATTGTTACTGTCTCACTAGCAAGACCCGTGACCTAGTT
Organism: Achatina immaculata; assembly: GCA_009760885.1. Taxonomy (NCBI): domain Eukaryota; kingdom Metazoa; phylum Mollusca; class Gastropoda; order Stylommatophora; family Achatinidae; genus Lissachatina; species Lissachatina immaculata. Next base: position 15,186,333 of record CM019707.1, read on the forward strand.
ATACTATTTACAAACCTCTCGTTTCTGTACCACTGTTTTTTTTTTTTTACTATCTGAAGAATTGTTGTAGATACTAGGTGTGTTATCAAGTGAAGCGACTTGTCCCAAATATGCCCTGTTTGTCCATGTTGTCTCGATTGTTTTCTTTAAAAATGTCGTTTCCATTTTCATTCTTTCTCAGTTTTACCGTGCTCTTTTTCTCTGTTTCTTTTCTTTTCCTTCATCAAAGCGCTGTCTCACACCTTTCCTCTTGTTAGCTATTTCTTCCTTTCTTTCTTCTTTCTTTTCTTTCTTTCTTCTTTCTTTCCTTTCTTTCTTTCTTTCTTTTCTTTCTTTCTTTCTCTCTTTCTTTCCTTTCTTTCTTTCTTTCTTTCTTTCTTTCTTTCACATGAAACTCAGTTCTGCTTATGAAATCTGTGCATTCACCACTTCGCTTCACTTACAAATCTTTATTTTAAAATTTTGTATTTTCTGTCTTATCCACAGGTGACAGAAATTTAGAATTGTTTCACTACAAAAACAGTAGTTACCATGGTGATTTTAGCCAAGGTAAGTCAGCTATATTCTCTCTTTCATATATATACACACATATATACATACACATATATACACACACATATATACATACAATCACACACACCGAAACACATGTCTGGGGGTTGGGGGTGGTACTTCCTCTGATGATCTGAAGCAGTTGTGTTGTTCCACTCTCTGCAGCAGAGTTTCTTGCATGCACCTATATATGGTATCTCAGACGTGACAATATTACATTCAGACTACAGTAGAGTTTCCTGCATAGAAGCATATATGGTATATTCCACGTCTGTGTTACATTCAGATTACAGTAGACTTTCCTGCATACAAGCATATATGGTATATATATATGCCAGGTCTGTGTTACATTCAGACTACAGTAGACTTTCCTGCATACAAGCATATATGGTATATATATGCCACGTCTGTATTACATTCAGACTACAGTAATATTTGACGACCTACTGATCCATCTGTTTGGATCGCGACATCTCTACCCCTGGAGTCCTCACTTGCTAGTGTCAGTTATTTCAGAGTTCATAGATATACAAGTAAGTTTCTGTAATCAGCTTGTCCTGTCAGGTGTAATGTAATGACAGCACAGAAATATATTGAAGAAGTGTCGTGAGGACAGGTGTATATTCTGCACCTGGTTAAATATTATCAGGTAGTCACTTATTTTCATCTGTTAAGGCTGCGAAATTCTGTTGAGAGAGAGAGAGAGAGAGAGAGTGTGTGAGTTAAGTTTTTTTTTTGGTGGGATACTTAAGTGGTAGTAGACTTTAGAAGGAGGTCCGGACACCTCACAAGAAAGTTGAGAACCTATGTTCTGGCGTATTTAATAGCTTAAGAAACAGGATTCCTAATCGTTTAATCTCCATATGAAGATAAACGTGCTGACAACAAGTATCAGGTATCGAAACTGCCAGCTTTATTGCACTTAGAATTTACAACATGTATCAGAAGATGTTTTTTTTTTTTTTAAATACACTAAAGCTACAGGGTGTCACATATAAAGTGGGACCATTTTCTTTGAAATGTAAATCTGAAATGCATTTGCAGCAAACCAATAAACAAATGTCACGTACGCGTGGTAATTGTCACAGAACAAGGCATGACTACTTTAGGAAGGAAGCGGCAACTTTGACCTCACTGATTATTCTTGAACGAACGTCACAGAAAACTGCTTCCCAGAAATTTTTCGGACTCTGCCATATTGTAACTCAGCCCACATCCCTAGCATTCCCAAGGCTTTCCTTCGCTCAGTTGGTTCTCATGGCGCCTTCCCCCCCCCCCCCACGCAAGCTCCCTCGTGCCCCTCACCGCCCCTCTTCGATTTTCCCAACCTCTCCAGCGGAGCGGTAGCACCCACTGTGGCGATCATTGACGTAGATGACGGTATTCTTTAATACATTTGTGTTTGGACACAGGCGATGGAGGACATTTTCAGCGATTTCTGTAACATAGGAAGATTTATAGGTCTTGTTTCACCCCCCCCCCCATTACATAACCGTTGCCCTGATTAGTCATGCCAGTAAAATTCTGTTAAAAATCATAATGGGTAGACTTCATAAGCAAATAAAACAAATCCTGGTCCAAGTCGGTTTTAGACAAGGAAGAGGAACAATTGGTCATATATCCAATATGAGGTTAATAATAGAGAAATGCAGAGAATTTAATGTGTCTATATTTATCTTTTATAGACTATTCAAAGGCATTTGAAACAACACCAGAAATTATGTGAAATAATAGGGGGAAAAAGGATTTCCAACACATTTGATACAATTAATATCACTGCTGTAGCAGTAAGAATAAATGGTGAAACAACAACTTGGTTTGACATAAAACAAAGGGTTCGTCAGGGTTGCATACTGTCGCCTTACCTGTTTCACTTGTATACTGAAAATGGTAATGAAGAGTGTCAGAGAAGATGCAGATAAAGAATATTACGATGCCATAACAATTTTTCTTCGCATTAAGATAAATGTTTTGCTCTTCACTATTCTTGCGGACTGACATAATTAGTGTTTTTTTTCCGATTCTTTTTGTGTTGTGGACAGTAATATTGTGTCATTACCATATCTAATCTCTGGTATTTCATAACCTCCATCTTAATGCGAAGAAAACTAAACTGATAACAACTGACAAAACAAATAACGTATATGAAACATATATCAGTGAGGAAAAATTGGAAGAGGTAGAGAGTTTTGAATTTCTTGGATCACTACTAACTAATAATGGAGATACAGTTAGGGAAATTAAAAGGAGGATATCTTTTCGCTCTTCAAAAATTAAAACAACTAAAGAAGCTGTGTAGAGGAACAGACAGAACTACAGAAATACGATTGTTAAGGGTATGCCTCTTTCCCATATCAAAACATATGCCTGTGATACCTGGACACTTTAACAAACCAGCTGAGAAACACATAAATGCCTTTGAATGTAAATGCTGTAGAAGAGTTCTTTAAATATCATGGGCACAAACAGAACAAATATATCTATACTACAAGAACTTAATATTAAAGAAGGTTGGCTAATAAACAGGATTAAACAGAGAAAACTTAGATATTTTGAACATATTAAACATCATGATAATTATTCTTTCTTGGAAGTCTACATAATGGGAAAAAGAGAGGAAGACCAGGGCGAAGATGGCTGCAAGACGTCGTTGATGATCTGCAAATGGACGCATCAGAAGCAGGGCATCTTGCTTACAACTGAGAGGCCCCAAGTTCCGCAAGGGACATGCAAATGAATGTGTCGTCGCGAACCCCCCAACCCAGTTGTCAAGAATCAAGCGCATGGGTTTCCTGAACATCATTCCAGTTTTATGAGTCATGAAAATGGTTTCATTTTACATGGGTCACTTTGGTTACTGTTTTGTCTTTGCCACACCCACCCCCCCCCCATCCAGCCCTCTTATTTAACTTTAATGATCCAGATATTAGCTAAGTGATATAGGCAGTAGCACAAAACAGTTATGTTGTTTCCCTCCAAATATGACTGTCTCTACGTAAGAGAAGTATTTTAGACTATGAAACAAAACCAGGTTAAGCAATTTTTTTTTGGAAAGGGGGTGGGGTGGTGGGTGGGATTGCGGGGAAGGGGATTATCGTAGCAGCTGATACCAGGTGCTCTATCGACCTCAAACACAAGCCAGCAACGTACCCGCTCTGGACTTACGGCACCTGACCATTTGTGAATTGTTTCCTCGAGTTGGGGAAGGAAAGACGGCCGGGCGCGATAATGACCATATCGGCCTCTAGTGTGCTGACAGGTCAAGAAAAATATGGGCGCTAACACCATATCCCTATGTGCCTCTAAGGCATGACAGGGTTACCTTTATCTTTTTACATTGTTATGGTGTTTTGCTTCGGAGTGATGGTCTTTAGCGGCTTAACCATATAACCCCGCGTCTGATTCTTCAAGAAGTACATCCATATCTCCAAGAATAGTTTAACTCTTGATGATTGGACTTGTGATGTACCCTCCACTTTAAAATTCCCGAATTGCATTGCATGTATAGATTAGTGAAAAAGGGTGGAGGGGAGAGCGGCCGCATTTGGAGTTATGAACATTTGCGAGTTACGTCATCAGCCAGTAACCTGAGATGACAGTACTCTGGGGATTGCTGTACATCCTTTCTCCAAGATCTAACAAGACGTTTGAATCCACCTGCAAAAAAGTAATTAAAACCGTCCGGTATTATGTGGATCACCCTGTAGATCTAGGTTGTCTGAACATGATAGCTAAGTGCAGCTCTTCTCGTAGTTTCTGTCAGTAAGGCCCTGATACGGGCATTGACTTCCTATGCTCTGCCATTCCAGATTGTGCGTGAACGGAGATTGTAACATTGTTCTGTTGTAGGTCTCAAGAGGAAATGTGATCAATGATTTGGTTGTTGTGTTCCATCGTACCAGCGAAGCTCATGTTTTAGTCAGTGGTTTGTTCTTCTGTTCGAAGACGTGCTTTCAGTGATTTTTTTTTATCTTTTCCTTAAGATGCCTACGGTGTCTCATATAGTGAAGTATTTTAGCGTATTTTCGCAATGGATGAAGTGGGAAAATGTTTCAGGTTTTGGGTACGGCAGAGTAATATTTCAGTTCTTGAAAATAGTTGAACAGTGTTTCAGTTTTTGAGAAGGGAGAACTGTATTCGTAACTTATTTTTTGTTTCAGTGTTTAGTGAAGATGTGTATTATAATAAAACCGTACTGGTGTTTCAGTGTTGAGTGAAGATGTGTATTATAATAAAACCGTACTGGTGTTTCAGTGTTGAGTGAAGATGTGTATTATAATAAAACCGTACTGGTGTTTCAGTGTTGAGTGAAGATGTGTATTATAATAAAACCGTACTGGTGTTTCAGTGTTTAGTGAAGATGTGTATTATAATAAAACCGTACTGGTGTTTCAGTGTTTAGTGAAGATGTGTATTATAATAAAACCGTACTGGTGTTTCAGTGTTTAGTGAAGATGTGTATTATAATAAAACCGTACTGGTGTTTCAGTGTTTAGTGAAGATGTGTATTATAATAAAACCGTACTGGTGTTTCAGTGTTTAGTGAAGATGTGTATTATAATAAAACCGTACTGGTGTTTCAGTGTTTAGTGAAGATGTATTATAATAAAACCGTACTGGTGTTTCAGTGTTTAGTGAAGATGTGTATTATAATAAAACCGTACTGGTGTTTCAGTGTTTAGTGAAGATGTGTATTATAATAAAATCGTACTGGTGTTTCAGTGTTTAGTGAAGATGTGTATTATAATGAAACCGTACTGGTGTTTCATTGGAGAACTGAAATGAAATAAAATTCATGACTCTAATGGCAAATGTTTAGGAACTATCATAGAGGTAGTAGATGGTACAAACACTGGGGTATAACCAATGTGCTGGACTGTAGTGAGATATTCCCAGTCACGCACACTTCAGCTAGTAACACAGTTATACATTGTAACTGTTTTAGGAGCAACTTTTTTATGTTTTGGGTGAACCAGAAAATTTAAACTGTGCGCACAAAGTCACCCATGACATGCTACTAAATGCCAGCTGTTTATATAATACTGAAGATTGTGAATCGTATATTTCTGAATAGTTCCATATTATAGAACTGAAGCTTAAAGATGCTCTTTGATTAACACATCACAGGTTTCACAAATATTACAGTTTCACTAGATCAAAGCAAGTCCGATGAAAATGTTCTCTACATTATTTAATTTAATTCTGACAAATAAGTTCAAGATGTGTTGTCGACTACGTCACTTGGATTGAAACACTTAATCATTTGTTCACAGTATCAAACTCTATCATATTCTACATGCAGCATTTCTAAATTTCTCGCATTCACAATATTCTACACTTGATACGAGAACATTTCCTATCTCAGTATTATATCACATCTGCACCACGTGGTCATCTAGTTTCTCGTCTAAAATCACTGTACTCAAAGTTTCAAAAGTGTCAATTCTTCTTAATCACTTGAATCACTTGAAACCCATCTTCCGTCTAACACTACTTCTGATTTTATATCGTCTCGTCCTCTTTCTTCTCTTGTCTGTCTTCTGATTTCTTCTGAGGTCTTCCTCTGCCTTCTCTCAATCACAGTGTACTAACTAGCAAAGTATACTTGCCTCTTCTCTGGACTTCTGTTCTTATCTCTCATCTGATGGCTTCTCGGCTATTCTGGCCAGACCTTCTTTCTTCACTCTTGACTGTCCACGTGCACTGACCATCCTTCTTGCAATTCTGGTCAGTCGCTACTTGCAGGACCGACGGTGTTCTGACGATCTCCCTCCTCTGTCTCCTCTCTCTTCTACTTCCATACTTCTTCGTCTTCTTGTACTTCCATACTTCTTCATTCCCTCCTGTCTCTCCGCTCGCCTTTTTATCTTCAAGTCCAGCTTGACGGATTAACCAATAAGTATTTTGGCTCCACCCTTCAGATGTCCACTGGTTCCCATGAGCGTTCTGATTGTCCATCATTCAAACTGCCCCGTGACTTATCTCTCGTAAATCAGTTGTCCAATAGGCCACTCCTCTAAATATTTAACTGGTCAACTGCCCGAATTTGTCACTCCTTTATTTATAAACCGTGTGCAATCGCGTCCTAACGCGTGCCAGTCTATGTCAGTTTCGTCTATATAATTGTTATTTACCTAAGTCATTATCGTGCTCTTTCATGTCGGAGGTTTTATTGTGTCCTGACTTTTTCATTGTATCTGCCATTTCTGTTCGTCTTTTCTATTGTTTACACGTGTCAACGTCCAGTCACTGCTTTGTTATCACTGGACCATCCTACTTTCTGGCGTCCTTCTTTTGTATTACATACATCTCAGCGTCACTGAGTCTCGTCTTTTTCTATTCACTTTTTCCACTGTTTACTTTTGTCCGCGTCTTGTTCTAGTGTCAGGGAAGTTTTATACCTTTCTCTTTCTTTCCTACCCACTTCTCTCTGTCGCTATTCGATGTTACTATTTTGTTTACAGTATATTTTCATAATCATATTCATTAATAATAACAACTATAATCATTACTTACAAGGCCATGCTACAGTTGCACACACATACACGCACGCACGCACGCACACTCACACACACACACGGAAAGCAAAACTAGAAATGATTTAAGTTACATTTATTTCACGTTTTCATTCACTAAATCGTTTAAAGGACCCCTGCCTACATTGCCATCATTTTACAAAACCATCGTGTAGTCTGTATCTTAAAAGGATTTTTAATTCTTTTTCTCACCGAAAATGTTTTACTTTTTTTCATTGTATGTCTTACAGATTATTAATGGAAATAATTGATATTATTAGTGAAGGTAAAGCTAGCACTTTGCGCGACATTCAGGCATTGAGCGAATGTGGTGTTATAGCCCGTAATTTAGCTCGTCCTTTCGACATTTTTGCGGGTGATATGAGGCCTGGTCGACTTTCCTTCCCCGGCTCCAGAAGAAACTATGAGTCCAGTTTTTACAGTTTGGCCTGCCTAGGGCAGTCTGAATTTATTGGAATCACAGACCTTTGCTTTAAGAGACGATAGTTTTCATTGCACAACTTTATTCATTTTACTCCAGCATACAGTGTTCCTATTTCATGCTTATTTTAGAGGCCTCGTGCACAAATTTAGGGGCAGTTAAAGTGAAGACCATCATCTTTGCCAATTGAGAACAGTTCATCGTCTTTAAAATATTTCCACATGAAAAGGAGTAATCAAAATCGTATTCCCCTCTCCCTTCTCAAACTCCGTCCACAAAGTACAGGGTGTCTGAAAATTATCTTTATGGCTTTGTTACCATGAACACAAGTTGTCTAGATACTTTCCGAACACCCTATATATGCTCGGCTCTGTTTTGTTTTAATTAAACTTTCCTGCCTTTTTTTCTTTTTACGCCTTTTAGATGTCGTCCTGACCGTGTGTGTATGTGTGTGTGTGGTTGCGTGCGTGTGTGTGTGTGTGTGTGTCGCAGCTTGAGAGCTTAGGCTCTTCAGCCAAGCCTCTATCGCCTGTCTGTACTTAGTCTCTGTGGATCGTTGAGATCGAACGATTGCTCTCATGCCCCGAACGACAAGATGGTCTCACGTCTATTTTCTTGTCACCTTCGGCATGGAGGAAACCTGGCTATTGTCTGCTTGGCTGCTGCAAACTCGCGCCTTCTGATAGCCTCCACTCTGCGGGAACCCATATTTACATAATGTTATAAATTTAGTATCATCTTTATCACTGCTTGTGGTATGCAGTTTTGTTTTGTTTTTGTGAGCTGAAGTAGGTATATAACTTGATATTATCAGCAGGAGATCCACTAGTAAGCTTTAGCAAACGTCTTTCACCGTTTTGTGCCGACCTTGATATTTCTAATTAGATCGTTTGCTTTTCTTTTCCACTACAGTTTTGCTCAGACTTTCAAGTATTTTTATGCGATCTCTTCCTTTTCATCTTTTGTTTTCTACCTATTTGTTACAATTATATACCTCTGGAAATCGAGCGCAGACTCAAGGAATTCAAATAAGAGGGTGAGGGAAGTACTTGGCTAATGGCTGTGACAGTGCTGTGGTCGCCTCCTGAAGTATTAGTAAAAGTCTCTTCCTTCTCTCGATGGTCCTTTCAGATAACCCTTCCCCTTGCCACACACAGGGCAGCAGGTAATAGGTTAGTCCAGTGGTTTTCAACTAGTGGTCCGTAGTGGTTCGTGCCACATTATCAGATAGACCCAGGCTGTGTTATCAGTGTGGCATTAAGTGCTATCTATCGAAAAGATTACGGCTTTTTTTTTTTTTTTGTTTTTTTGTTTTGGGGCATCACGATACTGCATACAAACTGGTGGTCTGCAACTTATGTGTTGTTGAAAAAGTGGGCATTGGATTAACAAGTTTGGGAACTACTGGGTTAAACAGCCACAGTTTAGTTGTAATTAATGTCAGGCATCCTGTACCACATGCATGCGAAAGCTGGAAAACAACTAAAGAAATAGAAAAGAAATTAGACTCTTTTGAAAACAAATGCCTAAGGAAAATACTCGGCATCAAGTGGAATGAATTCAAGAACAAAGCAGAGATAAGACAGATGACTGAACAACAACCAGTTTCATGGGTGATCAGGAAAAGGAGATGGACATATGTTGGTCACTTGATGAGAAGAAATGATCAGAGAATCCCAAAACAAGCTATCAAGTGGAACACAACAGGCCGAAGAAAAAGGGGCAGACCGCGTGAAACTCTGAAGAGGACATTATTAAGAGAGGCCAAGTTAACAGGCATAAAATCCTTTGTTGAGGTTGAAAGACTCGCCGAAGACAGGGAAAATTGGCGAACTACTTTGCGAGCCCTATGTGACGTCTAACGGCACGGGAAGGATATAAGATATAAGATCCTGTACCACCTACCACGCATACTAACTACCTTTTTTGACATCAACTGACTTCAACCGCAAAGACGCAGAAGGCAACTTTTTAAAGAAGTTGTATAAGAAATGTAGTAGATGTAATGCCACGTATACAGTTATTTACATCTCGTGCTTTCAACGGATCAAGAAAGCGAGAAAATGAAAGCTGTATACAGCGCATCATTTCATCACGCAGTACACAAGTGTGCTAAAAATGCGGCTTTGCTATTGGTCGTGACTTTGCCTTGCCATTCACATTACATGCGTACCTGTCCCCACCTTACAAGCGTTTTCTTCCCCGCGTACACAGCTGTCCCCACGCACCGTGTACATACACAGCTCTTCTCTCCACACAGCTACACACAAACACAAACGCACACCTGTCTCCAATATACAAATCTCTGCAAGTAGGCTTGAGCAAATTAGGGTGACAGTATTATGAGTGACAGCACAGTTGTCAGGGCAGGTGAACTAAAGTTGGTCAAGACCCTGTTCCAACTCTCCGTTGGTGTTCATATAATGGGCTCAACCTGGACAGCGGGGGCAGGGATCGATGCTGTCCCCGCGGTGGTGGAGTTAGACAGAGGAGCGCTGCGAAGCATTCCTGCCTTTTTTAGTCGTCCCCGTCCCGTCCCCCCTCCCTTTCCGAGTCCACCAAAATGGCCGACGTAACCCACTCTTCTAAGATAGAACAATGCTTTCATTTTAGCACCCTCACAACATCGACTGCAAGAATACCATGCTAACAGTTTCATAGAAATAGAAGCGCCCCCCCCCCCTTCCTCTTTTTTCCAACTCTTCACGCCCGTTTCTCTCTTCACATGAAAATAAAACATTGTGAAGAGTTTTATGTTAGTTACCAGACACATTCAGTTAATGATGCTTCTAACATGTCGGCGTATTCACACTAAAGCGAAGAAGACAAGACGGAAGACGAGACAGTAAAAGAGAGATAGTGTGCTAGAGAAAGATGAGATAAAAGGTATGGAGAAAATATACAAACTCTGACCGAACACGATAGCAGCGATGACCTCACGTGAAGGGGGTACTTGCTGTCAAGTGAATCATACTATTGTATATGTTGGGGGTAAGTTTATTCGTAAAGTGAACACATGGTAGTGCTGCTGAAATTTGAAAGTAGTTGTCGCCTGTAATGTGCCCTTCTTGACTTTATCCTCTGTAACCTCTACACAAAGCGACCTTTGTGGATACTAAATTCTAAAGTTATGGTTAACATGTTTGTTTTGTTAAGGAATTTTTTTTTTGGGGGGGGGGGGGGTGGGGGGGGGTGGGAGAGGGGTGCAAGAAAATGCTTTCAAAATCCTAGGCACCAGTCATTCATTGTCGTTATGGTCACCCGAGGAAATGGTTAGTGCCCTACTCTATAATGACGAAGCTCAGTGAGTTGAGCCCAGACCGAGGCCTTCCAGTCATCTCAGGGTTAAAACCGTGTGCCAAAGCTCCTCCATGCTCGGCAGAGAGAAGTGGCCAGATGTGGAAACTGACCACATCGTGTTCTAGTGTACCAACAGTTTCTGGGGGAAAATAAGACCACCAGCACCATATTTCCGCAGATGTCTCGTGGAACACGTCATGGAGAATATGGGCACTAATACCATATCCATTATATGCGTCACTGGGATGGAGATGATCACAGTGACAGTGTGAGCAACGTGGCCACTTTATGTCTCAATGTCAGGGAACAGGCCAGGGAGATTATTGTTACCTGAAAATTCAATACATGTATCAACCTCACGTTCGTTATATTTTCTAAAAAAGAGACCAGTACACGGTGATAGGAAAGTCTCACGCCAGTGTAGTGTTAGAACTTTGGCATCTATATGATTGTAGCAGTTTGTGATAGGGAAATCACACACATATACAGTGTTAGAACTAAGGCTTCTAGGTCTTCTAGTGCACTGTGATAGAGAAATCCTACACCAGTGTAGTGTTAGAACTTTGTCTTCTATAGGATTGTAGTAATTTGTGATATGGAAATCTTACACTAATATTAGTATTAGAACTTTAATCTGTAGGTCTGTTAGTATGCTGTGATAGGTAAGTGCTACACCAGTGTAGTGTTAGAACTTTGTCTTCTATAGGATTGTAGTAATCTGTAATATGGAAATCCTACACTAATATTAGTGTTAGAACTTTAATCTCTAGGTCTGTTAGTACACTGTGATAGGTAAGTGCTACACCAGTATAGTGTTAGAACTTTGGGTTCTATAGGATTGTAGCAGTTTGTGACAGGGCAATCCTACACCTATATAGTGTTAGAACTTTATCTTTTATACAATTGTAGCAGTTTGTGATAGATAAGTGCTACACCAGTATAGTGTTAGAACTTTGGCTTCTATAGGATTGCCACAATTTATGATAGAAAAATCCTACACCAGTATAGTGTTAGAACATTTAGAGGAATATCTAGACACTTGTAAATGGACAAGGGGCAGGTGCACTTAACACTTTGTTGTCAGAGTTATTGTCATGGAGAAGTTGAGCTGAATGTCCAGTTTGTATGTTAAAATATGATGAATTCTGCACACAGACTGAAACTACAGAGTATTTTCATATCTGGAACTTCCTCTAGTAAGGTTAGTTTGATCTTTTTTTTTTTTGGAAGTCCGAGAATAAACTTCCAGTTCTGTTAATTTATAATTGTCTCAAATTAAAATCAATTTTTTTTAAAAATGGAAGACCTGTTGTAGAATCTACCTTATTTATCTATTTTATTTCATTTATACTTTAATTTATACAGTTTAATATGCACAGCTTAATTTATAAAGTTTTTAACTCTTAACACACCATCAGGTATTTGAAGGACATTTTAAAATATTGAAAATATAATAAATGCTATCATATGATTTTGTCTTGTAGTTAGGAGGTCATAATTTTACTCATAAATTGCAGCAAATATTGCAGTGATCATTTCTGGGGGAAAACATGGTGGAGGTGTTCTTTTTTTATTACAAAAAATGTTCGTGTGTCATGGGTGTTGTTTGGTAAGCTGAAAGTAAAAATTTTTTTCTTGTGTTTTAATAACTGAAATTTTAATAATTAAGCTGTTAACCATTCATAATTTTTGTTTTTGTTTTTGTTTTGTTTAATTATTAGTAAAAAAATTGTTTTTGGAATTAATCACTTGTTTAAAAATATGTGAGGCAGAGGATTAGACAGTCCAATCTGGCATATCTCAGACAGTGGTTTCCAGCCTTTTTCAGGTTTTGGACCGCTGAAACTAATGATTTGTTACCCACAGTGCTCTCTGTTCATTCACGGGCTGGTATTAAATTAAAAATCTATAGACATGTCTAGTATTTTAAATGATTGAGACTTTCTTCACGGATTCCTTCTTCTTCTTCTTCTTCTTCTTCGTTCGCTTCTACCACCAAAACCGCACTGTGATCCTACTGAATTTACGCCTGTGGTCCTCGTTAGGTCCCCGAAAGAACCACACGAGATCCACGAGAGGACCACAAAGGGGTTCAGAGTATCGCAGGGCTTTAGCCTGCATTCTTGGTGGGTATCTGAAGCGGATTGCGTGACACCGTGGTTTTCGTTGCACCAGTTTAGTCTAGAGTTGGACTTTCTCACCGGAAGACCTCGATGTGTTTAGGATATCAGTGCATCCCCGCTGGGTGAGAGGCGGTAGCCCACCCAGGCCAGAGTTGGACCTTCTCACCGGAAAACCTCGACGTGTTTTGAGATACCCGTGTATCACCGCCGGGTGAGAGGTGGTTGCCCATCCAATCCAGAGTTGGACTTTCTCATCGGAAAACTTGAGCGTGATTAGGATACGCAAACATCCCTGCAGGGTGAGAGGTGGTTGCCTATCTAGACTTCCCTGGTCCAGTGTCTCCGACTTCAGCATTTTGCGGTCGTGGCTGCTACCCTTCCTAGTTGTGACCAGGATGGAGCTTTTGTCCAGGAGGATGAATCCTTGCCACTAGTGACTTCCACCCCTGGGTTGAGCCGGTTTAGGCATATTATCCCAGTATGTGCGTGTTTGGGACGTGACCGACCTCTAGAGTAGAGGTACTGTGATATGCGTAGCCTTCAAGATTCACCCCTGGTGTGAGCCGGTTTAGGCAAAATTCACCAGTATGGGTGTATATCAAGCGTGACCGACCTCAAGAGCGGAGGTGGCATGACATGTCTAGCCATCAAGTTCCACCCCTGGTGTGTGCCGGTTTAGGCATATTTCACCAGTGTAGGTGTATTTCGGACGTGGACGGCCTCTAGAGCAGAGGTGCCGTGGTATGTGTAGCTCTCGCAGCGATACTACTGGACATACCGATTAAATTTCACTTTATCCTTTCCACCACCTTTCCCATCGGCACCGCACAGCAACCTTTATTTCTTTCCCGCATTTTCTTCCTTGACCGGGAGGAGCTTCACTCCATGCGCGGCATTTGAAGAGTCTCGCCAGCAGTGTCTTAACCTCTGGGACAAGCCGGTTCATGCATTTCACCCGATAGAACTGCACTCAGGACGTGGCGACCTCCAGACCAGAGGTGCCGTGATTTGACTGTTTGCTTCGCTTTATCCTTTCTACCACCTTTTCCGCAGTGATGCTGCGCGGCAACCCCATTTGCACCTTTCTTCGTTGGCCGGGAGGAGCACCGCTTCACGCACGGCAGCCGAAGAATATCGCCAACAGCGGTAGATGAGCTACCAAACGTGCCACTTATCTACCCTAAGTATCTGGTTTTCAGGCGCCAGATATTCGCCCTCGCCCCTTCTCCTGTCAGTTTAAACAGTTCTGCCACAGGAAGGCCAGAGGCTGTGTGAGACGTGCGCCGTTGGAGTGGAAATCGAATACTCCACCCCACCTCCGACAATAGCAGTCCTTAGAACCTTTCACGGATTCCAATTTCAGATCACTGATAGCAAGAAAAAAAATGTGACAAACAAAGGAAAAGAGTATTCTTCTTCTACTCCTTTTTTTTCTTCTTCTTTGATCTCCTTGGAACTGTGAGCTGGCACTCTTTGCATCTGTTCAGGTGTGGTATTGTGTCAGGCTGGGAGCAGGTTATGGCGGCTGTTTTTTTTTTTCAAGTTCCTGAGTGGAGGTGACAAGCAGGGAGTGTGCAGTACTTCTTTAGCAGGCTCCACCACCATGGGGATTGTGACAATTCCTGCCCCATTAGCCATGCTAGGCCTGTTACTACGGGTAACAGTGGAGAGGTGAGACGGGGTCTTGGTCAGCCATGGTTCATTAAACTGAAACCAGCATCTATGGGTTGGTGCTGATTCCCAAATACTCCTGCCCCCCCCCCCCCCTTTATAAAAGTTCAAGAGTTCCATATCTGTAGATTTTAGGTTTAGATTAACAGATTTTTTTTGGTGGCTTTTACAGGGAGACCACGTATGGATAGAACCAGAGAAACCGGGAGAGTTTTCTGTCTCCATTGGAGCCAAAGTAGTGACATCAGATTCTGGCCGGATCCGACTGCTGGATGATGATGGACATGAACATTGGGTGGATGGATCCAGGCAGCTCCGACATATGCACATCACCTCAGTAGATGGCGTTGAGGACATGATTGGCCTTGGTGATCTCAACGAGTCTGGTATCTTGAGGAACCTGTTCATACGCTACATGGATCACAACATATATGTAAGTGCTCACAGATGTAATGTAAACCATACAGTTTGGTGCTAGAGTTAGTGCTGTATATAAACAATACACTATTGTAACCGAGAATGGCCTGACCACATTATTAAAATCAGCTAGATCTGAATTAAGTTAAAACCACATGTTGATGGAATTAAATTTAGAAATATGTCACGATGTTTGATATGGCTAAGTTTGACACAGTGTTATTGGTGATAGAAATGAAACTGGAGATGGAAATGATGATATCATCATCGACATACTATCACCACCACTAGAACACAGTAATTGTTACTACTAGTTTCTTCTTCTTGTCTATCTTCTTTATTGTTATAATTCTGATCAGTAACGTTATGTCTTTGATAATGACATATCCTCACAAAATATTCCTAATGGAGACAGATCCTATGTGGGTTTCACCCAGAAATATCCTTAAAACATTTTCTTGTTTTAAAAGCTAATTTTAAAAACACAGCCAAGAGAAGATGTGAGTAAAATATTGCAGCTGTCACCAATCGTTGTCACATTCACATAGCTGACAGGAACTCTGACTAAAATATTGTCATTGTCACCAATCAACATCAAAAGCATTACTAGGCTACAATCCAGTAACTGATAGAATCCTAACAATCAGACTTAAGGGCATTCCTAGAAATGTAACAATCATTCAGATATATGCGCCTGCATCAGCAGCAGAAGAAGAGGAAGTAGAAAACTTTTATAACACACTGCAAACAACAATAGACCAGGTATGGAAAAATTATATTGTATTAATAATGGGTGATTTTAATGCAAAAATTGGTACAGAAAGAGCAGAAGACGAAGGACATGTTGTAGGGAAATTTAGCATAGGACATAGAAATGAGGCAGGTGACAATCTAATGGCGTTTTGCATGGAAAATGAGCTAATGATCGCTAACACACTTTTTAAACAACATCCAAGAAGACTTTACACATGGACATCACCTGATGGTAAAACCAGGAATCAAATCTTATCTTATATCTTATATCCTTCCCGTGCCGTTAGACGTCACATAGGGCTCGCAAAGTAGTTCGCCAATTTTTCCTGTCCTCGGCGAGTCTTTCAACCTCAACAAAGGATTTTATGCCTGTTAACTTGGCCTCTCTTAATAATGTTCTCTTCAGAGTTTCACGCGGTCTGCCCCTTTTTCTTCGGCCTGTTGTGTTCCACTTGATAGCTTGTTTTGGGATTCTCTGCTCATTTCTTCTCATCAAGTGGCCAACATATGTCCATCTCCTTTTCCTGATCACCTGTGAGACTGGTTGTTGTTCAGTCATCTGTCTTATCTCTACATTGTTCTTGAATTCATTCCACTTGATGCCGAGTATTTTCCTTAGGCATTTGTTTTCAAAAGAGTCTAATTTCTTTTCTATTTCTTTAGTTGTTTTCCAGCTTTCGCATGCATAAATGAGGGTGGATATTACATTTGAATTGAATAGTCTTAACTTGGTCCTTGTGCTTATAACTTTTGAATTCCATATGTTCTCAAGATTCTTGAAGATTGATGCTGCTTTTGCAATTCTGATCCTAACTTCCTTTCTAGTGTCACCATCCTGGTCTATGTAGCTGCCAAGGTATGCAAATTGATTGACTTCTTCAATATCTGTCCCTTCTATGTGTATTTTTCCATTTTGATTGATGGGAATTTTCATTATTTTTGTTTTGTCCTTGTTAATTTCAAGTCCTATTTCAAGTCCTATCAAATAGATTACATTTTAGTGCAAAGAAAGTGGAGGTCAAGTATAACATCAGCAAAAACTTTACCAGGTGCTGATTGTGACACGGACCATGATTTATTAATAGCAGAAATGAAGATAAAGATAAAAAAGATAGTTACGGGATCAAGACCACTCCGCTTTGATCTTACAAAAATACCAGAACAATATAGTATAGAAGTGAAGAACCGTTTCGAAATCCTGATGGCTGTACAGGAGGAGACGACACCAGATGAATTGGCTACGCAGGCCAAAGATATCTTAATAACAACAGCTAAAGACATGGTTCCAGTAAAGAAAACAGAAAAGAATGGATGGATTACAGCAGGTACACTAGAACTGATAAAACAACGTAGAGAAATGAAGACGCAATGGAAAGTGACAAACAACAACAAAGAGAAATATAAAACTTTAACAAAAGAAGTACGAAGAAACACAATAAAAGACAAAAAACAGTACATACAAGATTGTTGTGAAAGAATAGAAGAACATCAGAAGTGTGGAAGAGATAGTGAAATGTTTAAAAGAAATGAAGACATTGACAAGAAATGTCACACCTAAGCTAAATGTAATTTGTGATGAGATAGGGAATACCTTGACAGAGACAGAGGAAATTCTAGAAAGATGGAAGGAATATTGCAAAGGAATGTATGAAACAACCGACTGTGGAAACAGAAATCAACAGTGTGAATTATTATTGGAGGAGAAAGAACCTGAACCGATGTGGAAACAGAAATCAACAGTGTGAATTATTATTGGAGGAGAAAGAACCTGAACCGACAATAGAAGAAGTTTTATGGGCAATAAAGAATCTGAAAAATGGTAAATCACCAGGATGTGATGAGATAACAGCTGAATTTATTAAAGCAGGAAGAAAGGAGTGTGCAACAATCTATCATGCACTGTGCAAAAAGATATGGCATTCAGGTATTTGGCAAAAAGAATGGAAAAGAACTGTATTCATACCACTGCCAAAAAAGGGTAACCTGAAATTATGTACAAACTACAGAACTGTTGCCCTGATTAGTCATGCCAGTAAAATTCTGTTAAAAATCATAATGGGTAGACTTCGTAAGAAAATAGAAGAAGAAGTCAATATGGTCCAAGCTGGTTTCAGGCAAGGAAGAGGATCAAGAGATCATATATTCAATCTAAGATTAATAATAGAGAAATGCAGAGAGTTTAATGTGAATTTATATTTATCCTTTATAGACTACTCAAAGGCATTTGATTGTGTATAACACCAGAAACTTCAGGAAATAATGAAAAAAATGAGATTTCCAGCACATTTGATACAATTAACATCACTGTTGTATCTAGACCAAGAAGCAGCAGTAAGAATAAATGGTGAAACAACAAGTTGGTTTGACATAAAACAAGTGGTCCGTCAGGGGTACATATTGTCATCCTACTTATTTAACTTGTATACTGAAAATATAATGAGGAATGTTAGAGAAGATGTAGACAAAGAATATTACGATGCCATAACAATTGGAGGTTATGAAATATCAGAGATTAGATATGCTGATGACACAGTGTTACTATCCACAACACAAAAAGGAATGGAAAAACTAATTATGTCAGTCCGTAAGAACAGCGAAGAGCAGAACCTCTATCTTAATGCAAAGAAAACTAAATTGATGACAACTGACAAAACAAACAAGGCAGCTGAAATATATATCAATGAGGAAAAAGTGGAAGAAGTGGAGAGTTTTGAATATCTTGGATCACTGCTAACTAATAATGGAGATACAATTAGGGAAATTAAAAGGAGGACATCTATTGCTCTTCAGAAAGTAAAACAAATAAAGAATATGTGGAGAGGAGCAGACAGAACTACAAAAATAAGATTTTTAAGGGCATGCATCTTTCCCATCGCAACATATGCCTGTGAGACGTGGACACTTAACAAAACAGCTGAGAAACACATAAATGCCTTTGAATGTAAATGCTACAGAAGAGTTCTCCAAATATCGTGGACACAAAAAAGAACAAATATATCTATACTACAAGAGCTTAATAGTGAAGAAGGCTGGCTAGTAAAGAGGATTAAAGAGAGAAAACTGAAATATTTTGGACACATTAAACGTCATGATAATTTAGAGAAGACCGTATTGGAAGGATACATAATGGGAAAAAGAAAAAGAGGAAGACCAAAACGAAGATGGCTGCAAGACATCATTGACGATCTGCAAATGGATGCAGCAGCAGCAGGCCATCTTGCTCACAACTGAGAGACCTACAGTAGTGCTGTTTGGGAGGCAAAGTTCCGCAAGGGACAATCAAATGAATGGCACCAATCATTATCACATTCACATAGCCAAAAGATTCTTTGACTAAGATAATGTCGTTGTCACTAAAATCATCACATTCTTCAGCACAAATTTTTTTTTTTAAACTTTACTTTGACAACTGGAACTAAAAGTGACCTTAGTGTGATCATATACAGGGGTATATTATCACCACCGTGAACAACATAAGTAATGTCCTTTGTGTCTGATAAGCGACATATGTACGGTTCATTTGGGTGTCACTAATATAGTGGTTGAATACTTACCTGCTGTGTGAGTATCCCGGGCTCTGTTCCAGGTGGAAGAACTTTTAAAGCACCTGATTAGCAAAGTGATTAGTGCACATGTTTCTCATGGTGAAGGCCAATAGCCTGAATCTAACTGAAGGTGTCCCAGTTATCCAGCTTTAGAAATGGGTACCACACTTGTTCTAGGTCAGGAGAAGGAAAGGTGTGCCAGTCATCCAGCTTTAGAAATGGGTACCACACTTGTTCTAGGTCAGGAGAAGAAAAGGTGTCCCAGTTATCCAGCTTTAGAAATGAGTACCACACTTGTTCTGTGTCAGGAGAAGGAAAGGTGTCCCAGTTATCCAGCTTTAGAAATGGGTACCACACTTGTTCTAGGTCAGGAGAAGGAAAGGTGTCCCAGTTATCTAGCTTTAGAAATGGGTACAACACTTGTTCTATGTCAGGAGAAGGAAAGGTGTCCCAGTTATCCAGCTTTAGAAATGGGTACCACGCTTGTTCTAGGTCAGGAGAAGGAAAGGCGTCCCAGTTATCTAGCTTTAGAAATGGGTACCACACTTGTTCTGTGTCAGGGAGATAACTAGGACAGTATTCATTGGTTCAGATAGTTGTATCATACCTCATCACAGTCATTTTCTCTGGCAGCTTCAAACTGACATGAAGGATTCTCTGATGGGGAGGGGGGCTGTTTCACAGTCGCTAATCTGATAGCAGTAAGGACTGTGTGAAGTGCTGTTGATAATATGTTTTCCTTTCATTCCCCCTTCATCTCTTCAATTCTGTATGGAGCATAAGATAGAGAAAACTGTCCTTAATCAGACCTTTTTTTGTGTGTATTGTCTCACATTTTTATTGCCTTTTTTCTTTTTTCTCTGTACCTCCACCACAAAAACTGGACCCTTGCTAATGTGAGGGAAAGTCACTAAGTAACACGCAAATGCCTGTTACAAAAAAACTAAATGTGACAGTCATTTGAAAACTTTTACTTTTTGAACCTACATTATTCCCCTATTTCTCAACGTAATGGCCACAAACATTGATATATTTGTCCCATCGTGTAATCAGTGATGATTACACCCATGGTGTAAAAATCGGGAGTTTGATTTCTGAACCATTTTCCTATTTCCACCTCTTCATCACTCAAGAATCTTCTCCTGCCAAGGTGGTTTTTCAATGGACCAAACAGGTGAAAATCACTTGGAGTGTCAGGACTATAGGGTGGATGTCAAGAACTTCCCAACCCAACTGGCTAATTTTCTCTTGGGTTAACCGAGCCGTTTGTGGTCTGGCATTGTTATGAAGGAGAAGCACACCTCTAGTCAGCAGACCAGGATGTTTTCTTCAAATTGCATCACATAGCATTGACAGAACTTCACAGTATGATACAGAATTCACACTATCACCATAGTTTTGGAACTTGGTTAACAACACTCCTTGATAATCCCAGAACACTATCAGCATAACCTTCCCCACAGAAGGCGTAATGTTGAATTTTCTTTGCGCATGGTGATGACTGGTGTTTCCATTGCATTGAAGCACGTTTTGATTTGGGTTGGTAGTGGTGCACCCAAGATTTGTCTCCAGTAATAGTTCTTTGGAGCATGTCTTCACCTTCATATGTGTAATGACAGAGATGCTGCAATGACAAACCAAATAGGTTTATTTTGTGTTTATCATTCAGATCTCTTGGTACCCAACGTGAACATACTTTCCGAAAATTCAATTGCTCGTGCATTATTCTGTAGGCTAAGCCTTGTGAACATCTGATTGCACTTGCTACACTGTCTATCATTACTCGTCTATCAGCTCTGATAATCTCATTCACACTTTGCACAGTCACTTCTGTTGCAATCTGAACAGGACGGCAAAGTCGGACTTTGTCAACAATTTCAGTGCGTCCTTGAGAAAATTCTTTTACCCAGTTATAGACCGCTTTACGTGATAAACACTTTTCATCATAAACTGTAATCATTTCCTTATGAATGTCAACTGAATATCCTTTAGCCCGCACAAATCGCACTACACTTCTCTGTTCTTCTTTGGTACACACCAACAGTTGGGTAGCCATTTTGTTATTGCTTTGCACATGCGCACGTAACGTGTTGCTTAGGAGCATAAGAGTTAAAATATTTTTGCTAATAAAATAATGTGTAGTGTGTTTTTTATTAGCTAGAGATACAGTTTTATTGATGCAGTATGAAATATATGTTGTCTCTACAGTGGGGAGTCTGGGGCAGGAAAGACAGAGAGTACCAAGCTGATCCTCCAGTTTCTGGCAGCAGTTTCAGGCCAGCATTCATGGATAGAACAGCAGATTCTGGAAGCCAACCCAATCATGGAAGGTTTGTTGACTTTTGTTAGCTCTCTGTGAATTGCGTCCTTGCTTTGATTACAAATATGATTTTGTGCGTGCGTGCGTGCGCGCGTGCGCATGCACTTCATTCATTCATTAGTTAATTCATTTGTTCATTTGATATGAGTTTATGTTTTCAAAATCCTACATTTGTAGGATGTGTTTCTGCTTGATTACTCTAATTTCTCATAACACACTGAAAACATAGGTGTAACTTATTTTCCAAGCAAACTCTATTTAAAAAAGCAGTTTCCCAGATAAATAAATATATCAGATTCCTTTTCTACAGCTACATGGCTGGGCTATGTTAGGTCTTCAGGTAATAAGGGCTCTGTGTTCAGGAATGAATCATTGATTTTGATAAGCCATTGACTGCCAGTGTTCTTATGCAGTATTCTTAACATTTGATAGAACAAAGTTTTAACTGATCTTTCTCTGCTTCTTCTCGTCTGCTTAAGTAACAATAATATGTATATATGTATATACTAAGTAGTTTCTTTTCTTAACTTTTCATTTTTATATGTTGTGTCCTACCTATTTCTAACATATACAAGGTGTGTCTGGTAAGTAATGAGACTGATTCTGTAAAATTTGATTTGTTCAAGCTATACTTACATATACTTAAAATTCCACGAAATAACATCCTTGAGCACCAGTACACTGTTGCCAGTGGTTCTGCCACACGTCGTAGCTTGTCTGGAAGTCTTGAACAGGGATCTCCTTCAAAGCACTCATCACGGCAGCTTGTATGCCATTAACAGTCCCAAAATTGTGGCCTTTAAAGCTTGATTTGAGCCAGGGAAACAAAAAGAAATCAGCCGGGGCCAAGTCATCTTGGAGGTTGGCATAAGTTTGCCACGGTTTGTTTCACCGGAAACTCTCTCACTAGCAGCGACACATGGCTTGGCACATTGTTGTAGTGAAGAACCCAGGTGTTGGTGATCTCCGGGCATGTGCAGTTGTTTCATGACGATTTCATGCATAATGGACTTTGGAAGTCCCACTTGATCTGCTGTCAATCTAAGACTCAAACGTCAGTCAGAATCCAAAACCACTTTCACCTTATCAGCATTGTTGGAAGTGTGAGATGTTAATGGGCCTCTGTGCATTGTTCATCTTAGACACTCTCTCTTCTTTCATTGAATGTCTTGTGCCACTGAAACACTGCTTTCGATAAAGCATCCTTCCTGTAGGCTTTCTGTATTATTGCAAGTGTCTTGGTCATGGATTTTTCAAGTTTAACACAAAACTTTATTGCTGCTCTACACTCCTTCATTTTGACTGTTACACAGCACTTAAACAGCTGTCCACTTTGCAAGTGATCCGCACTCTGTAAAAGCTCAGAGCCATATGATGAGATATTGACCCTGTACCTAACATTCCCCACTAACCTTCAGGCCCAGAGAATCCACCCCCTAGCCCTGCTGATTAGCTGAATAAAATAAGTCTCATTACTTACAGGACACACCTTGTAGTCTATCTTTTCTCTTCCTGTTTGCTGTTTTCAATCCTGCATGCTTTTGTATGAATATGGTGAAATATGAATGGCATAATGTATACTGTCTTATTCAATAAAGGTGATCAATCCTGCATGCTTTTGTATGAATATAGTGAAATATGAAGTGGCATATTGTATACTGTCTTATTCAATAAAGGTGATCTTACTGTAAAAATGTAGCTGCTAGTTTAAATATTCTACTCTTCTGCTCAATATGTGAAACTTTAATATAAAATCTCTCTCAACAGCTTTTGGCAATGCCAAAACAATTCGTAATGACAACTCTAGCCGATTTGGCAAGTACATTGACATTCACTTCAACGAGAAAGGAGTGATCGAGGGGGCCAGAATAGAGCAGTACTTGCTGGAAAAGTCAAGGATTGTTAGCCAGATGCATGATGAGAGGAACTACCACATCTTTTACTGTATGCTGGCTGGCATGTCACATGAAGACAAGGCCAAGTTGGAACTGCAGGACACCCAATACTATGAATATCTCATACAGGTTAGAGTGCCTATCAGAAACACTGATTGACCCGTTATTTGTGCTCTAAAATTATTAAAAACTAATTGTATGTTTTTCTTTGATAGACATGAACAACTTGATAGGTCTGTTTGTTGTTTAAAAAAAAAACTCTGAGAAACCATACAGGGTTGTTTTTACTACCAAAAAAAAAAAAAAAAGCTTGAACATACACCACATCTTTTTCCTGAAATTAAATCACAGGACAAATAGGACAAAAAGACAAACAAATGTAATTAAAAAAGTAGAAGATACAACCGCAGAGCAAGTTAGAATCATATAATATTTTTTAATACATTCAAACCTTTAACATTCATCAGAATGAGCTGGAAGTGTATTTAAAAATTTAATTAGGATACCAGCACACAAACAGATATTTTATAAAACATGATATTATTAATACTATCATTTCATTGACCATATGTATACAGTTTTTTCATTCTTATCACATACATTTTCCAGTCAGTTTTTTTGCATTACCCTTGATCATTTTTTTTCTTGTATAAATATATTTCTTCCAGGGAGGGAGTACGGTGTGTGAAGGAAGAGATGACAAGAAGGACTTTGCTGACATTCGATCAGCCATGAAGGTCCTCATGTTCACTGACAGTGACATTTGGGAGATCCTGAAGGTTTTGTCAGCTCTTCTGCATTTGGGAAATGTTAAATATAATGGTACGTAATTATTGTACGTAATTTTTTTTTTTCCCTAACCTCATGTTATATGCTCAACAGTTACGTCGGTTTTGGAGGGGATTTAGCATGTACTAATTTAGCTTCTTGCCTTTCTTGACCAAAGGTCCAGACATTCTTCATCATTTTGTGTTTTACTTGACATTCAACTTCTTTCATACATGATTCTGAAAAATATTCAGTAGAGATAAGTGAGATAATGTTATACTTGACCATGATGTTAAGAAAACAAGAACTGTAGAACTAGTGTCATAAGTTGCCATACACTGAGGGATAAGTTGGGGAGGAGACCGGATCATCCATGGACCTATGCAAGGATGATGATCCAGAATAACTAACTTCACTGAGAGTTAGGAAGCAGCACAGTCAGTAATGAACTGTCTTGTAATGCCATGATTTCAAGCTGGAGACCTGGTGCCGAAACCTCCCAGTTTTTCCGTCTGTAAAATGAGTACCTGACACACAGCACTAGAGGAAAACTGCCTCAAAAATGGAGACTGCCTGATAGAGGAGACACATTTAACCAAACAGCTCTCAGAGCTGTCAGTTCATGAAGAACATATTGGGTATCGTGTAAAAATCGGTCATATAAATCTGGGACTAAGTAGATAAACAGAGAAAAAGTTCAGAAGTTAATGATCCTGTGTATTCTGAAGGCAGCAGAAAAAGACCTAAGGTCATACTTGGAAACTAAATTAAACAGACATTAGATCTGTAAACTAAATTAAGCAGACATTAGATCTGTAAACTAAATTAAGCAGACATTAGATCTGTAAACTAAATTAAGCAGACATTAGATCTGTAAACTAAATTAGGTAAATATGTCATAGCTTTAACCCCAGTGTTATCTCTCTGCAGAAATTGAACTGGAAAACCTTGCAGCAACTGAAATCCAGGACATTTCATACATCAACAAAGTGGCCCGACAGTTGGAGGTAAGAAGACATTTAATACAAATGCACTGATCTGTGTTTTTCTTAACTCTTATGCTACCAATTCAAAATCCAAAACCACAGAACAAAATTGTATTAAACATGGCCACCATATTTGTACTGGGAAGTTATAAGTGGTAAGTGCAGTCAGTTATTTTGCAAATTTCAGCACAACTGTTTAAATATCTATAGTAGAAACAAGAGTTAAATGGAAGCTACTGATCCAGTTTTTAGTGAACACAGTATTATCTCTGGCAGCAAGGAGCACAGTTTTACTGTCATTTGTTAGGACTAACACCTACGAGTTCCTGAAAACCTTTTTGTAGTGAACCTGCCTGGTAGTGTATATATTTATATGTCCCCAAGGATTGGATCCATGTATACATGGGGCAGCATTCAGTGCAGGATATGGGGTACTTGTAATGTTTCCAGACATGACAACAAGCCACATTTATGCTCCTTGTTGGGCCAGTAATCCAACTGGAAGATCCCTGTATACGCACCTGCCAAAGCCTGACCCCAGAGACCAGTGCGCAATCTTCAGGATGAGAACAGGACACAACTCCCACAATAAGCATTTACACAGGGTGACCGCTGAACACACACCATACTGCATGCACTGCAACAGACAAGAAGAAGAAACTGTTAAACACCATCTGCTGGACTGTAGTGCATT
This sequence comes from Achatina immaculata, assembly GCA_009760885.1. NCBI lineage: Eukaryota > Metazoa > Mollusca > Gastropoda > Stylommatophora > Achatinidae > Lissachatina > Lissachatina immaculata. The sequence goes on from CM019707.1 coordinate 15,212,314, forward strand.
GAAGTTCTTTAGAAGAACCTGATACCACCAAACCTCAATCACCAACATTCTGTATGGAGATGTAGAACAGCTGAAGAGGACTTGTACATTTCATTATCTGGCACAACGGAAAAAGAGTGAAAACTCATAAACCTGAGGATATGAAAAGTCAGAGTTCATAAACTGATAAACATTTTTTTAAAAATCAGTAACAGCCCTAATCTTAAATAAGGTGTTTTACCTTGACATCATTTTCAATCCTGCTATAGGTAAATGCTCAGGCATTGGTTGATGCCCTCACCACAAGAACAATTGTGACAAAAGGAGAAAGCGTCACCTACACAATGAACAAAGAACAGTCTTTAGATGTGCGAGATGCATTTGTGAAAGGGATCTATGGCAGAATGTTTATATGGATTGTTGACAAGATCAATTCAGCAATCTACAGACCTAAAGGAAGCCAGTTCCGCAAATCTATTGGAGTCTTGGACATCTTTGGATTTGAGAACTTTGACAAAAACAGGTAAATGGATTTTTTTTTTTTTTTTTAAAATAAACTCCCTGTTTCATTTGTATGGACACTGGTGTGTCATTTCCTAACTGTGATATTGCTATATACAGTTTTTACATTGCCTGATATCTCTTGTCTCTTTGTCTTTTATGGATTAAGAATGTGAGCATGCTGAAGTCATGAGAAAAAGTTCAGAAGTTTCATTCTTTTTTGCTGCTTTTACAAAATAATACATAGTAAATGGCAGAGCTATAACAACCAGCATGTATTGTCTGCAGCTTGTTGAGCTTTTCAACCATGATGACAGATCTAAGCTTTTGTTCATAATAATGAAGGTTAGCAGGAAAAAACTGATGATTGGGGCATTTTGCAAGAATAGGTAACAAGCATGTATAGTCATGCCTTAGAGGCACATAGGGATATGGTGTTAGTGCCCATATTTTCCTTGACCTGTCAGCACACTAGAGGGTGATGTGGTCAGTATCACGCCTGGCCACCTTCCTTCCCTGACTCCAGAAGTCAGGTACCCAATTCAACAGCTAGGTGACTGGGGTGCCTCCAGCCGGATTCGAACCTCCCGACCTTCGCCATGAGAGACCAGTGCACTGACCACTTTACCACTCAGACACCATGTATAGTCTAGCAAATGTAAATGTATAATTGATTTCCAGGAGAAAGATGACAGTTAATGTAGACATTTTGATGAAAGATCACTCCATCAACCACGAGGATCAACTAGTTGGCAAAATACTTTCTTAAGGATAGAAGTTCTATATGGAGGTGCTGTGTTATCTGAAGAGAAGATTTAGGATTAAAGTAGATGGGAAGACTTGTAAATATATGTGGACCTTACAGCACAGTTATTGTTGCTGTTGCTGTCAGTTAGTTACTGATGAAGTCAGACTTGAGACAAATTGTTCAGCATCATGAATCATGGCGGCTTCCAACACATATTTTATCAGTGGAAATGAGGAGGATTAAATTTGCATTTTTTTTGCAATGGGAGGTAGTGTTGTAGACAATCTCCAAGCATGTCCTTATCAGCCAATCTGTAGAAAACACAGCTTGTGTTTAGAGAACAGGAGTTGAAGTTGGAGAATGTATGCCTGCAAGAGAATTCAAATAAGGGTATTTGGCTGTCATTACAGTTAAAGAAAAAAAAAGATGATTGCACAAGAATCATTATGAGATTACTCCCAAGCTTATGATGAGGGCCCTTCTATTGGCTCCAAAGAGAAAAGAAAAAAATCTCAAAATATTCAATTTTAAAAGTGTATTCTGTTTGAGGGTTGAAAAACATTAATAAACTTTAGTGTTTTTTTATTCGACTACAGTCCTTTGAGCCAAAACAAACAAACAAAAATGTCTGTTCATTGTTTTTATCTGCAGCTTTGAGCAACTGTGTATCAACTATGCCAATGAAAACCTACAGCAGTTCTTTGTGAGGCATATCTTCAAACTGGAGCAAGCTGAGTACAACTTGGAGGGCATCAACTGGCAACACATTGAGTTTTTGGACAACCAGGAAGCCTTAGATCTGATAGCTGCCAAACCCATGAACATGCTGGCCCTCGTAGATGAGGAGAGCAAGTTCCCTAAGGTATACTTTGAACCATTTTCATTGGTTGTCTTTGGATCCTTTCTCTCATTTACATTTTACTTGACACTTAAATCCTGACATGAATGACATTGAATCCTCACGTGAATGACATTAAATCCTCATACAAATGATATTGAATTTTCACATGAATGACATTGAATCCTCTTGTTAATCATCAGTTAATGACATGGTGCTGTATTCTTGCATACATACCAGAAGTGAAGAAGGCCACAACAGTTAACTGTCATTGTCATCTGTCACCATTTCTACACAGTTAACAGTTTGTCACATCTCACCAGTTTCACACAGCAGTTAACTGCCATTGTTATATGTCATCACTTTCACACAACAGTCAGCTGTCATTTTTATCTGCCATTACTTTCATACAACAGTCAGCTGTCATTTTTATCTGCCACTACTTTCACACAACAGTCAGCTGTCATTTTTATTTGCCATCACTTTCACACAACAGTCAGCTGTCATTTTTATCTGCCATCACTTTCACACAAGTCAGCTGCCATTTTTATCTGCCATCACTTTCACATAAGTCATCTGTCATTTTTATCTGCCATCACTTTCACACAACAATTAACTGTCATTGTTATATGTCATCACTTTCACATAACAGTCAGCTGTCATTTTTATTTGCCATCACTTTCACACAACAGTCAGCTGTCATTTTTATCTGCCATCACTTTCACACAAATCAGCTGTCATTTTTATCTGCCATCACTTTCACACAAGTCAGCTATCATTTTTATCTGCCATCACTTTCATATAACAATCAGCTGTCATTTGTATCTGCCATCACTTTCACACAACAGTCAGCTGTCATGATTTTCACAACCACTGGAAAAAAAAAACAAATCATCTTCTCTCGCAGCCTTTTAAAGAGCAACATACTTATCATATAACTCACGGTAACCTGTCTAAAGTAAGGCGAGGGGAAGAGAAAATATTTTTGTCTTTTAGCTACTTTTTTTTTCATTTAACTTGTATTATTTCTGTGAGGATAACAATCTCTAATTTTATTTTTTGTCAGATTCCTCTTCCCCTGGTGTTTGTTACAGAAAATTATGAGACATATTTCTCTTAGACTTTGACAATGAAACAAAACAGTCTATGTGCACGCATACATCAGCCTTCCTATTTTTACTACTTTTGGACTTAGTGGAAGCTACAATCTGACAGACAGAAATACAAAATTATGGTGTTAGATTGATCTGGCTGTTGTTGTGTTCAGCTCTTGCCATTATTGCTGCTCATTTATAGGGCACAGATGAGAGCATGTTGAACAAGTTGCATCAGTACCATGCCAATCACCCGAACTACCTGAAGCCAAAAGCTGCAGTCAACCAGACATTTGGGCTCAGTCATTTTGCTGGGGTTGTCTTTTATGATTGCAGAGGTGATTGATTTGTTTGATTTAATGGTGTATGTGCAGTTTTATATCATGTGTTAGAGTTTCTTTAGTTAACGCACACTGATGAATTGCATGAAGCAGTTATCTTTGACTTGTCAAAGATTGTGACTTTGTCTTTTGATTGTGCTCAGATGAACGGTTTACAGAAGTCTAAGGATAGAAAAAAAAATTTCTGATATTTCTGGAAGACATTGTTATCAGTTGATCTCTTCAGAAATATTGATACTAAGTCTAGCCACATTGTTATCACTGACCAGCATGGTTTTGGTAATTGTTATCATTGACCAGCATGGTTTTGGTAACTGTTATCACTGACTGACATGGTTTTGGTAACTGTTATCACTGACTGGCATAGTTTTGGTAACTTATCACTAACCGAGATCACTAACTGAGCTGATGGCCTGCATGAAGGATCGCGTACTCGGGAGAAGCATAATAGCCAACGCCAGTCGGCACGGCACATGATGATGATCACTAACCAGCATGGTTTTGGTAACTTATCACTAACCAGCATGGTTTTGGTAACTTATCACTAACCGGCATGGTTTTGGTAACTTATCACTAACCGGCATGGTTTTGGTAACTTATCACTAACTGGCATGGTTTTGATAATGTATCACTAACCGGCATGGTTTTGGTAACGTATCACTAACCGGCATGGTTTTGATAACGTATCACTAACCGGCATGGTTTTGGTAACGTATCACTAACCGGCATGGTTTTGATAACGTATCACTAACCGGCATGGTTTTGGTAACGTATCACTAACCAGCATGGTTTTTGGTAATCTGGGGGGGGGGGGGAAGATGCTGACTGATTTGACAGTCAGTGATCCATAGCTGACATGGTAGGTCAAGGTCATTGACCGACAGCTAACCAAGAACCTGTCCCACCTCACTCTTGGTACCCTCATTAACAACCCCAGTCTGGCTGTTGGGGTTGGGATCAACATAGTCCCTTACCAGTGGGGTCTGCTAAAGAAGTACATCCCCTCCCCCCACCCCTCTTTGCATCATAGCTCCACTCAGGGACTGAAAAAATAGCCACTAACCTGCTTCCAGTCCAGCATGATGCTGTACCTCAGTGTCTACACAGCATCAGCTGCAAAACACACCAGCTCCCAGTTCAAGAAGAAGAAGAAGAATGAGAAGAAGGCCACTGAATCTACATAAAATGAAGACTGCCAAAAACCCCACCTGGGACATTCTAAAAATGATCGGATTCTGGAACAAAACCCTGCTTATCAGTACTCTCCATAGAGATCAGGAGACAAACCCAGGGCTCAGGAAAAGATGCTGAATGGAAAACTATGGGGCATGATACCTTAGACTCAGGCCTCAGAAAAAAGAACTATGGGGTTTGATACCTTAGACTCAGGCCTCAGAAAAAAGAACTATGGGGCATGATACCTTAGACTCAGGCCTCAGAAAAAAGAACTATGGGGTTTGATACCTTAGACTCAGGCCTCAGAAAAAAGAACTATGGGGCATGATACCTTAGACTCAGGCCTCAGAAAAAAGAACTATGGGGCATGATACCTTAGACTCAGGCCTCAGAAAAAAGAACTATGGGGCATGATACCTTAGACTCAGGCCTCAAAAAAAAGAACTATGGGGCATGATACCTTAGACTCAGGCCTCAGAAAAAAGAACTATGGGGCATGATACCTTAGACCAGACCTCAGAATAAAGAACTATGGGGCATGATACCTTAGACTCAGGCCTCAGAAAAAAGAACTATGGGGCATGATACCTTAGACTCAGGCCTCAGAAAAAAGAACTATGGGGCATGATACCTTAGACTCAGGCCTCAGAAAAAAGAACTATGGGGCATGATACCTTAGACTCAGGCCTCAGAAAAAAGAACTATGGGGCATGATACCTTAGACTCAGGCCTCAGAAAAAAGAACTATGGGGCATGATACCTTAGACTCAGGCCTCAGAAAAATGAACTATGGGGCATGATACCTTAGACTCAGGCCTCAGAAAAAAGAACTGTTGGGCATGATACCTTAGACTCAGGCCTAAAAAAAAGAACTATGGGGCATGATACCTTAGACTCAGGCCTCAGAAAAAAGAACTATGGGGCATGATACCTTAGACTCAGGCCTCAGAAAAAAGAACTATGGGGCATGATACCTTAGACTCAGGCCTCAGAAAAAAGAACTATGGGGCATGATACCTTAGACCAGACCTCAGAATAAAGAACTATGGGGCATGATACCTTAGACTCAGGCCTCAGAAAAAAGAACTATGGGGCATGATACCTTAGACTCAGGCCTCAGAAAAAAGAACTATGGGGCATGATACCTTAGACTCAGGCCTCAGAAAAAAGAACTATGGGGCATGATACCTTAGACTCAGGCCTCAGAAAAAAGAACTATGGGGCATGATACCTTAGACTCAGGCCTCAGAAAAAAGAACTATGGGGCATGATACCTTAGACTCAGGCCTCAGAAAAATGAACTATGGGGCATGATACCTTAGACTCAGGCCTCAGAAAAAAGAACTGTTGGGCATGATACCTTAGACTCAGGCCTAAAAAAAAGAACTATGGGGCATGATACCTTAGACTCAGGCCTCAGAAAAAAGAACTATGGGGCATGATACCTTAGACTCAGGCCTCAGAAAAAAGAACTATGGGGCATGATACCTTAGACTCAGGCCTCAGAAAAAAGAACTATGGGGCATGATACCTCAGACCCAGGCCTCAGAAAAAAGAACTATGGGGCATGATACCTCAGACTCAGGCCTCAGAAAAAAGAACTATGGGGCATGATACCTTAGACTCAGGCCTCAGAAAAAAGAACTGTTGGGCACGCAAGACAAACTCTTGCTGGCAGTAGGAAACAAAGAAGCAGTGCATTGGCTTGTCTAGATGAATGATTATATGGAGCTGAATACAGAATTAAGATGAGATTTTATGGAAGTCCTGAACCTTAAGTGCCCAGGGCAAATGGGGCTTCCGCAAGGGTTTTCCACAAATGCCTGTCCTTCGCCTTTTTTTCTGCTCTTGCCCAGGTGAGCCCACCTGAAACAATAATAAAGCAATAATTAAGTAAATAGATTTTTTTTTCCTCCTTGAATGTTGACTTGGGTGTGAGCATCTTATTTGTTTATCTTGGACTGTTTAGTAAACTGAGTTCTTTATAAGATGTCATTTTAGCTTGCTGTGAGCCATTTTTAAAAAGAAAATTAAATATAAAATAGCTAAACTTGTATGGTTTTGTTTCACAGCTGTGAATTCATAATTTCAAACGGCTGCATGCATTATATGCCACGTCAGAAACCTTTCGCAGACATGCTTCTCCATCTTGTGAGATCCTTGGTGTTCCCAGTCAGTTCAAATCTTTTTAAACTGCCACGTATGTTTAAGCATTTCGTCATTTCCTGATAAAACAGTGATTTTATTTTAGTACAAAAAAATGTGTGTCATGGTTAATGCTTGGTTGGTTAAGAGTTAATTTATAAATGTTTTATTAATTTTTTCTCTCTTTTTTTTTTTTTCTTTTTTAAAGGCTTTCTTGAGAAGAATCGGGACACATTCAGTTCAGACCTTGTGGCTCTTATCCAAGCTTCCAAGAGCAATTTTATTAATTTACTTTTCTCAACAGATATTTCCATGGTATGATGTTTGTGATGAAGTTTGTTATGATGTTCTTGCATTCTTTTGGCAATCGGTTTTGTTGTGGTTGATGTTTAGTTTTCAGATAATCTGTCATTTTTGTGTGTGTTTGTTTCCTAATATTATATTGTTTCTTGTTTAATTATATGTATTCTGTTAGTATTCGTTGTTCTGATATTCTGTTGTTGTTCATGATTGTTTGTTATTTGGATATTTTGATGTTATTGTGTATTTTTCCTGATGTTGTTTTGCAGGATACCCTTTTAACTGCTCTTCATGTAGTAAACATCTTATAATAAATATGATACATTAGACATTGGACACACTGTGATGGCTTTCCTTTAATTGTTGAAGATGATCTATGAGCAGGGTTTACATTGAGCTCAACCAAGCAAGCAGATCTAAGGAGCAGGATTTACATTGAGCTCAACCAAGCAAGCAGATCCAAGAAGCAGAGTTTACAGTGAGCTCAACCAAGCAAGCAGATCTGAGGAGCAGGATTTACAGTGAGCTCAACCAAGCAAGCAGATCTAAGGAGCAGGGTTTACAGTGAGCTCAATGAAGCAAGCAGATCCAAGAAACAGAGTTTACAATGAGCTCAACCAAGTAAGCAGATCTAAGAAGCAGAGTTTACAGTGAGCTCAACCAAGCAAGCAGATCCATGAAGCAGAGTTTACAGTGAGCTCAACCAAGCAAGCAGATCTAAGCAGTAGTGTTTACAGTGAGCTCAACCAAGCAAGCAGATCTAAGGAGTAGGATTTACAGTGAGCTCAACCAAGCAACCAGGCATAGTCTTTACCATTCAGGTCAGTCTGTAAAGACATGTCGTCCTGTTTCTAGAAGTGCAGCAGGGAAGCAAGAGTGGGCCCTGAACAGCCCTAACTACATCAGGTTGCTGTTGTTTTTAATCCTATTCTTTCGAGGACACGTGCTTCATTCAGATCATAGTTTATTTTGGTTGTGTGACATTATTTTGATATATCCTTACTACAAGAACTTAATATTGAAGACGGTGGACAAGTAAAGAGAAAAATTAACTATTTTGGACATATTAAATCCCATGAGAATTTAGAGAAGTTCGAAGTGTAAATAATGGGTAAAAGAAAGAAAGGAAGATCAAGGCAAAGATGGCTGCAAGACATCACTGATAATCTGCAAATGTCACAAGGAGGACTGTAGAGCTGCATCCACCAAGATTTGTTCAGCAGTTCTCAAGAATACAGACTATCAGTTCGGCAAAAGTAAAGTCTTCCTCAAGGTAACATATCATCAGCAGCAGGGCATCTTGCTTACAACCGAGAAGCCTACAGGAGAGCTGTTAGAGAGGCAAAGTTCTGCAAGGGACATGCAACTGACTGGCTGACTGACTGATATTATATCAGTTGCTGATATTTTGTATGGTTTTCCATACATAAGTATTCTTTCTAGCTAATCTCATGACTATATTCCATGTAAGAGCTTCAGTTTCTTAACTTCTGTTCCTTGGTATAAAGACAGTTTTCTTTGCAATTGTCATAGCAATGACTATTCACAAACTTTCCTATACAGGGAACTGACACAAGGAAGAAGTCACCAACTCTGGCTTCACAGTTCAAGAAATCATTGGAGCAGTTGATGGGAACCCTAAGTGCTTGCCAGCCATTTTTTGTCAGGTGCATCAAGCCCAATGAATTCAAGAAACCATTGGTAAGTGCAAAGACACGGTAAAAGACACATGCGTTATGTGAATCAGTAAAAGACCACAGTAAAAGACACCCAGTCCTCATTAAATACTTCAAAGTTGAAAGCACCAGTTCATGGGTTTATGAACTAGTTCCAGTGCACTTCACAGTAAACCTAGATGTAAAAATGGGTAACTGACACTTATGTTAGGAAAACTGCCTTCAAAAACTGATCATATTTATAAATACTTGTAGAAGAAGCCTGGACAAATTTAAGTATTACTATCAGCATATGAAGGAAAAAAAAAAAATAAAACAATATTTTCTGAAAAAAAAAAAAGAATTTTGTCTTTGTAAGACAATGTGACATTTAAAAGCAAGTAAACAGAAACAAAAGGCATTTGCTGTGAAGACTGTTGCGTACATAATACATCCACAGATATTTGACAGAGAGCTCTGCTGCAAGCAGCTTCGCTACTCTGGCATGATGGAAACAATTCGAATCCGTCGTGCTGGCTACCCTATCAGACACACCTTTGCAGAATTTGTTGACAGATACAGGATGTTGGTTGATGGGATTGGGCCCTCTCACAAGGAGGACTGCAGAGCTGCATCCACCAAGATTTGTTCAGCAGTTCTCAAGAATACAGACTACCAGCTCGGCAAAAGTAAAGTCTTCCTCAAGGTAAAACGTTATCTGGCAAAGAAATGGGGAAAAAACTTCACTTTATTTAACATTCATGAATATGATATCATATTTTCATTGATCACATTTTAATGTGAAACCTTGCTTAGATTCTTATATCTTATATCTTATATCCTTCCCGTGCCGTTAAACGTCACATAGGGCTCGCAAAGTAGTTCGCCAATTTTTCCTGTCTTCGGCGAGTCTTTCAACCTCATCAAAGGATTTTATGCCTGTTAACTTGGCCTCTCTTAATAATGTCCTCTTCAGAGTTTCACGCGGTCTGCCTCTTTTTGCTTAGATTAGTTTGATGTAAATATGAAGTATTATATAAAGCTAACTAAAGACAGATCTGTCTGTAGAGAGACAAGATTTTAATGCTAGCGCTAGCATTGCACATGATAATCGTGATGAGCTTTTTTATGAGATATAGGATGTAACAATGTCTCAGGAGCAAGAAGTAACAGTAACAGTTGCAAGAAGTAACAGTAGAACGAAGCAATAGTAATAGTAACAAGTAACAGTAATAGTAGCAAGGAGTAACAGTAGTAAGAAGTAACAGTAACAGTGGCAAGAAGTAACAGTAACAGTAGCAAGAAGTAACAGTAACAGTGGCAAGAAGTAACAGTAACAGTGGCAAGAAGTAACAGTAACAGTGGCAAGAAGTAACAGTAACAGTGGCAAGAAGTAACAGTAACAGTGGCAAGAAGTAACAGTAACAGTGGCAAGAAGTAACAGTAACAGTGGCAAGAAGTAACAGTAACAGTGGCAAGAAGTAACAGTAACAGTGCAAGAAGTAACAGTACAGTGGCAAGAAGTAACAGTAACAGTGGCAAGAAGTAACAGTAACAGTAGCAAGAAGTAACAGTAACAGTGGCAAGAAGTACAGTAACAGTGGCAAGAGTAACAGTAACAGTGCAAGAAGTAACAGTAACAGTGACAAGAAGTAACAGTAACAGTGACAAGAAGCAACAGTAACAGTGGCAAGAAGCAACAGTAACAGTGGCAAGAAGTAACAGTAACAGTAGCAAAAAGCAGAAGTGACAAGAAGTAATAGTAACAGTAGCAAGAAGCAACAGTAATAGTGGCAAGAAGTAACAGTAACAGTGGCAAGAAGTAACAGTAACAGTAGCAAGAAGTAACAATAATGGTAACAAGAAGTAACAGTAGCAAGTAGCAACAGTAACAGCAACACAAAGGAGGAAAGAAACATCAGATTTGTGTGTTTAAAATAAATTTGTTTTCAATCAGGAAAAAAAAAAATCAAGTCAGGCAGCTCTGAAACTTATCCTGAAGTTTCTGGAGAATTCACAATCACTTCCTGTAACCAAGAAAATAAGATGCTGAGGAAGATGTAGAATTATTCTGTCAATAGCATTAATTATTTTTAGAACACATTAGATGCACATTTAACTCATACTTGTTCTGAATGAGTTCAAAGACTGACACGTAGAACACTTCAAAAAGTTCACAACCTGGCCATTGACACAAAGCGAAAAAAAAAAGAAAAATGTAAAATCTAATAAGCATGGGCTTTTGGTAAAAACAAAATTAAAAAGTAAATAAATTTGGTAATTTGTATTTTCATTCTCTTTAAACTCTTCAGTTTATTTATATCAGAAGTACATGCAGAGCTAAACTGTAAATACATTCTGTTTCAGAATTATGTATGCGCACTTAAAATGTCACATTTTGTGGAGATCCATGATTTTAATTGTTGTTATCACTATGGATAATATAATATGTTTTGAATATTTAACTCTTTAGAGACGCATTACTTCCAAACCGTTCCTTAGTTTCTGATGATGTGGACATTGGAGAAGGGCGTGGACTTTTGGAGAACGGGGGTCCCTGTGTAAAAGTTATTGTACCAACTTAATTCCATGATCACCACGTGTGTATCACACATTAAAATAAGTGAAAATGAATGAAGATTCCATAAATGAAGTTATTTGTCATTAAAAAAAAACAAAGAAAAGAAAAAACTGGTGTGAAACGATGGATCGATTTTTTGGCGTTAAAAAAGTTTTAGGACTGAGCAATAAAATCTACTTTATACTTACCTTAACTGTGTCATATTCCAATATAGAATACATAGTCATTCAAATTTCAACACAGAAAAATCAATATTTATGGATGTTGTTTGTGTTAAGATGTTTGTGACATTCAATAAATCTAACAGATCTACAGCTATGAGAAACACATATAGTAAGATAGGTCTAGTGGTCGGTGTGACCATTCTACCACTCAGTCTCGAAATAAACTTGAATTTTACCCCCCATTTTCATATCCATATGGCTTCTTTATTCCCCCATGCTTAAAATGCTAGTTTAACTTTGGATTCAGAAGAGTTCTAACTGGTTAAATGAAAAGTAACATCGTGTTTTCAGTGAAAGAAAGTCCGAAGCCTTATAGGGCTCTCGGGTGGAAGAGACTCGGCACGCAAAGATCCTTTTAGGGATCTCTCGTCTTCTAAGAGTTAAATGGAATTCATATTACTGTGAAACTTTAGCTTCAAAATGTAAATAAAATTAAAGTTGTGCTTGTTATTTATGAAACAGAATTTTGAGAATATATATGTGCATAGTATAAAAAACTTTGAGCATATTAAAAGATTAAACACAATTCACATATATCTGGAGTTATGGTGATTTTTAATTTCAGGATGCCCAAGATGCTTTTCTGGAACAGCAAAGAGAGATTACTCTGACCAAGAAGATCCTAGTTATCCAAAAGTCAATAAGAACATGGCACTACAGACGCAGGTTCCTGAAAATGAGGAAAAACATCGTCACTGTACAGTCCATAGTAAGAGCTTTCCAGGAGAGGAAACGATTTCTAGTGGTTTGTACAAAATCATTTTTTTTTTTTTTTTGCTTATTTTTTTTTTTTTAACATATGGTTTTGGTTAAATTTTTGTTTAAATATGTCATAATTCTCTAGTGTGTGTTTTTAATTTTTCTACAAATTTTGAAAATCATTTCTTTCAATAAAAATTTGCGCTTAACTTCCAAGAATATAAACTTTAGAACAATTTGGTCAGTTAATTTTTTTTTATTGCAAATGGAATTTTGTAGTCACAAACGTATAGACTCCTTTGCCAAATTTAAGAAATTCAACCCTTTTATAGATGACACAGATGAAAAAGTATTCCGTGCACTTTCCAGGTCATTACTTAAAGGACGCCCTGAAAAAGTTTTGTTAAACTAAAAAGTTTTTCACCATTAACCCCTTGGTATTCATAATGTAGAATAAATAAACTTATATAAATTAGCTGGTGTCATCAGCTGGAAAATTTAAACCTTTGAGTTCCCACAGAAACAGTTTAAAACAAAATTTGTATCGTCCCAGCTATAGTTAAATCTTGGCTCTGTAGGGTCTACAGAATGTACTGCTAGGATTGTATAAAAGTGTTAAAAGATTGATAAACGAACTTTAGTCCTCCGTTTTGATTAGCACTGACTGATTATGAATTCAGGATCACAGAGTTTATTTTGGTGTCATAAAATGCAGCAATGATTCTTTGTCTGTTTCATAGAATTCTGGTGATTTACAATTTGGTTGAAAGCGCAGGTTCAGCGGGTTAAAGGAACTGAATAGTTTATAATGGCAGAGACAGTGCCTGATGAAAATTATGCTTAATTTTTTCTATTTTGTTACAGATGAGACAAGGCTACATGAGGCTTCAGGCTATGATAAGGTCCAGGATTCTAACAGCAAGGTTCAATGTCATCCGTGGATGGGCACTCAGTCTTCAGGTAAAGAGCTTGACTAATGTTTCCGACAGGCCTGTTTTGTGAGCTTTGAACTTGGGCGATGGTCACAGTAAGAACATGAGTTGCTGAATCTGGTGGCCATCTGTTAGCGGACTCTTCAAAAATTTGAAAATTTTTTTTATTATTATTGAAAGGCTGGCTGTTGAAAACAAGTAGGCCATTTATCCTGACAAAAAGTATTATTCTTTGATGAATCCGAACTCCATTAATATTTACTGCAAGAATACCCACTCTTTTGTTCATACACTGACATAAATTCATACAGAGTATTCTTAATTTTCACACACATTTTCTGTTTTTGAAGGTAATTTTGCACCACCATACCTGCTGTCTTTAAGCCAGCTTCCTGTGTGTCTGCATACAGTCCCATCTCCATACTTATGAAAGCATGGAACATCACATATTGTAGGAATTTATAAAACTGTATTTATTTATTTTAAAAAAAATTCTTTCACTGTTTTCTTCTGCTGTTATTTATAATTACCAGTGTTTTCTTCTGCAGCGTTTTTGTCGTGGATATTTGATCAGACAGTGGGTTCAGAAGAGAATGGTGGCCATTGTCCAGATTCAGGCCTCTGTTAGAACAATTATTGCTCAGAAGCATCATCGGAGACTAAAAATTGAGGTAAACTATTGATCTAAATTTTTATAAAATTTTATCATAAAAATACCTGAGAAAAAAGTCAGATAACACAGAACAGTTCCAATGGGCATCTTACTTCTTGTATACTTAACCCACAACCTACCAAGACTTATCCTTTCAAATGGTGTTTCAAAAGAAGTAAATTTGAGGGCTGATTAGAAAAAAAAAAGGTTACATGTGCAACTATGCAAAAGAAGCAATCCCAGGGTTAAAAAATGCATATTGCATGTTAAAAAGACAGACAGACAGACGTACACACGTTTTTTCAAGATAATCACTGAGTTGATTAAGACATTTGTCTGACCCAGGACCTATTTTTCCATCCTGACTGTGTAGAAGTCATGTTCCTGCTGAATTAGCCTTGGGTGATGCATGTGGCACCCATCAGGCACAAGCCTTTGTGTAGCACAACACATCCACCATGAGCCCTAACTCAGTCCCATATGGGACACCTTCGGTCCTTCTGAATCAGTTCATTAAAATGTGCTACATTGACCTCTGCCATTTCCAGTGTGCCTTCCACAACATCCCTGCTGGATTGTAACAGACGACACCGTTTTGCCAAGTGTTGTCTACCCATAACTTTTTCACCATAATCCTCAACAAGCTGGTAGTGAATTTCAGTTCTTAGCCCATGAAAATCTTATCACACCTCTCACTTCAATGAGAAACCACTTTTCCAGATGGTGCACCATTTTGATGTGTAACTGCATCTGCAGCTCCAGCACACATTTAAAACATTTACACTGACAGTTAGCACATCTAGTGAATATCCAGGTCAAAAATTGCACATCTTTAAAGTATAGCTATTGTAACTTTTGTTTTTTGTTTTGTTTTGATTGTCTACATATTAAAGTAACTAGTCGTATACTTTTGTTCTGTAGTCAGGAGATCATAATTTTAAACTGCCATAAATGCTAAGAATAGGCCTTGCATCATTTCCCAGTAAAGCATTGGAGCAGTGATTTTTTGGTTACAAAAAATGATCATGTGTCAAGGATGTTGTATGTAGGGTTAAGAGTTAAATCTGTCATCATATATGAGTTTTGCCACACACATCTTAGTCAACTGGTACCCTATATTTTTTCCAAACTCTCTTCAAAGAAATGTCTGTCAGATAAATGTCAGTCATAGCTTTCCTTTTTGAAAGTTGATGTAAGAACAAGCAGATGAAACCAACCGGAAGCAAGTAAGATGTGTTTTTGAAGAAAGATAAAACATATTCTGGATGGCTGGAGAAACATAGAAGTTTCCAGATACATTGCAAAAGAGCAAAAGCTAACTGAAACTGAGTGAAAAGGACATCAGTTTTTTAAACATTTTATGAGAAAATAGAAGTTAGAAAACCTGAAAATCACTGGAAAATTGAAAGGAGAAGGAAAAGAAGGAAGTGGCAAGGAAAAAAAAAAGTATGCTGAAGTTTGGTAAGTGCTCTGTGAAAATAAAGGTAACTAAAGTAACTGAATAGACCAAGAAGTGGTCACAGGGACAAGCATGATTGACAACACTGATCAGAACAATATGTAGTGACTGAATGCAGAACTGTCAGAGCAACGTTCTCCGTGCTGGAGACATGATTCAACCTTCGTCAGACACTATAGGTCATTTCATTCACTATACACTTCAAAGTGCAGTGCCAACTCAATCTGGGGACGAAAAAAGCAACAACTTACAAGACCTCTGGGAGTCATGACCCAGAGGTCCGCCCCCTCCCTCCAGAGTGTCAGGAGTTTAACAGGGCTGAAACACTTGTCTGAAGGGGGGTACTTCCTCTGATGATCAGAAGGAGTTTTGTTGTTGTTGTTGTTCCGCTCTCTACAGTAGAGAGTTTCCTGCATACACCTTCCTGATAATTTTTCTCCTTGTGTTGTTCTTGGTTTTTTTTCTAAACAACTGAAATGTTTTGTTTTTTTTCCTAGTGCCATTTAGTCAGTCAAATGAGATAATTTTGTTCTCAGCCTTTTAGGAGAAGCCGTTTCTCAGCCTTTTAGGAGGAGCTGTTTCTTAGCCTTTTAGGAGGAACTGTTTCTCAGCCTTTTAGGAGGAGCTGTTTCTTAGCCTTTTAGGAGGAGCTTTTTCTCAGCCTTTTAGGAGGAGCTGTTTCTCAACCTTTTAGGAGGAGCTGTTTCTCAGCCTTTTAGGAGGAGCTGTTTCTCAGCCTTTTAGGAGGAGCTGTTTCTCAGCCTTTTAGGAGGAGATTTTTCCCATCCTTTTAGGAGGAACTTGTCCTTCTACATGTGTCTACCAGGTGGTGGATGGTGGAGCAACCTCTAGATAACAGAGGTCACCTGTGAATATTTAAATGAACAGTGGCAGACCAAAGAATGTTCAGAAAAAAAAAATACAAGCAAAGAAAACCATATACAAACTGAACCAAATACAAAGAAAACCATATACAAACTGAACCAAATACAAAGAAAACAATATACAAACTGAGCCAAATACAAAGAAAACAATATACAAATTGAACCAAATGCAAAGAAAACCATATACAAACTGAAACAAATGCAAAGAAAACCATATACAAACTGAAACAAATGCAAAGAAAACCATATACAAACTGAACCAAATACGAAGGAAAACCATCACCGTGCTTCCATTCTCTAGCCAAGTCAGGCGTAATGTCATCATAAATAAAAATAATGGCATAAATGATTGTTCCTGTGGAGCGGCCTTGCCCGGTAGAAGTCATCATACACATCAGGTGGTACCAGACTGTCAGTGTATCTGTATCCTGGTAAAACAAAAGAACCACGTGGAGTCAAAAGAGGGTCATGATTAACACAGGCTCCAGAACACATAATTCAAGAGTGATTTATAATGTGCGGGCCAAGAGCATGAAACTGTTGAATCTCAGGCAGAAACCGGGAGACTATTACCATAACCTGGAAAAAAATAAAACAAAAAATATGAAAATTGTCGAGACACATCCAGGTTACAGGGTCACAAGTTCTGTACAACTGTGCATGCTGAAGATGCATAACAAATATTTCCTGTTTCAAATATGGGGTTAAACTTTATTTTCATGACTATATTCCTTATTTCAAATAAATTGATTGAGATGTTAATGGGTATATTCCTTGTTTCATATACTTCTTATATGTGATTGGATTGGATTTTAATATATTCCTTGTTTCAGTTAAGTGGTTGAACTGGATTATGAATATGCCCCATGTTTCCAATATGTGATTTAATTTGATATTTTGAGTATAGTCTTTGTTTTTAGCATGTTTTTAGCATATGATGATAAAATATGTCCGTTCATTGTTTTGCAGTATGTGATGAAGATGGAGGCTGAGCAGTTAAGAATAAAAGAAGAGGCTGAGCTGAAGAAGAAGATGAATGCCTCAGAAGCCAAGAAAGAAGCAGAAAGAAGACATCAGGTACGCAGACGTTACAAGATTTGTTCAGGCCTGTTTTAGATTATTCTCAGACTTTCATGGCATCCACTGGAACATACATATGTATATCCATGGTTCCTTCGAAAGAAAGAGAGTTCATGGGGATTAATTTGCTTCGGTTACAGTCTATATATGTACTGTAGGAGTGCAGTCACTTTGACTTGCATCTCTTGTTTCTCTTTTTTTTTTCAATCCTCATTTCTTCCTCAAGATGCAGTGCCTGCTTTTTCTGTGTGGTGCACCTTTTGCCTATTCTTCCTAGATCTCTCTGTTTCTGTCTCTCTTTCTCATTCACTCACTCATTCTCACTAGCTGTTTCTCTCATATATGAAGCATATATATGTGTGAGAGTGAGTGAGTGAGTGAGAGAGAGACAGAAGGACAAAGAAAGTGAGAGAGAGAGAGAGATGGAGAAAAAGGAAGGAGATTGAGAGCAATAAACTTTGGTGTATCATTCCTTGCATGCAGACACTTCCGAGTTTCAGGCATGAGATATCCTTTCTTACAGCTGAGGGGTAATGGGGAGTAAATCTGTGTTGAATTTCTTCACATGGCAAGCCAGTACATTATGATTTTACACTCCTGCATTTTTAGTGCACACCAATACATGCTCACTCATTCATTCATTCATTCATTTGCATGTCCCTTGCAGAACTTTGCCTCCCAAACAGCACTCCTGTAGGCCTCTCGGTTGTGAGCAAGATGGCCTGCTGCTGTTGCGTCCATTTGCAGATCATCAACGATTTCTTGCAGCCATCTTCGTTTTGGTCTTCCTCTTTTTCTTTTTCCCATTATGTATTCTTCCAATATGGTCTTCTCTAAATTATCATGACGTTTAATGTGTCCAAAATATTTAAGTTTTCTCTCTTTAATCCTCTTTACTAGCCAGCCTTCTTCAATATTAAGCTCTTGTAGTTTAGATATATTTGTTCTTTTTTGTGGCCACGATATTTGGAGAACTCTTCTGTAGCATTTACATTCAAAGGCATTTATGTGTTTCTCAGCTGTTTTGTTAAGTGTCCATGTCTCACAGACATATGTTGCGATGGGAAAGATGCATGCCCTTAAAAATCTTATTTTTGTAGTTCTGTCTGCTCCTCTCCACATATTCATTATTTGTTTTACTTTCTGAAGAGCAATAGATGTCCTCCTTTTAATTTCCCTCATTGTATCTCCATTATTAGTTAGTAGTGATCCAAGATATTCAAAACTCTCCACTTCTTCCAGTTTTTCCTCATTGATATATATTTCAGCTGCCTTGTTTGTTTTGTAAGTTGTCATCAATTTAGTTTTCTTCGCATTAAGATAGAGGTTCTGCTCTTCGCTGTTCTTACGGACTGACATAATTAGTTTTTCCATTCCTTTTTGTGTTGTGGATAGTAACACTGTGTCATCAGCATATCTAATCTCTGGTATTTCATAACCTCCAATTGTTATGGCATCGTAATATTCTTTGTCTACATCTTCTCTAACATTCCTCATTATATTTTCAGTATACAAGTTTTGTATACATGCTCGCTAGTAAGCCATAATACAAATGCAATATTTTTGGCGGCTGGTAGCTAAATGACAATGCCTTTCACACATCTAGGTATGCCTGATGTCCAACATGCCTAAATAAGTCATCTTTCACACAACTAGGTATGCCTGTTGTCAAACATGCCTAAATAAGTCATCTTTCACACATCTAGGTATGCCTGATGTCCAACATGCTTAAATAAGTCATCTTTCACACAACTTGTTATGCCTGATGTCCAACATGCCTAAATAAGTCATCTTTCACACAACTAGGTATGCCTGATGTCCAACATGCTTAAATAAGTCATCTTTCACACATCTAGGTATGCCTGATGGTCAGACATGCCTAAATAAATCATCTTTCACACAACTAGGTATGCCTGATGTCCAACATGCCTAAATGACATTGTTTTTCATATTTCTAGGAACGTCTGATGGCCAGCAGGCGTGAAGTGGAGGAAAGAGAACTGCAGCTGAAGAACGAAGCTCTCAAGAAAATCAACCAATCAGAGTTTGTTGAAAGACGCCAGAATGAACCTGTCAATGAAAAGACTCTGGTAAGTCACTGGGTCATGTATGGCATATGCAAGTTAAACTTTTTGCATCTTAAGACAATCTGGGGTGCATATTTATTCATATTTCTAATTAGTTGTAGTTGCATAATGGTAAGGATATCAAAAGAAAACCTTTACTTAGTAACAGGATAACACTGATCTTCATCTTGTGACTCCATCAGACAATGGCAGCAGCAGGAAAAAAAATATCTAAAAGTACAGGGAACAGATAATTCAAGTTTAATTAAACAGAAGAAAAAAAAGATTGTAACGGTTTACATCCAGTAAATAACAACTTACTGTTCAAAACTTAATATGTGTTCTAATAACAAACGTTTTTATTTTTTTCAAAGTTGTTTCATTTTCCTATAGTTTTGATCTTTATGCTCTCTGTTCAGTTAACAGGTGTTTTATTTGTCTTTCTGAATATCCTAGAATAAAATTATTAGCTTGAGAGAATTCATTCATATTTTTTAAGTGAATGTTACTATAATTTCTCAGCATATCTTATGCTGGATCATTCATTTTTTTTTTTTTTTTGTCAGCCTAGAGTAGAAATTTTTTTCTAGGAAGACTGATTTGAATATAAAGGCACTTTTTACTTTAGTAGCAGACAGTTTTTGAAGCCGGTTATTACCATCTCCCTGCTTCACTTACTGCAGAGAAAGTGTCTTGTCCATGTTACACCGACCCACTCTTGACTCCACTAACCATCTCCAGAAAGACTGGTTAGCAGAGTTGCAGGAAACACCAGAAGAAAGAGTGGTGACACCAGCCTCTTTAGGGGGCTCTCTTTCCGGTTTTTTTTTTTTTGTACTCCCATAACCTTTGACCTTCCTGAGCCACCCATAATGCTGTGGGTTTGACAGTCAGATGTAGAAATCTAACTGAACTAACTCCCTGGTGGGAAAATCTGAGCAGATTCATTTTATCATGTTTAAGTAATCTGTATAGTGGAAATAAAAGTGAGTTCTCTGCAGTGTATGCTTTACCATCTTTACATCAAGTCAGATAGGGAGTATGTAACAATGTCTAAAATGGAAAAGATCATTGAAATTCATTACATTTTGTTGATTGTTGCATTAATCTTGGTGACTGGATCCCATGAGCCTCTACTTCTTTTTGGTCATCTGTTTTATTTTATTAATCCTGGTTTTTATTGTGCAACTCTTTAAGACTTGATAATGTGTGCCAGGTTTTATGTATTTAATAGATGTTTAAATGTATTTTTAAAAGTAGTAACAAGGTCGTCCATATAATTTTAGTCCAGGCAGTTCATATCATTTTGCCTTGCAAACTACATGGCAGTCATCATTGTCTGCTGGTTACTTGTCATCAGTACCCGGCTGTAGTTACACATAATCAGTACACTCCTATAGTTACACATCATTAACACACTTTGCTAGCTGCACATGATCTTCAACACAATGGCAGCTACATATCACAGGAACACATACCTAGCAGCATGTTACTGGAACACTGTGGCAGTTACATATTGCTAGAGCACTCTGGAAGCAAAATATCACTAAGCACACATTTTTAGCAACATATCACTGGAACGCTTTAGCAGCTGCATATCATTAGAACAAATTTTTAGCAAATATCACTGGAACACTTCAGCAGTTACATATCACAGGCACATTTTTCTACTTGCATACCACTTGAACACAATGGCAGCTATGTATCATCGGCACACTTTTCTAGGAAAACATCACCAGCGCACTTCTTCTTCTTCTTACATCCTTCTCCTGCTACTAAACGTAGCTTGCCAAGATTTCCTGCTTTCAGCGAGCTTTTCAACCTCATCAAGGGATACTATTCCCACCAGCATACATCTAGCTGCACATAATCTTCACACTGCCAGTACATATCCCTGGCACACTTTGCTAGCTGCATATCCCTGGCACACTTTTCCAGGTATATATCATCATCATATTCTTCTAAATACACTTCATCACTTGCACCAGAAGTGAGGATGCTTAGGAAACATTGATAATACTTTTTTTTTCTCTAGTTCTTCCCGTGTTAACTGTAACTTTATACTAAGTTCAGTGGTTCAGCTTTGTTTCTTAAATTTTTTCAGTTAGTGCATTCATGCTTTGCTTTGTAGTTTTATGACCTTGTAGTGAAAATAATAGCTGAAAGCCATAATTTAATCATACTGGTAATTCATAATCATTTTTGTTGGCAAGCAGTCAAAATTGTTTCTCCTTTCGTGTCTTTCCCCCTACCAATTTTTTGATACTGCAATATTTTTTTTTCTTTTTCTTTCTTTCTTTTTTTTATTTCTTTGCTTTTTAGATTGATTATAATGTTATGGTAAGATTTTTAATACAACCTTGAGACTTTTGTCTAAACCCTGTTAGCTGTATTCACTGCATCAGAATTTTTTTTTCTTTCTTTGTTTTTTTTTTTTTAAAATATATCCCTATATATCCATTGCATCCATCCTTTATCCATAATTTTGGGGGGATTTTTTTTTTTTTTCAAAATTTCTCCCCAACATGTAAAGTGGCTTCAGTTTTAAATCTGTGTGTACAAATGTTTGACGTAAAATTAGCAATGGCTGTGGTTTATTTTTTATTGTTTCACTTGCAGATGAGAGGGATAAAACTGATTATAAACAGGGCTTTGGGATACTCTGTAGAAAATTATCAGACAAGACATACAAACTTGCATGTGGACATAGTTATTAGATCTATCGTTTTACATCGTGTGGCTTCTGTTTTGGATTGGTGATAGATCTTTTCTGTTAGAACAACACTCGTGACATTCGAAAATTACTTCCTGCAAAAAATCATTTCCACCTTGTTTTATATGGAAGTGATGTGATGCCTGTTTATATCAGTTTAAAATTATGGACTCCTAAATACAGAACAACGTAAATACGGCTAAAATTATGGACTCCTAAATACAGAACAACGTAAATACGGCTAAAATTATGGACTCCTAAATACAGAACAACGTAAATACGGCTAAAATTATGGACTCCTAAATACAGAACAACGTAAATACGGCCAGGCATGAGACTTACTACGTCACACTTTCATGTGCTGATGGTCTTGGATATAAGGGACCAACACTGTGTCCCAAATATGCCTTAATGGCGTGGAAATGGGGATTTCACCTTTTTTTTTTTTTTAACTTAAAAGTATACCATTGTAGTTATTTTGCTTCTTCATTTTTGTTTTTAAAACTTGTTTAAATGAGTTATGGTAGCCTCAGAGGTAATATTTATCAGTAAGTTTATTGCCGTGATATGGCTACCTTCTCTGTATACCGGTTATTATGATTATTGCTTAAAAATGAGATAAGCATCAGCTTATGTTAAAGAATAAGAGAGATAATGACTGCAGTAAAACTGATTCTAGTAATAATTTTCAAGTTTTCTCACTTTTCTCACTCCCTCTATCATTTTATAAAACTGAACCATACACCTTTATTATTAAAAGTCTGCCTTTATTATTAAAAGTCTACCTTTATTATTAAAAATCTACCTTTATTATTAAAGAATTAGTGCATTTTCCCTTCTGGTTTGCTAGGTCATGCTAAGTTTCTTAATCCAGTGCTTCTCAGATATTTTTGGGGTGTCACTCCCTTTTTTTTCCCCTAAGTCAGATTCTTAGCTCCCCATCATATGTTTTTCACTCACTTGGTTCTATATTCTGATCTTGTTTTCCCTCACTTGGTTCTATATTCTGATCCTGTTTTCCCTCACTTGGTTCTGTATTCTGATCTTGTTTTCCCTCACTTGGTTCTATATACTGACCCTGTTTTCCCTCACTTGGTTCTATATTCTGACCCTGTTTTCCCTCACTTAGTTTTATATTCTGATCCTGTTTTCCCTCACTTAGTTTTATATTCTGATCCTGTTTTCTCTCACTTAGTTTTATATTCTGATCCTGTTTTCCCTCACTTAGTTTTATATTCTGATCCTGTTTTCCCTCACTGCCTGCATAGATTTTCCCACTGCAAAGAGGGAGGGGTGGGAGGAGTTGTGGTGTCACCCACTTTGTGAACCTGTGTTGTAATCCTGTCACAAGTTAGTTCACTGTTTTCCCATGTCACATAAGCTAGCCCTCAGGTTCAGCTACCATGGCTGTGTCTGATTGCAAAAGTCTGTATACTCTGAACACTGTCAAATTATGTTTCTAAATCTGTACTCATTTCCCTCATGGGCATTAAAAAATGTAGAGTGAAATATCACACAAGTGTAATTGTTTATCAGCTTCTTGTACGAAATGTCAGTTAAGCAACAGATTGTCAGAAAGAAGTAGGACCAGAAAAGTGAAACTTGGATATTGTGGGTGAGAGAGTGACATCAAGTACTCCTAAGTTATGGTATCACAAGATCCTAAGTTATGGTATCACTTAATCTGACGCAGTGACCTCACATCATCCCAAGTTATGGTATCACATTATCCTGATTTATATTTTCCTCTTAGTTATTTTATTTATACCACAATAAGCACACATCTTTGAACTTTCAGTTTTCCTTTTTAACTTTAATCATTGTTTCAGTATAGTTTTTGGTTAGGATTTTGACATTCTTGGATAACTTGAATTTTTAAATTTATGTAAAATGTGTTAGTTTCCAAGCTGTTATTTAGTGCATGGTTATAACTTTGTTGTAGCATGGTGAATTGGTGCGTTATGTTAAAGGCAAAGGTTTATTTTATGAAATTTGTTTAGGATTATCGATAGAACAGAACAGAAGATCCTCTATGTTTTTCCGCATTTTCC
The DNA here is from genome assembly GCA_009760885.1 of Achatina immaculata. Lineage (NCBI taxonomy): Eukaryota > Metazoa > Mollusca > Gastropoda > Stylommatophora > Achatinidae > Lissachatina > Lissachatina immaculata. Next base: position 15,236,432 of record CM019707.1, read on the forward strand.
TTACAATCTTCAGTGTGTTTCCAGCCTTTTTGTGTGTAAATTAGGAGTTACACATATAATTGATAAATTATGTTACAGGTTTGTATTAAAAAAAAGGAACTGTGTTGATTAATAGTGATGGTACAGTTATTAATGTAACAACCCAGAGCTGATTAAGACCCTCCATGATCTACTCTCCTGCAGCATTGTTTGTTGTATCATATTGGCCTGGTCAAACTGGTTTGGGTTCCTGATAATTATGAAGCTTCCAAAGAAGCTGACTTCTTTGTCATGCCCAGAAAAATCAAGAAATCTGTCCAGCTCAGTTTGATGACTGTCTTTCAAGATCTTCACCTTGGCATTAGCTACAAAAGATTCACAGATACAAGGAGAACAATGATGGCAAAAGAGAAGGGAGTTTGCAGTGGTTTCACATAAAATAGTGAACAATTATGATCATAATGGACTCACTAAGTCAAGTTTAAGTAAGGTGATATTAGTAAAACTACTAAGTCTTATTGCTGTTGATAATCTTAAAATATGATATAATGATTTTTTTTAAAAACAAAAATACATGAAATAGTTTATCTTTTTGTTTCTGTAATTCCAAGTAGTAATGGGAACAAGAATAGCAAAAGTTAATTAATGAGAAAGAACCATTATCTTTGCACTCTGAACACATCAGTAGGTGCTCTGATCTTCTCTTTAGTATCACCTCCAGTTTTAACTGACCATTCTTCTGGTGCTTTTAATTTGCTGTTCATGTTTTGCTACACCAAGTTTCCCTAGAGTATATTTTAAAGGAAGTGTATGCTGCAGTTTTACAAAAAAGGTTGAAAGAGAAAGAAATGAACAAACAGCAATGAAAGAATAGAACATGGAAATGCTTATGAAGACCAACAGCCATTTTCCTGTTATTATCTCTTATTACTATTTGTTCCTCATTTACTTCCTCTTTCAGCCTTGGTTGTAAAAGTGCAACATACGTCTTCATCTGACTCTCTAGAAGAAGTTTTACCGAAGTCACTGTCACAGGCTTCATGTTATACGAGTAGGATAGTCAGTAATGACCTGTCTTATTAGCTGGAAGATTGTTGCATTGTAGACCTCTACAGTCAGTCCAGCTGTAGGGAACCAGCGCCTGACAGACTAGGCTAATAGACAGTCTTAGAAGCTGGACAATATCTACCCTGCAGTGTGAGGCGCACCAGATTTTACAGCATGTACAGATGTCAGTGAATGAAAGGGGAAAAAAAATCGTGCAGTGTTTAGCCCCACAAATAAGGAAGTTGACCAGAGTTAAAAAATATACGTAGCATACACAGAAACACTAACTTTTATAAACAAACATTTCCTTTAAAGCCATTTGTATAATTGAAGGTTTACTGAATTAGATTTTTTATTATTTTTTTTTTCTTAAATCAGTCTTTTCGACCTTGTATATTATGCATGTTTATAATAATGTCTCCATTAAAAACATGACAAAGGTTCTTTGGAGCTTTTATAACTGAGAGTAGACAAATATATTGTCTCATATCATTATTTCTTTACTTTGTAGACATTAGATATGATTGTAGAATCTTATTTGCATGATCTAACATGTAACACAGAAGTGGGTAGCTTTAGTTGATTTTTTAACCACAAGTATGAGAAACTGTTGAACATAATTATTGCAAAATGAAAAAACAAATTAAATTATTAAACATATGAATGAGATTAAACTATTTTTTCAGTTACAACTACTTAAAATGATAAAAATAAGAATGTAGTTTTAAAAGAAAGTAAAGAAAATGTGATGCAAAATTTGATAACCAATGTCTTTTACAGGTTGGAGAACTATTGGCTGTTTATCTAAATTTAGACACACTAGAGCTCCAAGTTTACATCAATTATGGAAAGCAAAGACAAATGAAAAAAAATAGATTGCAAGAGCAGACTGAAATGTAGCTGCTTTAGTCCCTACATGTAAATTAGAAATAAAAAAAAAAAAAAAGAAAAACAGACGACATGCTAAACTAGAGCTGAGGCTGATGTAACACTTTGCTTTCTTTTATTCATGTGACAGTGTGTCTGGTGGTAGGAGCATACTTACTCTGTAAATGCTTCCAAGTTTCAACTTAAGACAATTGTTTGTTTAGAAACATTTAACCCTAGGACATTGAACTGCCATTCTTTCATAACCATTGCCACGCAAGTGGTTATTGGTGATTAGGTTGCCAACCTCTGCTGTAAAATGTTTATTAAACTACGAGAGATGAATTTCAATGATAAAATTATGGTAAATTTTTGTAATAAATTACGGATTTATGGGATGGATGGACTGGAAAAAAAAAAGTTCATGATTTTAATGATGAAGAGACATTTGTCCAAAGAAAAATGATTATAAATGTGTTTGACAGTTTCAGAGACTGACATGACTTGAAGCTTTTAACATTTTGTTTCTTTGTTTTTGTGTGTGGTTTTGACATATCATCCCTGACTTTTGCACTTAATGTGGGTATTTATCATACCAGATCTCATTATTTAAGCCATAAAACATTACTTTCATATACAATAGAAAAATACTAGTAGAGAATCTCCAGTAACGAGATAGTTCGTATAACTTAGTGCTATGTCAATAGAATCATCCTGCCAACTTCTAGACATTAATCACATCACATAGTCAGTCAATATTTGTGTTGAAGTAAACGTAATCTGAGGGTAAAGTTAAATAAGTATCAAAGCTGGAAATTTATTGTTAATTTGAGTTCAACTCTGTGCAGTCAGTTGTGTACTGAAATTAGGCTCAGAGTTACCATTAAACATATGTGTTTAGTCTCAGCATATTAGTTATTAAAATTGATATGTACATAATGGTATGTGCAACTCAGTGGCATATCTTAAATTAGTCATGAGGAAATCACTTTCCTGAAAATATTCTTTACGTACCACTTTCTTATCAGCACAAAGAAAAAGATGTTAAAAATTTAGATGAGATTAAAACATCTTTGTTTCCTAAGCATTGCAGTGATGTATTTTATACAAGATTATTTATGAATCTTCCATAGAATATGTAAAAGGTAATCCTGTCATGCTTTAGAGGCACATAGGGATATGGTGTTAGTGCCCATATTTTCCTTGACCTGTCAGCACACTAGAGGGTGATATGGTCAGTATCACGCCTGGCCACCTTTCCTTCCCCAACTCCAAAAGAAGTCAGGTACCCATTTCTACAGCTGGGTGACTGGGGTGCCTCCGGCCGGATTCTAACCCCCAACCTTCACCATGAGAGACCAGTGCACTAACCACTTTACCACTTAGATATCCATAGAATATGTACATCTTCATAATGTTAAATTAATTTACTTGCTTCTTTTTGATCTACTCTTTTTTTAAACAGTAATATTTAGAAGACTCTTCTTCATTTTTAACATAACAGCTCTAACCATTATGTAATTTACTGCATTAAATTTTTTTTTTTTTATAACATAGAACTGTGTTTTATAGTTTTTCTTCAAGTGTGTATCTTTCATTTTCCATAGCTGGAAAATCTGTTCAACTTTGTGGATGATTCAGGACAAACTACCACAGGCAGTAATATAGTCTTCCAGGTCAGTGCATGCCAGTTTGTCATTGCTTGTTTTTAAGGAATTGTTTTTCAGTAATATTTTTTTTTTAAATTCTATACCAGATATTACAAAAGGAGAATGAAGAATTTCAAAGTGCAGCCAGTGAACTCTGTATATAGAGTTGACTGTTGTTTATTAACAGTTCACTGCTGAAAAGTGATTGTATCAGTAGCAGTAGTTTCTTTTCAAAAAGTCATTTTTGCAAAACTTTGGCACATCTTGCCAGCACTTTTGTGTTATTTAGTGAGATAATGTCAGAGGTGTTCAGAGGTGAAATTAACACTTATTAGTGAAGTCAATGATGTTCAAAGGGAGATATTGATGAAATTAACACTTATTAGTGAAGTTAATGATGTTCAAAGGAAGTTGCTGCTGTAAGTAACATTCAGTAGTAAAGTCAGTGATGTTCAATAGAAAATACTGGTGTAAAAAACATTTATTAGTCAGATCAGTGATGTTCAAAGGAAAATGCTGGTGCAGTGAGCACTTATTAGTAAAATCAGGGATGTTAAAAAATAGATACTGGTTCAGTTAGTGATTACTGCTTTGATACTGGTTCAGTTAGTGATTACTGCTTTGTTGCGAACAGTTGGTTTTGAGATTCACCCAGTTTTCTTATATTTTTTGTTTTTTTCTCTTGTTTCAGGGCATTTCTGCCCCAGACATCAGTAGCTTTGATGTAAGTGGCATGCAGGCACCAGGGTCGGTTGAGCATGGTAATGACATTGACCTATCAGAGTTCAAGTTTTCCAAATTTGCTGCAATGTACTTTCAAGGCAATGCCACGCACACACACATTCGTAAAGCCCTCAGACAGCCACTCTTACAGCTCAGCAGTGAAGGCGATCAATTGGTAAGTGATGTTCGTCACCAAAAACATTGTGTAAATGCTGTTTTGTTAGAACAAAGTGGATTTTACTAAGAACAAAGTGGATTTTATTAAGAACTAACCACATGTAGGTGGACAATTAAGGAAAGGGAAAAAAAGTAGTTAAACAAAACAGTCAAAAAGAAGTTAAATGATAGTCAGGAACATCACTGGATTGTGTTAAAACGAGTTCATCATGGACTGTTGGCCACGGATGGCTAAGTTCTGGGGTTAGTGGATCATACATAGTCAAGTGTTATGACAAATCAACCGTAGATAGTTCCATCGGGACCACTAGACCATATATCACAAAGTATTAGGGCGTGAACAATAAATGGATAAGTGTTAGAGTAGGTGGACTATAGATAGCTAAATTTCAGGGTCAGATGACCATAGCTGGCCAAGCTTTAGGGCTATAATGTCTAAATTTCAAAGGAACTTGGACAGAAAGCCTTTGACACATTGATATAAATATATCAAAGTTGAAGGAAACTTGTTATTGGCCCAGTGAAACCGCCAAAGAAGATAAACTCTTATGGTTCCATACATGAATTACAAAAAAAAAAAGTGAAATTTATCCAAGAGAAAGGATTGCAGATATAGACAGACAATGCATACAAAGAAGAAGAAGAAGGAGATTTATTTAAAAGCAATTATCAAACTTTATAATCAAGATATAATCAATATTTGGTTACCTTGGCAACTACATAGGTTAGGATGGTGACACCAGAAAGTAAGTTAGAATTAGAATTGCAAAAGCAGCATTGATCTTCAAGAATCTTGAGAACATATGGCATTCAAAAGTTATAAGCACAAAAACCAAGTTAAGACTGTTCAATTCAAATGTAATATCCGCCCTCATTTATGCATGCAAAAGCTGGAAAACGACTAAAGAAATAGACATTAAATTAGACTCTTTTGAAAACAAATGCCTAAGGAAAATACTTGGCATCAAGTGGAATGAATTCAAGAACAACACAGAGATAAAACAGATGAGCGAACAGCAACCAGTCTCATGGGTGATCAGGAAAAGGAGATGGACATATATTGGTCATATGATGAGAAAAAATGATCAGATAATCCCAAAACAAGCTATCAAGTGGAGCACAACAGGGTGAAGAAAAAAGAGGCCGACCAAGTGAAACCCTAAAGAGGACATTGTTAAGAGAGGCCAGTTCAGTGGGCATAACATCCCTTGATGAGATTGAAAAACTCGCCAAAGCAGAAAATCTTGGTGAACTAACATGCGGGCCCTATTTTACATTTAGTGGCATGGGAAGGATGTAAGATGTAAGATTCAATCAACATTTCTACTTAAAAGCAATTATCCAATCTTATAATCAAGAGAAAAAGCTGCATATATGTTATTGCCTTATTCAGTTGTCTTAATTCACTGATTTAAAAAAAAAATTGAAATGGTGGTTGAACTCATGCCCGCCTTTATATATCATACATAAATATTGAAATGCATTATTATTTACATTGTTTAAAAAACTGTATGCTGTTACAACACATGAAAATGTATTTCATACATAAAACATGTTTACGATGTACAGATATATTTAATTTATAATATAATGATATTGTTAATGCACAATTCTTAATTCTTGTAGTTTCCTTCAAGAAGTTTTATTCAAAATATAGATTATATTGTATCATTGTCTTCTCAAAGCCGATCTCATAGTTAATTAAATGAGCAAAAAACCACGGTCAGAATATATAGGGAAATGTTTCCTTGATGAGCTGCATAGATATATTTGAGGTGTAAATGTTGAAGGTTATTTCTTATGCACAGTGGAAAAATATAAATGCTTTAAAGTTAACTGGGATAACATTTTGAGTAATCATTTACCATAAGAAAAAGGTAAAGCTAACCCCGTCATGCCTTAGAGGCACATAGGGATATGGTGTTAGTGCCCATATTTTCCTTGACCTGTCAGCACACTAGAGGGTGATGTGATCAGCGTCACGCCTGGCCACCTTTACTTCCCCAGCTCCAGAAGAGATCAAGTACCAGTTTCTACAGCTGGGTGACTGGGGTGGTTCTGGCCAGATCAAACCCCTGACCTTCGCCATGAGAGGCTAGTAAACTAACCACTTGGCCACTCAGACACCCAATCATTTACTGTGGCTTTGGAAAAAAAAAAAAAAAGAAGAGGACAAGCCTAGCAGCTGGTGTTGGACTTCTTGGCACAGGAGGAGCAAAGAAGGCTCAAATAACCAGCACTAAAATGAATCCAGATTGAGCAGTGTGGTTATGTGAACAACCTAAGGTGGACTTCTGTGTTCTTCTTTGTTATCCAAGTTGATGTCTGAGAATGTTCAAAGAAGAAAAATTAGAGGAAGAAGAAGAAAAACTACAAAATTTGATATTCCTTTTTTTTTTTTTTGTTAGAGGAAGAAGAAGAAAAACTACAAAATTTGATATTCCTTTTTTTTTTTTTTGTTATCTGTTTCCAGGCTGCTCTAGCTGTCTGGATTGTCATTCTGAGGTTCATGTCAGACCTGCCAGAGCCCAGATATCACAGTAACTTGAATGAAGCCAAGGTATGCTGTCATGGAACAGGGGTGTGCTGTCACTAAAGTAGGGATATGCTGTCACTGAAACTGGGTGATCTGTCACTGAAATGGGGTGTGTTGTCACTGAAATGGGTTGATGTGTCACTGAAGTGGGGTGTGCTGTCACTGAAATGGGGTGTGCTATCACTGAAACGGAGTGTGCTATCACTGAAACGGAGTGTGAAAGTCACTGAAACGGAGTGTGAAAGTCACTGAAACGGAGTGTGAAAGTCACTGAAACGGAGTGTGAAAGTCACTGATACAGTACTGGGACTGGGATGGGTGGTAAGCAGTGACCCAGAAGGTTGTGGGTTCAGGACCAGAGTCTGGCACTTCCCAGTTGACGCAGCAGTGCAGGTGAGTTCACCCTAATATTGGATGAGACAGCCTTTGAAAATGGAAAGTATTTGACTGCAAGGTGAGACACACCAGATTTCACTACAGACATCACTGGGTGCCAGTGAATGAAGGGAAAACAGAGTATCACATAATGTTATAAATATGGGACTTCACTTCATTTGAGCCAAGAGTGAGTAAATGTGGGTAAAAAAAAAAAGGAATGATGAGGAAGCAGAGAATAAATAAAACAGTGAGGGTACTTCAGATGATGAGAGTATTGAATGGGATATTGAGGGTATTAAATGGGATGTTGAGAGTGCTGCATAGGATAGTGAGAGTAAAGAGTCAGTGATAGTGAGAGTAAAGAGTCGGTGATAGTGAGAGTAAAGAGTCGGTGATAGTGAGAGTAAAGAGTCCGTGATAGTGAGAGTAAAAAGTCAATGATAGTGAGAGTAAAGAGTCAGTGATAGAGAGTCAGAATGGAAAGTAAGCCAGAAAAGGAGAGAATTAGTGAGACGAGGTTAGAAAGCTAATGAGGGTGTCAGAGACAAAAAAAAAAAAGAGAGAGAGAGTGTGTGTATGAAAATCGGTGAGATAGAGGAGAATGCCAGTGAGAGTAAAAAGAATGAAATTCAGTGAAATAAGTGTGAGATAGGAACGTAAATAGATTACCTACATTTAGGTTCATCTTTCACCAGTTGTTCATATACGGTTCTGTATTGTTTATTTGATTGTTCTTGCTTGACAGGACAGCACTCCAGTTATGACCAAAATCTACTCTACCCTGGGACGCAAGTTCAACAAAAAAGATCTAGAGGAGGCCATGAAAATGGGCGAAGAAATGGTAGGATTGTGGTGCAGGCTCATAAGTAAATGGTAGGATTGTGGTGCAGGTTCATAAGTAAATGGTAGGATTGTGGTGCAGGTTCATAAGTAAATGGTAAGATTGTGGTGCAGGTTCATAAGTAAATGGTAGTATTGTGGTGCAGGTTCATAAGTAAATGGTAGGATTGTGGTGCAGGTTCATAAGTAAATGGTAGGATTGTGGTGCAGGTTCATAAGTAAATGGTAGGATTGTGGTGCAGGTTCATAAGTAAATGGTAGGATTGTGGTGCAGGTTCATAAGTAAATGGTAGGATTGTGGTGCAGGTTCATAAGTAAATGGTAGGATTGTGGTGCAGGTTCATAAGTAATGGTAGGATTGTGGTGCAGGTTCATAACATATGAGTACTGGAAAATCTATTTTTTCTTAGACTGTGTTGAATTTTGTATACAGTTGTATAATTTCTTGTGTTTGAGATAACAGATCAAGTAATTGTTAGATGTGACCTTTAAATGACAGAACTGTTATTTATAAATAACTCTGACTGCTTCAGAGCAATGGTTCTCATCCTGGGGTCCAAGAGGGATCATGTGGGGGGGGGGGTTGAAGTCTCTATGTCAAGTCTAGATGGTGTAGAATACTTGAAATGTGTGAAGGTTTATAATTGAGTACCTAATGTCAGGGGAATGTAAGATGTCAGTGATAAATTATCATTTGCTTCTGGGATCCATGACCAGAAAGAGGTTTGGAATCACTGCTCTAAAGTTTTAAATATAGGTAAAGGTAATCCTCTCACGCCTTAGAGGCACTTAGGGATATGGTGTTAGCGTTAAATCTAGACTGGTTTATTATTTGTATTATTGTTATGAAAGTCATAGAACTGAGTGGTTTGCTTTTCTGCTTAGAGATGATGGTCAAGGCAATGGTAGCTGATTGCTGTGGCTTTCCTCATGTCCCAGAGTACTCATAAGAGGGGATCCTCCCCTGCATGAGAGCTACAAAGTACTCAGTAAACTCCACCATAACAGTGATCACTTAGATCCTTGTCTTGTTCACTAGAAGCAAAGATGACTGTGCTGGAGTGATGCTGCTTCTGTTGGGACCAGAGAACCATAGCTAGCCAAGAGCATCCATTTATTCTTATATTAATGGACTCAGCAGGGCTAACAGAAGGTCTACCGAGGTTAGATTCTGCATATTTGGCACTTTAATCCATTCCAGATCTAGGAGAATCTGCTCTGTGTCACTGACTGCTGACAGTGTCTCTTCTACCTCCACCATCCACAATCTCCCTCGCTTGATATGCTTGCCCTTTGCTGAGTTCATCTCTGGTAGGAGGGGCTGGTTTGCCATGTTGGCAATCCTGAGGTACATCTTCACTTGTGCATACTTGTGCTTTACTTTCACGCTGGGCATATCCAGCAAGTAGCACATAGCTATGATTGGAGTATCCCTGGTGCATCCCAGAACTGCTATGATTGGAGTATCCCTGGTGCATCCCAGAACTGCTCTTATGGTATTATGTTGAATTATTTCCAGATCAAATTATCTGAGTCATGGATGAAGTGAGAAGGCCAAGGCCATACTCAACCACTGACATAACTAGTGCCTGCATCATCAGCAGGAAGAGTGTCTGCTGTGGCAATCCAGCACCTGGCATGACCTTCACAGCACTGAGACCTTTCCTTGCTTTCTGAATAACCATTTCCACATGGTAGTTGAAAGATAGTGTCCTGTCACTCCTGTTAGTACAAACAGTAAAGCATCTCCTTCTGTCAGTATAAACAGTAAAGCACCTCTTTATGACAGGATCTTCTACACATGTGAGCATTTGTATCAAGCTGAGAGTTTATACTTCCAGCTTTGACAGGACTTGCAGCCTAATTAATTCCTCATATTTGCTTCCCATAGTATACACTAGATGCAGAAGAGATAATATTTGTTAATTTTTTTTTTTTTATCTGTGAGCTCAAAGACCCTGTCCAGAAAACCACATAAATGATCAGTTTTAAGCTTTCCACTGTCTGTTCTCTTTACTTCAGGAAAGGGAGGCCAGCAACATCCCATATGCACACAATCCTGGCAAAAAATCAACCAGAAAGAAGATTGTGTCCCTTACATTAAAAAAGAGGTCAAAGATCACCGAAGATGTGACCAATCGCCTGCAACACGGGGGCTATGACAGTGGGGCAGGGGGTGGAGGAAATGCCTTGTTGGAGGATAGACCCATGTCAAATCTAGAGAAGCTGCACTTTATTATTGGACATGGTATCTTACGACCAGAGCTCAGGTGTGTTCATGTTTATGCTGTGCATTACAAAATTCAATATTATATAGTGTTACATTTTATGCTATGCAATGTTAAGTATACAAGAAAGATTAGTTAATAGACTAGCAGTGAAGATGATTGGAATAAAGGGTAAATAATGCATTTATCAGGGGAGTTATCAGGACTGGTGAAATACATCTGGTCAAGACCCTTTCCTACCATCATACAGCGCCTCCTGAAACAAGTTGTTATCCTGTTTCAGTGAAGTCAGCATAATATTCAAGAATTCAGACAAGGTACTCCAGACCACACCAAGCTTCTTTGGGCTGCCATTCACTTTTCTCCCGGGCTACATCCCTAGTACTCACTCAAAGTGTTCTTGCTCAGCTGGTTCTGACGTCACTGGCCACTTCATTTTCCCCTCACTGCCCACCCCCCAGTATCTTCCCAATGCCGTTAAGGGGGTGGCACTGCCAATTTGGGAACCATTGCCCTTTATTCACTTCCCCTTGCCCACTGCCTTTATTCACTTCCCCTTGCCCACTGCCTTTATTCACTTCCCCTTGCCCACTGCCTTTATTCACTTCCCCTTGCCCACTGCCTTTATTCACTTCCCCTTGCCCTTTATTTACTTCCCCTTGCCCACTGCCTTTATTCACTTCCCCTTGCCCTCTGCCTTTATTCATTTCCCCTTGCCCACCGCTTTTATTCACTTCCCCTTGCCCACTGCCTTTATTCACTTCCCCTTGCCCTCTGCCTTTATTCACTTCCCCTTGCTCACTGCCTTTATTCACTTCCCCTTGCCATTTATTTACTTCCCCTTGCCCTCTGCCTTTATTCACTTCCCCTTGCTCTTTATTCACTTCCCCTTGCCCTTTATTCACTTCCCCTTGCCCACTGCCTTTATTCACTTCCCCTTGCTCTCTGTCTTTATTAACTTCCCCTTTCCCACTGCCTTCATTCACTTCCCCTTGCTCACTGCTTTTATTCACTTCCCATTGCCCACTGCTTTTATTCACTTACCCTTGCCCACTGTTTTTATTCACTTCCCCTTGCCCTCTGCCTTTATTCACTTCCCCTTGCCCACTGCTTTTATTCACTTCCCCTTGCCCACTGCCTTTATTCACTTCCCCTTGCCTTTATTCACTTCCCCTTGCCCACTGCCTCTATTCACTTCCCCTTGCCCTCTGCCTTTATTCACTTCCCCTTGCTCAGTGAACTTATGTCCACTTATATATAAAACATTCACCACAGAATCAGTAACAAGAAGATAACAACAGAAGCTGCCATTTAAAACAAGACTCTTCAAATATGAAAATTTTAACTGATTTTCAATTTATTCTGAAAAAGGAAAAATATTTAGAAATGTTATCAGTCTTGAATAGATTTGCATCCACACAATATTTGATCCTTGATGACTCCAGCTTCACAGTCAGTTATTAAAATAAAAACCTCGAAACACTTTTGTTAACAGTTTGGTTATTAGATCACACTGAGGTACAAATTTATGCTTAGCCTCATGTTTTAAGCTTATTAGTAGAATTTTATTAGCATAAATTATTGGAGGCAAAGACGCTGATCCATAGCTGATATGCTAGCATCAGGGTTAGCGAACCATAGCTGACCAAGACCCTATCCCATCTCTCCTTTGGTACCCCCACTAACAGACCTAGCCAACAGGCAGGGACCATAATAGTCCCCATGGTGGTAGATTCTGCTAAAGAAGTATTGCACAGTCCTGCTTTAACTGCACTCCAGGACTGAAAAAACAGCTGTCATAACCCACTCCCATGCCAACATGATGCTGTGGCTCAACACCTTCACAGCGTTGGCTGCAAAGAACATCAGCTGCAGTTATAGGGGGGTAGAGGACAAGACAAGACAAAATAGGACAAGCATACATTATATATATTCTTATTTATGCCTCACGTAAGCCAAGGAAATATTTATGCTTGAAAAAAAAAAAAAAAGTTAGAAATGAAAGGACAAAGAATGTGAAGAAAGAATATGCAAATTTTAAACAGAAGTTAGCAAGAGAAAGAAGAGTATTAGCCATATGTTAGCAACAGAAAGAATCCAGTAATGTTTACCAGATGTTTCTGATGCTTTTTCCTAATAGCTACATTTGCGTGTGTTACCAGCATTTGCCATTTTGTTTCTGTTGATGTTTGTCATTATCTTCTTGTGTCATGTTAGTGACATTTATCATTTTGTCTTCGTTGCCTTGTTAACCAGGGATGAGATTTACTGCCAGATCTGTAAGCAGCTGACCAACAACAACTCCAACAGTTCTCATGCCCGCGGCTGGATCTTACTGTGCCTTTGTGCCTGTTGTTTTCCGCCATCAGACAGGGTGAGTTTTTAATATTTTTTTAATTGGGCTTTCCGTCTGTGTTGTATGTGTGTGATTTTTGTTGTTTATATGGGGCTTTATGTTTATGTTACATGAAATTATACTTATTTATTAATTTCTCCCCCTCTCCAGTGTGTAATATATGTAATTAATTCAGGGAAACATGTGAGAGATATTTATGCATGTCTGATTGTAATCCATGTGAAATGAGGTCATCGTAATACCTTTAGAAAAGTTTAAGATATTGGTAAGTAGCATCAGGATGTCAAGACCCCCAACACACCTGTTGTTTTTTTTCACAGCTGAGGCCTTACCTGATGAACTTCATTCAGGGAGGACCACCTGGTTATGCCCCATATTGTGGGGACCACCTGCGGCGAACACTGACAAATGGAGCCAGAAACCAGCCTCCCAGTTGGTTGGAACTTCAGGTATGATGGATGTTATGTGATTATGTTGTTTGTTCATTAGGAACATGTATTCTGTAGACTGATATCATAGAACATGAGTTGTGTGTGTGTATATATATATGTAGAATCTAACACATGATGATTTATATATATCTGATATAAACAACATTTATTTTCTCTAGGCCACCAAGTCCAAGAAACCCATCATCTTACCCATTACATTCATGGACAGCAACTCCAAAACTCTCTATGCAGATTCAGCCACAACTGCTAGGGAACTATGTCAACAGCTGTCAGATAAGATTGATCTGAAGGACCAGTTTGGATTCTCACTGTATATTGCACTCTTTGACAAAGTGAGTTGACATTTAGTTCTTTCTTGATACTTTTGTTGCTCAGTAATTCTGTTGAATTAGTTGCTCTTTTTTTTTTTTTTCCAACAAATGTCAAATGAGTATCATAACTATGATGTTATTGTTTCTTAAAAGTATTCATGGAAGAATATACCTTTATTCAGATGGACTGGGAAGAGGTGGCAAAAGACTAACATTGGAAAGTGTTTAACCACAGGGTGCTGTATTGTTTGAAAAAGAATGACCATGAAACAAATGATAATGAAATATTTGCTTCATAATTTATTTTTACTTGAATATCTGCATTTCCATAATACACAGAAGCTGTGTGGACTATACAATCTGCTGAGTGTTGTTTTTTGAGTAGACATTCTCATTTTATAGAGATGACGTTTTGTAACAAAAGAAGAATCCAACTTGAATGTGGCAGTAATAAAGAAACAGTGAGTCCTTGCATCTGATGGGATTTGAATCTAGCAACTTTTATGATGTATGTTGATGCCTTGACCACGGAGACACCAATGCCCAGACACCTTTCCATAGCTGTAGAAATGTTCTATCCAATGCTGTAGAGTTACAATCTGCAACATTTTTTGGATGGAGATAGGAGAAATGAACCATTGATGAAAGAGTCAGGGTTAAGGTTGTATAGTACAAAAATAGAGGACCTGGAGTTAGAAGCAGTCAAAAGAGTCAGTAGAATGTATCATGCCACTTATGGAGGCAAAGCTGGAATCAGACAATAGAAAAATATTAGATTATAATAAGTGTTGAATGTGCATGCTTCAGAACTCCGGTTCTTTCATAAGATACAAGATCTGTGGTAGCTCCATCTCTTGTTGTATTGAGTTTCATGTTCTGTTATGAAGGTGATTTTTAAGAATTACTGGCATGAAAAGAAAGAGGCAGTTATCTTCATCTTTAGCTTTTGATAAAGGGTGCCTTTTATTGCAGGTGTCATCTTTAGGAAGTGGTGGAGATCATGTGATGGACGCTATTTCTCAGTGCGAGCAGTATGCCAAGGAACAGGGTGCCCAAGAGCGCAATGCACCATGGAGGTTATTCTTCCGCAAGGAAATTTTTGCCCCATGGCATGACCCAAGTGAAGATCCAGTGGCTACAAATTTGATTTATCAACAGGTGAGTACTAGGAGCATGGTTACATTTCCAGACATTGCTGTCACTATGCTGAAAGGTGTTGGAAATCATGTATATCTGTGCACCTTTCTACACATAATTATGTACACACATTGCATTATGTACATCTACATTATGTACATCTACATTATGTACACATGTACCTTATATTCCTCATTTATATATGTTTATAAGTAATGCAATATATATCATAATATCACTAATAGAATGGGCCATAGAAGTGAAAAAAAGATCTGTATATATGCTTTATACATTATTACAAAGCAAGTAATAGAGTAAAACATAAAAGAAATCATACAGATGTTAAAAGACATAAATATAGATGGAATAGACCTGAGAATCATAAAATAGTTGTATTGTAAACAAATAGCTGCAATCAGGATTGATAATCAAATAGGAGAGTATCAGAACATAGAAGTAGGAGAGTATCAGAACATAGAAGTAGGAGTAACGGCAAGCATATGTTTTATCCCCTGACCTTTTCTCCCTCTATAGCAAAAGGATTATGAGACACATTGAAAACGTGCCTGGAATACCAGTGGGTGGATACAACCTAAACAGTCTAAGATATTCAGAAGACACGGTACTGATAGCCCAGGGCAAAGAAAAGCTACAAGCTTTTGTTAGACAGAATCGTAGAAAAAAGTGAGGAGAAAGTTTGTTTAAACTAACAAAAAAGAAGACAGAAGTCATGGCCATTTCCCAGAAAGAAACAACAGCAAAATATAGCATCAAAGTAAAAGGCACAGAATTAAAGCAAGTGGACAAGTTCATGTATTCAGGAACAATAATAACACAAGATGGAAGATGCGAAACCAAAATGAGTAGAGTAGGCCAGGTCAAGTCAGCAAATGAAAAACATACTGTGCATTGAAGCTCTGTCGATGAACACCAGAAATGTGTGTACATAATGTATGTGTTACATTGAACCCATATCATTATATAGATGCGAAGCATGGACAATAACAAAGAACACTCAAAACCTACTGGAAGTGGCAGAGATGTGGTTCATAAGAGAAGTGATAAGAACATCATGGACAGTCAAGAAAACAAATGAAAAGGTTCTAAGTGAGGCTGGGGAAAAAAGTAATTGTGGCAAAAAAATTCAGAACATGAGAGTCCAGATTTGTAGGACATGTTTTAAGAAGAGACAAACTGGAACACTTAATGACAACAGGAAAACTGGAGGGAAAAGAGACAGAGGAAGACAAAGAAACAAGGTACTCGACGGACTAAAAGAGCAGTCCAAAACACACCTTATAGAAAGCAAAGGATTGTGGAAATCAATGACAATCAATGCCTGACTGGCATGGACCAGATAGAGAAAGAGAGGGGGGGGTATGTACCTTGATTTCTGATGCTTGCTCTTCACTCATGGGTGATTTTCTGTTGTATGTCCATGCCAGATGTCAGTTATAAACTCTCTAAGCATTCTTCTAACCTCTCATCATTTATGCTTTCTGTTGCCATGTTTTCAAGTTGTCCCTCTCACTAAGTATGCAGATGACAAAAGCTGGTGTAAACACATTTTAAGGATGGGAAGGTAGTAGAAGGTGTTGGCTAGTTGACTGTGACGTGACCAGCAACTATGGGTATGTGGCCTACTGTCAGTGTTCTCTGGTCAGCCCAGCTGTGAAAATTGATACTCTACATTATAGTGTTGGAGAAAATAAGATTCTGAAGATCTGGAATATCGGCCAGCATGGCAAGTTGTGCTGGATTGTCAATCAGAACATTCTACAGTTTTAAGATTATGGCCTTTTTAATACAGTGCATTCAGAAAATAACTGTTCACTAACCCAGTGTCAATTCTGGTATAGTAGTGATATCTTAATGACTGCGGCAGATAGATGTGGCTAGATACTGCAGATATTAAGATATCACTACAGTACCGGAATTGATACTGGGTTAGTGCACAGTTACTTATGGAACACCCTGTATAATAGGAGTAACTTAATCACTGTGTTTTCTTGGACTGAAAACAGCGGTGTCTTTTATTGCAGCTCTCATCCTTCCAGACAGTGCAACTTTAAAAATGGACACTTGGTATTGTGTGTTGAGGAAAATTGCCTTACGAAAAAACAGAATATCTGCCTGTACAGGAGGCACATTGGTTTACACTGCACACACAGATGTCATTGGATGAATGGAAAATAGGCATTGTATTAAATAGAGTTTAATGATAATGAGACTTTGCCCAGGTGGCAGGTTAAAAAGAAAAGCTGTACTATTTATCTGAGTCATTGTATCTGAGTCATCTGACTGATTAAGTTAACCTTTTCTTCCACAGGTTGTTCGTGGCATCAAATTTGGAGAATACCGATGTGATAAGGTAGTGATATTGATATAGTATTGGACATTTGCTTCTTGTTTTGTTTTATTTTATGACATAAATCTGCTAGATTTTACTTTAGTAAAAGTAAACAAATATGGCTGTCATCATTTGCTTAATCATTCTTACTATTGACTTTTTTTTTCTTTTTAAATCAAAC
Source organism: Achatina immaculata (assembly GCA_009760885.1). Classification (NCBI taxonomy): domain Eukaryota; kingdom Metazoa; phylum Mollusca; class Gastropoda; order Stylommatophora; family Achatinidae; genus Lissachatina; species Lissachatina immaculata. The sequence continues at coordinate 15,253,643 of CM019707.1, forward strand.
CTTTATTATCTTTTGTCAAAGAAGTTTTGGGGTACCAATCCTGTGATAAAATTTTCTTAATAAAGTGGTTATTTTAGTTTTTGAGAACATAATTTTATTTTTAACTATATGCATGGAAGGGTGCCAAAGTCATATAGTGGTACTGTGCTCATCCCTCATCTCAAGGTGATTCAGGTCTAGGTGGAGACACCCCAGTCATCCAGCTGTAGAAATGGGTACCTGCCTCTTATGGAGCTGAGGGAGGGGCAGCCAGGCATGATGCTGACCACATCACCCTGTCATATGTCATCAGATCAAGAAATTGGCAGGCATATTTTAATGCTCTTGCTGGAGTGCATAATTCAACCTTTCCCTGGATCTGTCACAGTTTCTGAACTGGGAGTTGGGGGCGTAATGTTAATAACTTTACCCTGAGACCCATCTAGAGGTGCCTGCGGATGGGGGAAGACATATTTGTTATGGAAACTCACAACAAAGCGAGACTCATATGAGGTCAAAGGTAATGCATCATAGATAAGAAAAAAAGAAAAGTTTGACTGCATGAAGCTCTAAAGAGTGTGTTGTCGAGAGAGGCCAAATTAATAGAGACTGTTTTGAATTAAGCAGTTTCGGTATAAGTTTATGAAAGGAATGTATGCTATGAAAGTGCTAAAGATGCATAATCCTTGTCGTAAAGAATGAAGATATGTTGGCAGATAGATGTAAGCTGATTCACTGTTTTCCTGTCCCTAGGATGAGGACCTGGCAATGATTGCAGCCCAGCAGTACTTCATTGAATATGGCAAGAACGTGGAGACACAACGCTTGCAGTCCTTGCTGGCCTCTTACATTCCTGACTCATACCTCCAGAAGCCCAATTCACATCATATGTGGATGAATGTGATCATTGGCAAACTGCAGAGCCCTTATTTCCAGAGTCCAAGGATTGAGCCTTCCAAGGTGAGCTAACTCTTTTTTAAAAAAAAACTGTCTTTAAAAGTATTTAAAAAATGTAAGTCATTATACTTCAAGAGTTCTTAACTGGTAGTTTAAAGAATTTTCCCTGAAAATGGTGTGTTGCTTTTTTTTAAAAATTATTTTTATTTATTTAATTATTTTCTGTTATTTTGTTTTTCCCCCAAGTATCTTGGATGCATGTTCACAGAAGATGGAAAGCTTGATAAAGAAGCTGATGTTGGAACACAATGAGTCATTGGTGTTGCATACCAGCTATCCCCGCTGCTTATACACCCCAACATCCCACTTGAATCTAAGAGAAAACTAATTAGTAGCATATTCATATCAACACTGTGCTACCAGTGCCAGACATGGGCACTTACTAAGAAACAAAACAACAGAAGAAAATAACTGTATGTGAAATGATATGTTTTAGGAAAGGAGCAAACAACACCAGGTTTGAAAGCTAAGAAACAACACCATAAGACATATGATAGGAACTACATCATATCTACGACACATAGAGAAGCAAAGAATCAAGTGGGTCGGCCATTGAGAATGACACACTCATAGTCATCCTTGAGAGCCTTCAACCAAAGAACTGCAGGACATACATCAAGAGGAAGACCCAGAAAGAGATTGATGGATGGTATCGAGAGAGACTAACTAATTATGGCATGACCGTCACTGAGGTCACCCATTTGGCCCAAAAATGCCAGTTGCATCTCCCCTCAACACTTCATGGTACACGATAAAATAGGTAAGGTTATTTTTAGCTTTTATGGTCATGTAAATTACAAACACCCAACAATGGAACAAGCTGTATGGTTGGAAATGATATTATTATTAATTTGTTATGCTGCATTACAGTTTGATACAAGAAAGCTAACAAATAATCTATGTCATTGAAAATTCTGCAGCCCAGTGCTTATACTTGGGTATTTTGAATTTTACTAAAGCATATTGTTGACTTACAACAATAAAAAATATGTTCTGATCTTTAGGTGAAAGAAGACATTGTCAGCTATGCCAAGTACAAGTGGCCCTTATTGTTCTCAAGATTCTACGAGGCATACAAATTCTCTGGACCGAGCCTACCAAAGAATGATGTCATCATAGCTGTCAACTGGACAGGTGTCTATGTGGTTGATGACCAAGAGCAGGTGCTTCTGGAACTGTCTTTCCCAGAGATTACTGCTGTCTCTAGCAGCAGGTAGGTCAATACAAGTACTGAAATATGTCTTTTTCTAGTGGATCATCAGATGATAGAGTGATGATTATAGAATTATGGAAAGTGAGATCAATTGCAAAAAACTAGTAAATGAGTCATCAAAGAAAGCAGTAAATTAAGTTTAGAGCTGCATAACAACATGGCAGAAATGGTGGTAATATCTAATTCAGTAGGAATACGAAACTGCAGTATCCAAACCGATGAAAATGTACTGAGACAAGCTTATAAATTTAATGACTACAGTCTGTCATTTTTCATGTCCCTTTTGGAACTGTGCCTCCCTAACAGCTCTCCTGTAGGCCTCTCAATTGTGAGCAAGATGCCCTGCTGTTGATGCATCCATTTGCAGATCATCAATAGTGTCTTGCAGTCATCTTCGATTTGGCCTTCCTCTCTTTCTTTTTCCCATTATGTGCCCTTTCAAGACGGTCTTCTCTAAATTATCATGACGTTTAATGTGTCCAAATTATTAAGTTCTTATATTATGGATATATTTGTTCTTTTCTGTGTCCATGATATTTGAAGAACTCTTCTGTAGCATTTACATTCAAAGGCATTTATGTGTTTCTCAGCTGTTTTGTTAAGTGTCCAGGTCTCACAGGCATATGTTGCGATGGGAAAGATGCATGCCCTTAAAAAATCTTATTTCTGTAGTTCTGTCTGTTCCTCTCCATAGCTTCTTTAGTTACTAACCGCAGAACAACAAAACCAGTAGGTTACAAATGCATCACTGAAATCAGGTCAGGAATAGCAAAGGCAAAGCAGCTTTTAATGACACGAAGAAGAAACTAACAAATAAGTGAATGTATTAACATCTATACAGAGCCAGTATCACTGTAATTTTGAAGAAAGATGCAACAGTAACCTTGGACAGCCAGAAAAAAATAGAAGTTCTCAAGGAAGATTTAGAACTGATAAAATAATTAATGTTTTGGGCATGTCACAAGAAGATATTTTAGAGAACTCCACAATCATCAGAAAATTCAAGGGAAAAAAGAAAGAGATGGAGAAAAAGATACTTAAATCTAAATGTGGTAACTTTGAAAATACATTGAAAAAATATATTGAAAGCGGATCAAGTTGCTGACCACAGGGGGAAACTGATATTATTAGAAACCTTAAAGATGGTCTAAAATAGAGAATAAAAACGGTCAGTGTCCTCTATCACTATTCAAAATAGAGAAGAAAAACAGTCAGTGTCCTCTGTCACAGTCCAAAATAGAGGTCTGATCATCAGTACTTTCATCACTTCATTTAATTAATGAATTGAAACCCTGAGGGCAGATATATGAATTCAGCCATACAGCATCTTACGTGATGATGTTATGTAATCTGATGTTGTTTTCCTTTTGTTTCTGTCGAAAGGACTGGCAAGATGCATGGGCAGAGTTTTACGCTGGCCACAGTAAAGGGTGATGAATACACATTCACTTCTCCAAACGCTGAGGACATTCGAGATCTTGTTGTCACTTTCCTGGAGGGTCTTAAGAAGAGGTCCAAATATGTCATTGCTATCCAGGATTATCTGTCACCAGGTAAATGATGACAAGGCCAGTTTGAGTGGCAGAGGAATATCATAAAGAATAAATTATTTGCCAGAAAAAGATGTTTCTGTTTGTCATATGGGTCTGATATATAGTAACGATGTCTTTACCCTTTAGGGTAATGTTGGAGGTGAAGATATTTTTGTTGGATACTTCCAGTTTGGAAGTGAAGATATCTATGTTAGATGAATGGTATTCCAGTTTGAAATGTATTAGAAATAATGTTCTAATAGCAGTATTATTAGCTTCACTTTATGTTGCATATTAAGATAACATTAATGATACAATGTCGTGATAGTTCCTTTTAAAAATGTATTGTTTCTTTATACACTGGTTTTGTTAGATAGTTTGTAATATCTGGATAGCTTTTGAAATTTTGGTTATTTGTATGGTATAATAAAGTTTGTGCTTTAAAAAAAAATGTCTTATCAAAGTTTCGTAGAATACAAATGTCATATGTTTAAATTGGAGCTTTTTTTCTGAACGTTTGTACTGTCATTTTTTTTCTTTAAATTTTTTCAAATAGAGGGATCATTTTTAAGCTTCAAGAAAGGAGATCTGATTATCTTAGACCAAGCCAACAGCGGAGAGGCAGTAATGAACTCGGGCTGGTGCTATGGGGAGAATATCAGCACTAAGAAAAAGGGAGATTTTCCAGCTGAATGCGTCTACGTGCTGCCCACAATCACCAAACCCCCGGCAGAGATACTGGTTAGTGATTTAACTTTATTTAGGAGTAAACTGGCCACATCAGTAAATTACAATATATGCAACACTCAGTGCCACTCCTTCATTTGTTTCTTACATCTTGCATCCTTCCTATGTCGTCAGATGTCTCATAGGGCGCACATTGTATCTTGTAGCTAGCATCTCAGTCTCGTCAAGGGAGTTGATGCCTATCATCTTAGCCTCTCTTGTAGGTGTCCTCTTTAGGGTCTATTGAGGTTGGCTTCTTTTTCTTTTTTTCCAGATGTATCCCATTTGATGGCTTGCTTTGTGATTCTGTTTATTCCCATCACATGGTCCACATGTTTCCACTTTCTTTCCTTGATCACTGATGATAGTGGTGCATACCCATTTCTATTGCCTCCACTTTAGGCGCAAATTTGTTCCGTTGTATATGCTGTATTTTTCTCCTAACGACATCAAAATTTTGTAGTAAAAGAGTGATGTGCCTTTTGGTAATATACAGATTAAATTCATTATGTCACTCTTTAGACACATACCCTTTTTTCTTCATTCACCTGTTTTCTATTTGGGCTTTGTAATAAATCATTGTCAAAGGATACATCTTACATTCTTCCCATGCCGTTAAATGTTACATAGCGCTCACATGTTAGTTTGCCAAATTTTCCTGTTTTCGGCAATCTTTTCAACCTCACCAAGGGATGTTATGCCCACTAAACTGGCCTCTCTTAACAGTGTCCTCTTTAGAGTTTCACATAGTTGACTTCTTTTTCTTTGGCCCGTTATGTTCCATTTGAAAGCTTGTTTTGGGATTCTCTGATTGTTCCTTCTCATCATGTGACTGACACATGTCCATATTCTGTTTTTTGATCCCCATGAGACAGGTTGTAACTTCCTTTCTGGTGTCAACATCTGGTCTGTGTAGCTGCTGAGGTATGCAAATTGGTTTACTTCTCAACAGCTGTTCTTCTTATGTATATTTTTCCTTCGTGGTTAGCAATGTTTCGTAAATTTTGTGATAGATATGCCATAATTGTCTGCTTGAAAATTAACTGAATTTATTTCATTAACCTCGTCCTTTTATAGGGTTTCATTTGCATGGGAAGTGAGTTGTGCTTACCACAAAAATCACGACTTTTCCATAAATGCAACGTGAGTTATGGTATAAAAAAATGTGTGATTAGCACGGGCAGCTACTGCGTTTCAGACTATACGCGAGAAAAAAAACTTAACGCTAAATCATGGACCTGATATCTTGATGACAATTTTTGGTTTGGTTTGAGATACCTGGGAAAAAAATTTGTCATAAAATATTAAAAAATGAAGCTTATATAAGCTATGTGTTTGTTTTTTTGGACAGTACATGTGTTTCTCAGCTGTTTTGTTAAGTGTCTAGGTCTCACAGGCATATGTTGTGATGAGAAAGATGCATGCCCTTAAAAATCTTATTTTTGTAGTTCTGTCTGTTCCTCTCCACAGATTCTTTAATTGTTTTATTTTTTGAAGAGTGATAGATGTCTTCCTTTTAATTTCCCTCATTGTATGAAGGGCGTTCAGAAAGTAATGCACCACATCGTTTTTCTCAGGAACTTTTTATTAAAAAAGTATGAAATTTATACACAATATACATGGATATGTCATGTAAACATCAGTATTATTCAACATAATTCCCATCAACTTGTATGGCTTTACACCAGCATGAAACAAGTGCATGTATTCCTAGCCTGTACCAGATTTTCTCTTGATTGTGTAGCCATTTCTTCGCTGCATGAATTACTCCTTCGTCATCTTCAGATCCTACCCCTCAGAGTGCATCTTTAAGTGAACCAAACAGATGGAAATCAGAGGGTGCCAAATTGGGACTATAGGGTGGATGGGGTAGTACAATCCAACCCAATTTAGTGATTGGTTTCCGTGTTGCCAGACTTGTGTGAGGGTGTGCATTGTTGTGAAGGAGAAGCAGGTATGCTGGATTCCTGTGGGGCCAAACTCTGTGAAAACGTTGATTGAGTTTTTTCAGTGTCTTAATGTAAGCTTGCGAATTGATTGTCTCTCCTCTTGGCATAATATCCACAAGAACCACACAAGACAGTGATCATGACCTTTCCAGCTGAAGGAGTTGTCTTGAATTTCTTTCTTCATGGTGATTGCGGATGATGCCACTCCATTGACTGTCTTTTTGTCTCAGGTTCAAAATGATGTGCCCAGGTTTCATCACCTGTTATGATCTTAGCCAAAAAGTTCTCTCCTTCAGCATTGAAACGCTTCAACAATTCAGAGGAAATTGCTTTCCTTTGCAATCATTGATCATCTGTGAGACTTCAAGGAACCCATCTTGCCAAACCTTAGAAAATCCGAGAGCTTTCATAACTGCATTTGTGTTACCATTGCTGACTGACAGCTTTAGGGCAGTTGTTGAGTAGTGATATGCTTATCAGTAAGAATAATGCCCTCAGCACATTTCAACATTTCTGCTTTAGTGGCAGTGGCAGGACATCCACAGCGTGGGCGATCACGCAACTCTTTATCTCCACTTATTGATTGTTTGATTCTCTGAACCCAGTGACTGACTGTAATCCTGTGGAGTGCAAAATGTCCATACACATCACATAGACATAGAGAGTGTTCACAACACATTCCTTCTCTGCAATGAGAAATGCTATCACAATTCGCTGCTTATACCACAAGTTGCTAACATGCTCCATTTCAACGGTTAGGGCAGCCATATTCTTTGGCCGGTTGCAGTGCAGTTTGGTTCACACAATTGGCACATGCCATATTTAAAGTATGCAAAATTTCGTGCTTCTATCCTCATTATTAGCTGAAAAAAAACAAAAAAAAAACCGATGTGGTGCATTACTTTCTGAACGCCCCTCGCATCTCCATTATTAGTTAATAGTGATACAAAATATTCAAAACTCACCACCTCTTCCGATTTTTCCTCATTGATATATATTTCAGCACACCAATCAGCATAGAGATATCCTTAATAAAAATAAAAATGAGCTCTTATCGGTGCAGCAGCCAATAATTGCACTTTTTTTTTCCTCTATTTCAGAATTTATTTGTTCAGTCTGGCAACATCTCTGATCAGTTCTCACAAGAAGATGATCCAAACAGGGAGAAGTCATCAGTTCTGTACACACTTGAGCAGTACTCATATGACCACTTTAGGTAAGTGTGGTACAGTAATCTTTTGATCATTTGAAATAAAGTTGATGCAGTATTTGTATGACTGCTGTAGGTATTAGTGTGATAAAATTTTCCTTTTTTTTTTCCCTCACTTTCAACTGAAATGATACAGCATTATTACTATAGGTAAATGAGATAGCTCTGTTAGTGACGTTATATGTAAGAGTGATATAGTTCTGTTGTGGCTTTGTTTTCCTAGGGGAAACCTCAGGTACCAATTTTTTGAAGGCTGGGATGACCCTGGTACCAGTCTGTCTTCAAAGTTCCATCCAAGTGTGAAATCAAACCATTGCTACATGATGCAGAATATATGAATTATCATTTGAGAGTGAAAAAAAAAAAAAAAAAAGAATACTTTTGCTTAGAATCCCAAAACACTGCTGTGAAGTAAATATTGTCTTTAAAGTCGTCTGTTACTCTTTAAAGTTGTCTGTTATGAAGCTTTGATGAGAAGGCCATGCTCTTGTTAGAAATTGAATTTTTTTTAAAAGATATATTTAACATATATATATATATATATATATATATATAGAGAGAGAGAGAGAGAGAGAAAATGAAATAATGAATGAATGATCTTTATTTTAAAAGGGTGAATAATTTGGTGCAAACCCATCTTACATTATGCCATTTATCACTCCATCTTTCATTCTTCCTACCACTCGATTTAATATAAGTACACAAATTACATGAAATATGTATATAAGAGTGCAAGATGAAGCTATATGAAATATAAGTTAGGAGAGAGAGAAAGAGAGAGAGAGAGAAAGAAAGAGAAGAGAGAAGAGAGAGAGAAAGAAGAGAGAGAGAGAAAAAGAGAGAGAGAAAGAAAGAGAGAAGAGAGAAAGAAAGAGAGAGAGAGAGAGAAAGAGAAAAAAAAAAGAAAACCTAGCTAAACTTTTGTGTACATTATGGCCAGATTTTGGTCCATTTTATGATGCACTGTGTTCTTTTTAATTTCCAGGGCACCACCAAAACGTACACTAAGTGGAACATTAAACCGACCAAGACGAAAGCGTAATGATGAGCTGTGGAGACACTCAAGGGAACCACTGAAGCAGCCTCTTCTGAAGAAATTAATTGGCAAGGAGCAGCACAGTTCAGATGCTTGCATGTGTTTCTTGAATATCCTTGAAATGGGTGTTAATCACGTGAAATTGAAATCAAAACTTTTTAGGATTTGTTTCTTAATTTAAAAAAAAAATTTTTTATTTGTCTGGTATCAGCTTGTGTGTCCTCTGGTAAAAAATAATAGCTCTTTTCACTTGAGAAAGTGGTTGTGAAGTAAACATATGTTAGATGTTTATGTTAGTTGGTCTAGTTTTTTTTTGTGTTTTGTGATCTAGCTGTTTGTGTTATGTGGTCCAGCTGTTCGTGTTATGTGATCTAGCTGTTTATGTAATATGGTCAGTCTCTTCATGTTATATTGTCTAGCTGTTTGTGTTTTGTGGTCTAGCTGTTCATGTTGAATTGTCTAGCTATTTGTGTTATATGGTCAAACTGTTCCCTCACCTTTCCCAAAACTATCCTCACTCTTCATGAGGGATTCACATGCAAGTCCCATAATGTGATATATGTCATCATATGCAAAAGATGTAGGATAATGTATATTGGTGAGACTGGCCTCAGAATAGGGAGCCGCATGCAGAAACATCTGTATGATATTGCCTAGCATGCTTCGAAACCAGTTCCAAATCATTTCAATGGCCCCAACCAAAGAGGCAAATCTGATTTTCTGGTAACAGCCATCAAACAATGTCACGCAGATGACACAAGCCACCTAGCACTTGAGAACCGCTTCATTCATTCATTTGCATGTCCCTTGTGAAACTTTGCCTCCCTAACAGCACTCCTGTAGGCTTCTCGGTTGTGAGCAAGATGGCCTGCTGCTGATTTATTTCATCAACGATGTCTTTCAGCCATCTTCGCCTTGGTCTTCCTCTTTTTCTTTTTCCCATTATGTACCCTTCCAATACTGTTTTCTCTAGATTATCATGACGTTTAATGTGTCCAAAATATTTCAGTTTTCTCTCTTTAATCCTCTTTACTAGCCAGCCTTCTTCAGTATTAAGTTCTTGTAGTATGGATATATTTGTTCTTTTTTGTGTGCATGATATTTGAAGAACTTTTCTGTAGCATTTACATTCAAAGGCATTTATGTGTTTCTCAGCTGTTTTGTTAAGTGTCCAGGTCTCACAGGCATATGTTGCAATGGGAAAGATGCATACCCTTAAAAATCTTATTTTTATAGTTCTGTCTGTTCCTCTCCACAGCTTCTTTAGTTGTTTTATTTTTTGAAGAACGATAGATGTCCTCATTGTATCTCTATTATTAGTTAGTAGTGATCCAAGATATTCAAAACTCTCCACCTCTTCCAATTTTTCCTTATTGATACATATTTCAGCTGCTTTGTTTGTTTTGTCAGTTGTCATCAATTTAGTTTTCTTCATATTAAGATAGACGTTTTGCTCTTCGCTTTTCTTACGGACTGACATCATTAGTTTTTCCATTCCTTTTTGTGTTGTGGACAGTAATACTGTGTCATCAGCATATCTAATCTCAGGTATTTCATAACTTCCAATTGTTATGGCATCATAATATTCTTTGCCTACATCTTCAGCGCAGACAGATAGAGGACTCTCGTAATAAAGACAGCAAAAAAATGTTTAAACGAATTATTGAACTCACAGGCAGGAAGACAAAATATACTACAGGATGCCTGAAATCAAAAGAAGGTAAAATGTTAATGAGAAAAGAAGACACTGTGTGCAGGTAGACAATGTACATCGGTGAGGTATATGGAGGAACCAGAATTAACGACTGGGGCTGATAATATAACAATAGAAGAAATAGAGGCACTAGAGGAGACAGGAATAAAAATAATCAAGTTACTGAATGACATTTACAACGGTGGTTATATTCCCAGTAACCTGATTAAATCCACATTTATAGTGCTACCAAAGAAATCAGGTGCAAAGGAATGTGACGACCACTGGACTATCAGCCTCTCATGTCACATAACGAAGCTACTCCTGAGAATCATTATGAGAACAAGGAAAAAGATAAAAATGGAAACAGCAGATGAACAGTTTGGATTTGTTGAAGGAAAGGGAACACACAATGCCATTTATGTTTTACAAACACTAACAGAAAGAGCTTTAGAAGTACAGAAAGATCTCTACTTATGCTTCATTGATTACACTAAGGCATTCGACATGGTGAAACATAATGAAATTATTAAAATGCTTGAAGACATCAATATAGACGGCAAAGACCTGAGGATTGTAAAACATCTATACTAGCAGCAAGAAGCAGCAATTCGAGTTGAAAATAGAACTAGAAAATATCAACCTATAAAACAAAGGGTGAGACAAGGATGTGTATTACCTCCAGAACTTTTTTCTCTGTACAGCGAGAATATTCTAAGAACAATCATCACAGAACCAGGCATAAAAATTGGAGGATACAATATTAACAACCTTTGGTAAGCTGACAACACAGTACTGATAACTGAGAATCAACAAGACCTGCAAAATCTCTTGGATAAAGTTGCCAAAGAAAGTGAACAGAAAGGCCTTACTTTGAACATCAAAAAGACAGAGACTATGGTTATATCTAAGAAACAGAATCCACCAACATGCAGTATTAAATTAAACGGAACCATTCTGAAGCAGATGCAGAAATTCAAATACCTTGGAGCAGTAATAACTTCAGATGGGAAATGCAGAACAGAAATTAGGAACAGAATAGGCCAAATGACTGCATTTCAGAGAATGAACAACATATTAGCCAACACATTCTTATCAATGAATGTTAGAAAACGAGTCCTAAAATGTTATATTGAACCTATCTTGTTATATGGAAGTGAATCATGGACAATAGGCAGGTCTGCACAAAAATCATTGGAAGCAGCAGAAATGTGGTTTATTAGAAGAATGTTGCGAATCCCCTGGACAGCAAAAATAACTAATGAAGAATGTATGAGAAGAGCTGGAGAGACAAAAAAACCTTGTCAAAAAGATACAGTGTACTTTCATAGGACTTGCAATGAAAAGAGGGGGCATTGAAAATATAACAACAGGAAAAATAGAAGGAAGTAGCTCAAGAGGAAGACCAAGAGAAATGATACTGGACAGTCTGATGAGATGGTGTGAAAGGAAATCACCAACTGAGCTGATGGCCTGCATGAAGGATCGTGTACTCTGGAGAAGCATAATAGCCAATGCCAGTCGGTAATGCAACTGATGATAATGATGACTACATCTTCTCTAACATTCCTCATTATATTTTCAGTATACAAGTTAAATAAGTAAGGTGACAATATGCACCCCTGACGGACCCCTTGTTTTATGTCAAACCAAATTGTTGTTTCACCATTTATTCTTACTGCTGCTTGTTGGTCTAGATACAGCAGTGATGTTAATTGTATCAAATGTGTTTTAAATCCCATTTTTTCCATTATTTCCAAAAATTTCTGATGTTGTACACAATCAAATGCCTTTGAGTAGTCTATAAAAGATAAGTATAGATTCATATTAAATTCTCTTCATTTCTCTGTGATTAATATTTTATATTGAATATATGATCTCTTGATCCTCTTTCTTGCCTGAAAACAGCTTGGACCATATTGACTTCTTCTATTTTCTTATGAAGTCTACCCATTGTGATTTTTAACAGAATTTTACTGGCATGACTAATCAGGGCAACAGTTCTGTAGTTTGTGCATAATTCCAGGTTACCCCTTTTTTGACAGTGTTATGAATACAGTTCTTTTCTATTCTTTTGGCCAAATACTTGAATGCCATATATTTTTACATAGTGCATGATAGATTGCTGCACATTCCTTTCCATCTGCTTTAGTAAGGTAAACTGTTATCTCATCATATCCTGGTGATTTACCATTTTTCAGATTCTTGATTGCCCGTAAAACTTCTTCTATTGTCAGTTCAGGTTCTTTCTCCTCCAATAATAATTCACACTGTTAATTTCTGCTTTCACAGTCGGTTGTTTCATATATTCCTTCCATCTTTCTAGAATTTCCTCTGTCTCTGTCAAGGCATTCTCCATCTCATCACAAATTACGTTTAGTTACATTCAGGATTATGGGGTGCTGGAACCACATGGGTTAAATTCACTATTAAGCTACACCTAACATTCTCCTCTTCAACAGTTATAATCCCTCTCCACTAAGCTCCACTCCCTTCTCACTTGTTACAGGTAGTTCAGAACCTCCTCATTGCATCACATTACAGCCCCTCTACCCTAACTATAATCATCTATTTCACCTTCTCCTGGCTAGGTTAACATTGTACCACTCTCTCTCCCCTCCACTGTTTTCCCAACCACCACCCCCAGTTACAACCCACCATCCACACATCACAGGTCTCCATTTAAACATTCTCTATGCCCTACCATGCTTATTTCTGACACACAGCGTTGGACAAGCCACATCTTCTTACAGTTACAGCTAAGTGCTCTATTCATTATTATTATTTTCTTCGTAATAGCATTCATGTGAATCTATACTTTATCTCCTCTCTCTATTTCTTCGTCCTGTATGTTTTTGTATGATTAAGGCTCATGCCAAGATGCCACAACTTTGTAATCATTAAGTAATAAAGCTGCTCCTACTTTTTTCCTAGTTTATACATTTTGTGTTGTATGGATTCAACTGTTTGTATTGCATGAATCAAGCTGTTTGTGTTGCATGAATCCACCTGTTTGTGTTGCATGGATCCAGCTGTTGTGATATTTAACCAACTGTTTGTGCTGTATAGTTATTTATGGCTGAATCTTTTATCTTCCATTCAGTCGTTCATTTCCTTTTTTGAATGATGCATCACTCCTGCTCAGACTCATTGTTCATGTGTTAGTGAATCTGTTTTTGTTCTCAGTACATAATTCCACATTTTTAAGTTTTCAAATCAGTAGCTGAGCATACTTGAAATTGTTAAGATTTCTTGAACAGACAGAGTTGTCTGATTTGTGAAACCTTCAGAAGAATTTTTAGTTTATAAGTTTCTAGCAGAATTCTGTCATTTAAACCAGAAAATGTTTGTTTTTTCGTTAACTGTTCATAAATATCATGAAATACATGGGAGACCATCCCAGCCGTAAGAGTCGTGTTGCCAATGAGTACACAGACCAGATTTTTACAGCTCCAATAAATCAGGTAAACATTTGTAATTTTCAGTTTTGGTTATTTTTAATTTTTATTTATTTATTTTTTTTAAAAAATTATTTATTTATTTTTGCTATTTTAATGGAGATATTTTTTTAAAACCCTACATTTCATCAATCATCATCATCATTTATGAGTAATATGCCAGCTAATGTGAGAGATTATCTTTGTTCTTGACAGATCTCAAACTGTTTTTTTTTCCCTAAGCTTTCTTGGTGATTTTGTGTCATGACAAAATGTCAGACCATCCATTATCATCTCCATGAGCCTTCCTCATCCTCACTTTCTGTTTATTATATCTGTATAGTTCAGGGAACTGAGAAAGTAAAGTATGTTCACTCTTTTCTTGAACATTTGTTTCAGGAGATTTTGAGGGATGAAGTATACTGCCAGATCATGAAACAGCTTACAGATAACAGAAACAGGTCAGGCACTTACCCCATTTTTTTTTTAAGGCAGAGAGAAAAAAATATGTTTGAAAGCTGATATGGAAAATGCATAAGACACAAGGCACAGCTTGTTGTAACCAGCCTTCTCATAAAATTTTTGTGGATTCATGAGAAGTGACAGGTGCTGGCAAGTCAATTTGACTGTAAAAATTGGTACCCAACATTTGAGTTGGAGAAATAGTCCCTGAAAATGGAGAATAGATGCAAGCAGTGTATACATTTGTATATTATAATAATGGCTCAGAGCAGATAAAGGAAAAAATAATATATCATGAAACAAAAAGTCCCAGATCTGGGTTTACTCTAATAAAAGTCAGGAATTTTAATTCTTAACCTGTCATAATCCATTTAAGCAGTATTTTAAAATATGAAAGAAATTATGTGGGTTTGTTCCACAGTTTGGAATTTATAATCTTGTACTGTCATAAATGCTAAAAATAGGCAGTGTCATTTATAGTAAAATATGTCAGCTGTGATCTATGATTAAAAAAATTATTTATTCATCTTGGATGCCAATTGGAGGGATAAGAGTTAACTGACTATTTTTGAGTTAACTGTTCTAGAGGGTGATGGGTTATGATAGTGTGTAGGTATTTTATTTATTGACTGCAATTTGTTGGTACTGGAACAAGCAACTGACTTTCACTTTTTTTTTTTTTTTGGATAGAGTATTACTGGAACAAGCATAGAATTTAACTGACCTATATTTGACATAAACTGGAGGAAAAAAGAGTTCATTTTGGTATATGATAATAAACATGAACTAATCTAACACAGAGGGAAAAAAAGAGTACATTTTGGTACATGATAATAAACATGAACTAACACTGAGGGAAAAAAGAGTACATTTTGGTATATGATAATAAACATGAACTAGTCTAACACAGAGGAAAAAAAGAGTTCATTTTGGTATATGATAATAAACATGAACTAATCTAACGCAGAGGGAAAAAAGAGTGCATTTTGGTATATGATAATAAACATGAACTAGTCTAACACAGAGGGAAAAAAGAGTGCATTTTGGTATATGATAATAAACATGAACTAATCTAACACAGAGGAAAGAAAAACCAAATTGTATTCAAAGGATGAGATCACAGTTTACATTGTTCTGTATTTTTCACAGTGTTAGTGAAGAGAGAGGCTGGGAGCTTATGTGGCTTGTTACAGGCTGTTTCCCACCAAGCACAAACCTTTTGAAGGAACTGACATCTTTCTTGCGATCAAGGTCCTCCATTGGTATTGCTTCCGACTGCCTTATTCGACTCCAGAAATGCCTAAGGTAAACTTGCAGCTTGGAATGTTGTTCCTTTGTGATTGTCACTCTGAAATGTGCTTCCTTGAGATTGTCAGTCTCCTTAAACTGTTGCAAGAAAAAGACCAGTTTACTTGGAGAGAAACTTTGTATAAGGGTCATACTGAAAGTCGTGAGCAAAAATTTTTTTAAAATAAGAATTTATAGATAGAGAAAATATAAATGTATCACCTTAATCTGCATCCTTTTCTTCACTTTTCAACATAATCTCCATTTCTTTGCACACAGTTTTCCCATCGCTCTGCAAGTTTGAAAATACCCTCCTGGAAGAATTCCATTCCAGATGACCGAGGGCACAAACACATGCTTTCTGGACATTCTCTCCTGTGTCATAGTGATGGCCTTGCATTTGTTCTTTCACAAAACCGAAAGATGATAATCTATGGGTGCCGGGTCAGAGCTATAGGCAGGGTGTGGAAGAATTTCCCAACCTATTTTCTGAATTTCCAAGAAGGCCTTGAGTGATGGTTTTTCTCAAAGCTTTGTGATCTTCGGTCAACAAACATGGGACACAGGGGCACAAACTTTTCTGTAGCCTAGGGTTTCAATCATCTACTGTACTGCATTGTGTCCTGTTCCAAGATTTACAGCGATTTCAGATACTGTGACACATCTGTCTTTTTTAATGATGTCGTCAACCCTTTCCACATTGTGTTCAGTGGATGCTCATATTTCCATCTTTGAAATGTTTCACCTACCTCCTAACACTGCTAGCACCCATACACACATCTCCATAAGCAAGTTGAAGTCTTTGGTGAATTTCAGCATTGGGGATTTCCTCTTTAATGAGGAACTCAATAACAGCACGTTGATGAAACAAAACTTCGACACCCATTATTTTGTTTCTGCTCCATGTGGTCATGTGACACATGTTGGTGATGTCATGTGACCTCTACATGAAGTGAAAAGAATTAATATTTTCTCAATCTATAAATTCTGTTTTAAAAACATTTTTGCTCACAACTTTCGGTATGACCCTCATATGAAGGTACTTCATTTGAGGATAGAATACCACATTTGAAGTACAAAATAAAAATGTAAGGAGATTGAACTTTGCAACACAAACGTTGCTTTCTTTTTATGCATATCTGACACTAGTAAAAATTGGTAATGAGAGAAGCTGTTCAAACAAATAATGGTCTGCATATTTCACATCTTCTTCATCTTACATCCTTCCCATGCCATTAAACGTCATATAGGGCTCACATAGTTGTTTTGCCAAGTTTTCCTGTTTTCAGCGAGTTTTTCGACTTCATCAAGGGATGTTATGCCCACTAAACTAGCTTCTCTTAACAATGTCCTCTTATTAAAATTTCACACTTTGCACCATTTGTTATTATCTTAGAATGTCACACCATTTTGAATTCACTGTGGAAATGTTACAGATTTTAAGGGCAGAAACATTCAGCTGTAGGTGGATAACTGATGATCAGAGAAGCTATAAGGTTGGCGCACCCTCTGAAAGAAACAGCCTATATTTGCATATATAAACATACATGCTGCAGCAATTCTGTGGACACAACTGTGTGGTAAATAAGATATGGGGGGAATTTACTGGGTAAAAAAAAATTACAATTTAGAATTCTAGTTTTCACCTTCATCAAAATCTGTAACAAAAAATAAGAAAGGCAGAACATGAACTGAGTAAAAGAAGATAAATTTCCTGTATGAAGTTCTGTCTCTGTTCGAATCAGAATGTAGCTCTCATGTTTGGATGATGTGAAGCACCACATGTGAAGTGGATGCACAGAAACTGAGTTGGATGCCAGAAGGGAATGATTTAGTTCTGTATGTGTTTGGCATCTGTTATCTGTCACATGGGTGTTTTAGAATCACATCTGTGAAGCACAATCAATCAAGTGCCATGCTGTGTGGCATAGGCGATCATTTCTCTCCACAATCCCCTGTCTTTTGAGGTGATTATAAGCTCCACCAGAGACTTTCTTCCTAGCCACACTGACAGCCTACTCAATAACTTCTCTCTTTGTCTTCCTCTGTCTCTTCTTCCTTCAATTTTTCCAGTTGCCACAATGTGTTCCAGTTTTCCTCTTCTCAGAAAATGCCCTATAAATCTCGATTGTCTGCTTCTGATCCCTGCTATAATGTGCCTTTTAACTCCAGCGTCTCTTAAGACTTCTTTGGTTTTCTTAGCTGTCCATGATACCTTCAGCATCCTTCTTATAAACCAAATTTCCATGGCCTCCATTTCTCGCTGTACTCTTTTATTCATAGATGATGCTTCACACCCATAAAACAGAATTGGCTTGATGTAACATTTAATAACACAGGATCTTGTTTCCATTGATATGGATCTGTTGCACAAGATGTTTCTAATTTTCTGGAATGCTGAAGTACAGGACAGTGGTTTTTGAATACCAAAAATAAGACTTCAACTCCTGTATTTTTGTACTATCAGACTCCCAACTCTTGACTTTGGCATCTTCATAAATGCTTAATTTCTATGGACTTCTGCTCCTGCTCCATCCAGAATCATTTGGGTTTCTGAGTCCTCTGTTTTTCTGTTTTGCTCCCGCATAGATTTACTTTTCTACCAGTTCTGACTCCAGTTCCACTCACAATTGCTTCTGACTCTGTTAGACTCCACAGCCCTGGTAAACCTCCTATATTTTTCAGTGTGAACTTGATATTAGTAGACAATATCTAATCTGTTTTTGCTCTATTATAGAAATGGTGTTCGCAAGTATCCACCCCATCAAGTTGAAGTAGAAGCTATCCAACACAAGACTACACAGATCCTGCACAAAGTCTACTTCCCTGATGACACAGATGAGGTCAGTGGGTGTTAACCTGCAGTCAGAAATGTTCGCTTTTTTACCAAATCTTTTACCTTACAGATATAAAACAGATTTAAACAAGAAAAAAACTTTAAGCAACAGAGATGTTTTAGAGAAAGATGGAGCAAATACTGTAGGCAACGAGAAAAACAAACAGGTTTAAGAGAATTTTCAGAAGAAAAATCAGTTATGTGAGAATTTGCAGAACAGAAAATAATTAAAACTACGAGGGGTGATTGATAAGTTCTCACCCTAAGGTACAAATACCTGAAACACACAGTTGATATTAGTGCATTTGTAGATCAGGTTAATGTAAGATTAAACACCAGGTTTCAAGAAATTAACTGCAACCAATTTTTTTTACAGCCTACTGAAGTGGTAAGGGGTGGCAGAAATTGAGAAAATTGATAAAATTTCTCATCAAGCAGTCCGTCACTACCTCTACATCAAGGGCTTATCATCGAAGGAGATACATGAGGAAATGGTAGAGACTCTAGGGGAGTGTGCCCCTTCTTACAGCACAGTGATGAAATGGGCAGCTCAGTTAAAACATGGAAGGGAGAGTCTGGAAGATTATCCCCACCCAGGAAGACCAAGAATGGTAACCACTGATGAAACCACCGGCAGACTCCATGACACGATAATGGAGGATCGACAACTAACTGAGCAGTATATTGCTACTGAGTTGGGCATCTCCCAGGAACATGTTCATGCCATTATTCACAATGATCTTCAAATTTCTTGGAGCTGATCACAAATGACAGTATCTCAACATGTCAAGAGACAATCTTGGCCATTTTTCATAGATCCTGAAAAGTTTCTTCAGCAATTTGTTACTATGGATGAGACTTGGGTTCATCATTTTTAACCAGAAACCAAAGAACAGTCAAAGCAGTGGAAACATCATGGATCCCCACTTCCAAAGAAAGCAAGGGTGGTTCTGTCAGCAGGCAAAGTGATGGCTTCCATCTTTTGGGATTCATATGGTGTGCTTTTGGACTATCTTCAAAAGGGCAGAACGGTCACTGGGGCCTATTACGCTAATCTTGTGAAGCAACTGCAGGTCAAATTGAAATTAATGTTAAGGGAAATTGACAAGAGGAGTCATCTTTCATCAAGACATTTCTCCAGGTCACAAGTCAGTGGGGTCAATGGCTGCCATTCATGAATGTGGCTTCTAGCTTCTTGAACATCCTCCATATTCCCCAGATTTGGCCCCTTCAGACTATTACCTGTTTACTAAACTCAAAACAGGAGCTTAGCGGTAGCAAATTTACTTCAGATGATGACATCATTCATGCTGTAGACCACTTTCTACTGGCAAAAGATGCTGACTTTTACAGAGAAGGTATCCATATGCTCCAGGATCACTGGACTAAGTGCATAAACTTGTAAAGGTGACTATGTTGAGAAATGACCCCAAAAAGTTGTCCACAAATAATTTATTGTACCTTGTGCCGAGAACTTATCAATCACCCCTCGTAACTAGTGTACTAAGCCTGAAGAGAATGAAGATAAGAGAGACTGATATGACTGACTTCAAATCCCTTGATGATCTCGAGAAGCTCGCTTAGAATAGAGACTCAAGGCAAGACACACAATGCAAGCCCTGTGTGACATGTGGCAGCGTGGGAAGGATGTAAGTGCACTAGGAACTACTTAACTGGAATTCTCTTTGGATAATGGTAACTAGGTGAGCCAGAAACTTTCAACTGGTAGTGACTTTGACTTTGACTTTGACTTTCTGATCCCCTGGGTTTACAAGTTTTCCCTCTTTTTCCCTTGTGTCAGATAATGAAACATACATGTCCTCTTTAGCTGTTCTACATCTCCATACAGAATGTTGGTGATTGAGGATTTTGGTGGTATCAGGTTCTTCCGAAGGTCCAATGCGCTGCAGTCCAGCAGATGGTGTTTAACAGTTTCTTCTTCTTGTCTGTTGCAGTGCATGCAGTATGGTGTGTGGTCAGCGGTCACTCTGTTAAGTGCTTATTGAGGGTGATGTGTCCTGTTCTCAACCTGAAAATTGTGCATTGTTCTCTACGACATAAGCTGTTGATGTGGTCTCTGGGGTTGGGCTTTGGCAGATGTGGTCTTCCAGTTGGATTACTGGCCCAGCTGGTCCATCCACTGCTGCTTGCAGTTGCTGTGTATAATGTGTTTAGCTCTTCTCATGTTGGTGGAGATATGGGGCTGTGACATGGTGGCTCCACTCTTTGCCAGTCTGTCAGCTCATTCATTTCCTTTGATATCTATGTGCCCTGGTATCCACTGTAGGGTGGTCTTCATATCATAGGAGGCGAGTTGGTTTATTGCACTGAGTATGTCAGTTTTAATGTGATCAGCTGATGGTATCCAGTTTTCAAGGGCCTAGAGAGCAGACTGGGAGTCTGAGAAAATAACAAGGTTTTTTGGGTGAGAGGCACTGTTTTTGTATTTGGTGGTGGTGGCTGCCAGGGCTGCTAATATTGCCTGCATCTCTGCATCATAATTGGAGCAGCTAGATCCACAAGGAGCAGAAATGTGCCTTGTTGTCTTGTCTGGAAACACTGTGAGTACCCCATAACCTGCATTGTCTGTTTCCTTGAATGCTGACCCATCAGTGTATGCATGGATCCAGTTCTTGGGGTAGGATTCTGTGGTCACACAGCTTTAGGGTGTTGGGATCTGATGATTTGTTCACTAATTTGTTCTTGAGTCTGGTGTTAGTTTGAGGAAGTGTGTAGTTTGTGTTTGGTGGGTTATCTGGTACTTTTGTAAGTTCTTCTCTGTCTTCAGGGAGTTTGTGTCTTGTGTTTAACTCTTCTGCTATGTGCACTGGAGTTTTCAGTTTCAGTCTGTTATTATGCTTCTATTTATCAACCACTGTTCTGTTAGAATGGTCTGGGGGCATGCGTTTATACAACTGGTAGTGAAGACAGCTTGTGGAAATAATTTTTTTACAGTCACTGTATGACAGATGGATGAGAACTGAACATGCATATTGATCTACAGACAAGCAGAGTTTGTCCAACAATAATTCTGCTTCTTATTTTAGCTTCTCTGATTACAAGCCACCAAATAGATTGTCTAATGTATCCCCACACCTCCTTCACAAATCACCAGCCCAGTTAGGTACCAGTAACAGATAAAGTTTCATTTAATGAAATAAGAACAGCCCTTGTTCTAGTATATAAGATCCACCTGATTTTTTAAGGAAAAGTGTGTATTATATATTAGCAAATATGGTAATTGAACATAAATTTTACAAATAGAAAAACAATGAAACTTTCTTACAGTAAGTAAAAGAACAGTGTGGTATAACAGATCTTGAAAACATTGTAGACAAAACACTTTTAGACATGAGAGAAAGAAAAGTCACAAGAGAAATACCTTGGACTGGTAGGATGAGCAAGCCGTCCAGCCATAGTAAAGAAACGTGCTGTTCAAACCCCCGGTAACGTTCTCGTGATTTTTCTTTCTCTGAAGTCTAAAAGTACTTTGTACTTTTTTTTTAGGTAAAAACAATCAACACTGTGTCCAGTTAAACATAATACTTGTATGTGTCCTATATGTTCTCATTTTATTTTGTAAGCCTGTGAAATTCTTGTATTTATATCTCTTTGTCATAAAGACCTTTTATACTTCAGTGGGTTTTTTTTTTCACTTATTTAAAAAAAAAAAATTCCTATCACAGTATAATTGCCATATGCAGTTTAAATTTTCATTACTCTGAAATTTTCCTTCTATAATATTTTGATGAAAATTTTTCAGGGTTTTGAAGTGGAGTCAAGCACTAGAGCTAAAGATTTCTGCCAAAACATAGCCAACAAGCTCGGCGTCAAGTATGCCGAGGGATTCAGTTTGTTTGTCAAGATTGCTGATAAAGGTATGCTCTCCAGGCAGGCACATTTAGTATAAGACTATAATGAGATCTTAACTCAGTCTGAGCCAGCTGACTCCAGTATAACAAAAATTTAGTATAAGACTATAATGAGATCTTAACTCAGTCTGAGCCAGCTGACTCCAGTATAACAAAAATTTAGTATAAGACTGTAATGAGATCTTAACTCAGTCCGAGCCAGCTGACTCTAATATAAAAAAAAAAAAATCAACAACTTACAGACCTCTGGGAGTCATGACTCAGCCCTCCCTGTGGCATGTCAGGAGTTTAAAGGGCTGAAATACTTCTGAGGAGTGGTACTTCTTCTGATGATCTGGGGAATTGTGTAGTTATGTTGTTTGTAGTAAAGAGTCTCCTGCATTTTTAACCATGTAAAAGTAACTGATCAGTGAATTATCACTAGTTAACAGCAGCGTAATTTTAAAGACATCTTACATCCTTCCCATGCAATTACACATCACATAGGACTCTCATGGCAGATCGCCAAGTTTTCTTGTTTTCAACGAGTTTTTCAATCTTAACAGTGGATTTTATGCCTAATAATTTGGTCTCTCTTAACATTGTCCTCTTTAGAGTTTCATGTGCTCAACTTCTTTTCTTCAGCATGTTGTGTTCCACTTGATAGCTTGTTTTGGGATTATCTGACTGTTTCTTCTCATCACATGACTGACATATGTCCATCTCCTTTTTCTGATCTTCCATGAGACAGGTTTGTTCCCTCATCTGCCTTATCTCTGCATTGTTCTTGAATTTGTTCCACTTTATGCTGAGCATTTTTCTTATGCATTTGTTTTCAAAAGAGTCTAATCTATTGTCTATTTCTTTTTGTGTGGGTGGGTGTGTGTTTTTTTTTTTAAACTAAAATTTTTTTTTTTATAAATCAGAGAGAGAGAGAGAGAGAGAGAGATTGTATAAACTTTCTCTGTTCTAGAAAGTTTCAAAGGTAGTAGTTACTAATTGCAAAATACCAGTTTAATATTTCACTTTGTCACCTGATCTAACCCAAATGACATGTTTGTTTGTTGCCAGAGTTAAACAGTCCAGGAGAAATATTTCTTCAACCATTAAAATATTACTGTTCAGATTTTCTTTTGAATCCCCCAAAAAAACTTGAATTTTGCTTTTATTCAGCCAGATACAAATTTGAATCAAATGTTCGATACATTTCACGTTTTATATGTTCAGTTTGTTTATGCTTCATTACATTAATATTATTTTAATAGCTGTTGGCATCATTTCTTTTAGTGATCAGTGTCCCTGAAGGAGATTTCTTCTTTGACTTTGTGCGACATCTGACAGACTGGATCCGTAAGGCCAGACCCGCCAAAGAAGGTCAGTCATATGAATAAACAAACTTTTTTTTCCGAAGAGTGAAGAGTTGGGCATGCAGCCTCATCTGATTTTCTGTCTTTCATTACTGTACTCTCATTCCAACACATTCATTCATTCAGTTCTCTATATGGTTCACTTGTTTCTGATGTGGTTCACTTGTTTCTGGTGTATCCTTACATGGATACTTTATATAGGCTGTTATGCCTAGCCAGTTTGGGAATGAAATCAGCACCAAATTATGCAAGCATGATGATGGTTTAAAAAACCATCACATATTGTTGTGCAAGTTTTGAGTGAATTTTTGTATCACACTGAGTATACAAATTCACAAGTAAGTTTCACTGACAAAGTACATACATGCTGTCAGTTACATCACACAAAAAAAGTGTTTTGTTTTCCATTGTAGGCTTTATTTATTTAAATGTGAATTTTTAGTTCTTATTGTTCCTGATTCTAGTTGAACCTGATTCTGGTTGATCTGTTGTATGACTGTTGTGACACAACCTGCAGTGTTGTCACAAATCACATTAATTTGAGGGAAAAGTGAAGAACAAGCAAAGTTTTGTGGAAATATGTTGTTCACTCAGAGTAAATGGTGCTAGAGTTTCATCATCATCATCATCATTATTAAATATGAAGCAAGCCCATCTGAGAGAACCAACAGAAGCAAGATGTGGCTCCAGTGTGGCCAGTCAGACCATTGTTATAGAAGTCATGATCAAGTAGTAAATTTAATCTTTGTTTTGCTTCAGGTGCACCACCTACATTTACCTATCAGGTATTCTTTATGAAGAAGCTCTGGATCAAGACTGTACCTGGGAAAGATGTCCAGGCAGATATCATTTTCCATTATCACCAGGTAACTGTTTACTAGTCACACACTGTTTAAAGGTCATCATCATCGTCATCATCGCCTTTCACTCCCTTGAGAACATAGGCCATGGATAAAGGCTCTCCAATCATCCCTGTTCTTGGAATTATTCTCTGCTTCTTTCCATGTGCAAAGGTCATAATGGTATGAAAAATTATGGTGACTAGGGAACAATACAGAAGTATTAAGAATTTCAGAGCTTCAAGATTCAAAATTCAGACTCTGGCTTCACTGCAATTGGGACAACCCCATATATGCTGTGCTGCATGCTGCAGCATCCATCCAACAGTATGTTTGCTAACAGGTCCTGTCAAATGTTGGTTGTTTATGATATGTTTTCTGCTATACAGTTTGGTTTTCTTGCCAGCATCTTTAATTTGTCTAGCTCCAGCAGTCTCTTCAGAACTACATTGTTCTTCCATTCCCGCTCTTTCATTTTCCTGCAGCTTTAGCAATGTCCCCCTTGTCCATTGTCAGCCTGCCATTTATTTTAGCCTGTCCAGCAAGTCTATTTGCCATATCATTGCCATGTATTCCCGCATGCCCAGGACAGTAAAGCCATGTTAGGCTCGTCACAGCTGACTAGCTTAACAGAATTTCAGAGCTTATGGAAAGCTAATTACAGAGGTATTAAGGGTTTCAAAGATTTTGGACAACACATACAGCAGGATTAGGGGTTTCAGAGATTGTGAACAACACATACAGCAGCATTACAGGTTTCAGAGATTATGGAAAACACATACAACAGGATTACAGGTTTCAGAGATTATGGAAAACACATACAACAGGCTTAAGGGTTTCAGAGATTGTGAACAATACATACAGCAGGATTAAGGGTTTCAGAGATTATGGAGAACACATGCAGCAGGATTAGGGGTTTCAGAGATTATGGAAAACACATACAGCAGGATTAAGGGTTTCAGAGATTATGGAAAACACATACAGCAGGATTAGGGGTTTCAGAGATTATGGAAAACACATACAGCAGGATTAAGGGTTTCAGAGATTATGGAAAACACATGCAGCAGGATTAGGGGTTTCCAAGGTGGTAGAGTGTACTGAGA
This sequence comes from Achatina immaculata, assembly GCA_009760885.1. Taxonomy (NCBI): domain Eukaryota; kingdom Metazoa; phylum Mollusca; class Gastropoda; order Stylommatophora; family Achatinidae; genus Lissachatina; species Lissachatina immaculata. The sequence goes on from CM019707.1 coordinate 15,279,120, forward strand.
TGTCTTAATCTTTGTTATTTCACAAGAATTACAGAAAACCATTAAAACTCTTCTTCTTCTTCTTCTTCAGCTTTCCGAGCCATTAAGGCTCATTGCTGCAGATAAAGTTCGCCTCCATTCCTCTCTATTCCTAATCTTCTCTCTCCAGTTGGTGACACCAATTTCTTTTATATCCTCTTCTGTGTTGTCTTTCCATCTCAGTCTTGGTCTACCCCTTGGTCTTGTTTCCCTCATCTCTTGTGCATACATCATTTTCATTTGTTCTCTTTTATTCTTTCTACATGCCCCAGCCAGTGTAGTCTGCTCAGTTTCAAGACATTTATAATTTGTTGGGATTTAAATAAGCTGCTCAGTTCAGTGTTCTTTCTAGCTCTCCATTCTCCACTACTGGTATCCTTTGTGGGCCCAAAGATTCTTCTTAGGATCTTGTTCTCAAAGATCTGCAATTGTTGTTCATCTTTCTTTGTCATACTCCAGGTTTCTGATCCATACATGACAGCTGGTCTTATTATAGTTTTGTAGATTGCTATTTTGGTATTTTGGGACAGGATTTAGGATTTTAGCAGATGTTGCAAGGCAGAGTATATTTTACTCCCTCTCTGTACTCTGATTTTAATTTCCTCGCTTACTGTGTTCCTTCTGTTGAAGGTTGTGCCTAGATTTTTGTATGTTTCTGTTTTCCTAATAATCATATCTCCAACATTTATATAATCTGAATCATTCTGCCTCTGGTCTCTTGATATCTTCCTGTACTCTGTCTTATCTTGGTTAATGGTCAAACCCACTTTTAGTGCTACATCTCTCAAGTGTATGCAGGTATTGATGATTTCTTGCATAGTTTCCCCCTACCAAGTTTTAACCAAGTTGTGCTATTAAACAGTTCACAGCAGACACTGCTTGTAGGGTGCAGCAGAACCTCGACTGGCTGCAGTTTGCTGATCTTGAGCTGATCAGCTCGGACAAAGAGCTAGACATGTGTCACTTTTAAGGCCAGACTTGGGCCTCAAGAGATTAAGAATAGCCACTCAACTCATAAGTTGTGGTTATTTAGCCAACTGACTTGATAGTTCTAATACCTCGTATAATGCAGCAGTATTGAAATAGCTGTGACTCTGTTTCATATAAGTTGTGTGCATTTGTACTGTGACTCTTCTTGTCTCATATATGTAGTGTGCATCTGTACTGTGACTCTGCTTGTGTCATATATGTAGTGTGCATCTGTACTGTGACTCTTCTTGTCTCATATATGTTGTGTGCATCTGTACTGTGACTGCTTGTGTCATATATGTTGTGTGCATCTGTACTGTGACTCTGCTTGTGTCATATATGTAGTGTGCATCTGTACTGTGACTCTGCTTGTCTCATATATGTTGTGTGCATTTGTACTACTTCTCTGCTCCAGGCAGAAATCTACTCTTTTGTCTTGTCTTGTCTTCTTTCTCCTTGGAACTGTGAGGCGGTGTTTTTTGCAGCCAATGTTGTGAAGGTATTAAGACACTGCATCATGTCAGCTTGGGAGCAGGTTATGGCAGCTATAAATCAGAAGGTGTGCTGTACTTCTTTAGCAGACTCCACCACCATGGGGGTGAAAATCTATTTTTTTTAAACAAATTAGTTATTACGTATCTAGTACTAGCAACATTGTACTCCCATACTGATAAATTCAGACTCCAGTCGGACTTTAGTCACTTTGAAGGCTTGACTTAGACTTGACTAGGAACTTGAAGGGAGTGACTTGAGACTTGACTAGTGACTTGAAGGTAGTAACTTGAGACCTGACTTGCTGACTCACTATGAGTGACTTGAAGTTAGTAACATGAGACCTGACTTACTGACTCACTATGAGTGACTTGAAGGTAGTAACATGAGACCTGACTTGCTGACTCACTGTGAGTGACTTGAAGTTAGTAACTTGAGACCTGACTTACTGACTCACTATGAGTGAATTGAAGTTAGTAACATGAGACCTGACTTACTGACTCACTATGAGTGACTTGAAGTTAGTAACATGTGACCTGACTTACTGACTCACTATGAGTGACTTGAAGTTAGTAACATGAGACCTGACTTACTGACTCACTATGAGTGACTTGAAGTTAGTAACTTGAGACCTGACTTACTGACTCACTATGAGTGAATTGAAGTTAGTAACATGAGACCTGACTTACTGACTCACTATGAGTGACTTGAAGTTAGTAACATGAGACCTGACTTACTGACTCACTATGAGTGACTTGAAGTTAGTAACATGAGACCTGACTTACTGACTCACTATGAGTGACTTGAAGTTAGTAACATGAGACCTGACTTGCTGACTCACTATGAGTGACTTGAATACAGTACTTTTGATAACAATTTCATCACAGATCCATCATAACCATAATAATGAATAAAGAAGCATAAATTTCTACAGCAGAAACTTATATTTATATATATATACATACATACAGGTTGTACCTTATATATATCTTACTATATCTTACTTACATCTTACATCCTTCCCGTGCTGCAAAACATCACACAGGTATGGTAGTTCGCCAAGATTTCCTGTCTTCGGTGAGTTTTTAAGACTCATCAAGGGATGCTATGCCCACTGAACTGGCCTCTCTTAACAATGTCCTCTTTAGAGTTTCACGTGGTCGACCTCTTTTTCTTCACCCTGTTGTGTTCCACTTGTTATCTTGTTTGGGGATCCTCTGACTGTTTCTTCTCATCACATGACCGACATATGTCCATCTTCTTTTTCTGATCACCCATGAGACAGGTTGTTGTTGTTTGCTCATCTGTCTTATCTCTGCGTTGTTCTTGAATTTGTTCCACTTTGTACCCCGTATAGCTATGTTATGCACATTGTATGCTGTTCCAGACAGCACTGATGATTATGCTTCTTCACTCTGTGTTATCCTTGGTGTTACTGATCAATTCGAATACATTTTATTTTCCATGACGCATGATAAGTCTGCTGAGATATTTTTCTCATGGTTCTTCTTCCTTTCTCCTCCTTTTTCTTCTTCTTTTTTTTTTTCTTCCTCCTCCTCCTTTTTTCTTCTTCATCTTCTTTTTCCTCCTCCTCCTTCTTTCTCCTCCTCTTTCTCCTTCTTCTTCTTTTTTACTTCTTCTTCCCCCTCCTCCTCCTCCTTTTTCTTCTTCTTTTTCCTTCTTTCTCCTCTTCCTCCTTCTTCTTCTTTTTACTTCTTCTTCCCTCTCCTCCTCCTCTTTTTTCTTCTTCTTTTTCCTTCTTCCTCATTTTTCTTCTTCTTCTTCTTTTTACTTCTTTTCCCCCTCCTCCTCCTCCTTCTTCTTTTTCCTTCTTCCTTCCTCCTCCTCCTTTTTCTTCTTCTTCTTCTTCTTCTTTTTTTTTTTCTTCCTCCTCCTCCTCCTCCTTCTTTTTCCTTCTTCCTCCTCCTCCTCCTTCTTTTTCCTTCCTCCTCCTCCTTTTTCCTTCTTCCTCCTTTTTCCTTCTTCCTCCTTTTTCTTCTTCTTCTTTTTATTTCTTCCTCCTCCTCCTTCTGTTTCCTTCCTCCTCCTCCTCCTTTTTCCTTCTTCCTCCTTTTTCTTCTTCTTCTTCTTGTTTTTACTTCTTCCTCCTCCACCTTTTTTTCTTCTTCTTTTTCTTTTTTTCCTTCTTCCTCCTCCTTCTCCTTCTTTTTCCTTCTTCCTCCTCCTCCTTTTTCCTTCCGTTTCCTTCCTCCTCCTCCTTTTTTTCTTCTTCCTTCCTCCTCCTCCTTTTTCTTCTTCTTCCTATGAGCTTTCCAGTCATTACCAAGTTCTCTGTCATCTTGTGATGTGCCCAAGAAATGTTTTTTTTGTTTTTTCAGTTTCTTATAATTTAACTAGTTTTCTTCATCATTTGTTTTTCCCGCTGCTCAGGATATTTGTTGCTTCCAAATAGCACGTTCTGTATCTTTACTTAAGATCATTGTTTCTTCTTCCTAACTCTATCAAATTGCTACTCTCCAGGAACTGCCAAAATATCTCAGAGGTTACCACAAGTGTTCCAGAGAAGAAGCTGCCCAGCTTGGAGCACTCATCTACAGGGTCATGTTTGGAGATGACAAGAGCAGTCTTACCAAAATACCGTAAGCTCTTTAAACTTGTACACGGCTGCATAACGTGCAGCATAAAAGTCATTAGTTGGTAGGTTTTGTTTATTCATGGAGCATAGAGTATATGACAGTTCTTGCAAGGTGTCCATGTAATTGCAGAACATAGGTTCTTTGAAACTCATGCTACCAGCTTCTTCAGATGCAAGCATTAAAAGTTGGATGGGAAGTGGGATAGACCTAAAAGCTGGCCTTTCTGAGCAAGTTTATCTGCTGTGGGAGTGTGGTGATCCTTTCCTTGTTACCCAGAGTGAAGTATCTCAGCTGACCATTTCCAGGAGCTGCTGCTGGGGTTATGGACAGCTTTGGTTTACAGTCAGCTGGCAGCCATGCTTTGGTTTACAGTCAGCTGGCAGCCATGTATGTAGTGTAACCGCATATTCTCTAACTTCAGTCTCAACATGTCTTGCTTTAGGTCCAGCCGGATCACCCGGAGGAAGCAGACTGGCATTGCCCCCCCTCCCCCTGCCTGGAGTTTCAGTGACCAAGAGACTGTGTCATTTTACTGAGCCAGTCTTACCATCTTCTTTTCAGTCCATTAAATACATCATTTATTATAGTATATCACAATAATGTTAATCAGAGAAGATAATATTTCATCCTTTTTCCCAGTAGTGGCAGAGTAACATTAGGTCAGTTTCATATCTAGTCCTGGGTATTTCATATTTCAGTTTAGAAAAAAAAAAAAAAAAAAGTAAAACTACTTGTTTCTCCAAATTGCCAGCCTTAAATTTAAAAAAAAAAATTCACTTGAGGACAGAAAAACCACCTGTGCTATTTCCCCAGCAATTTACATTTGCACAACTTTTGTTTATTCAACAGAGAAATGCTCCATCGCCTGATCCCAAGTGATTTAGTGAAGGCACAGTCAGCAGAAGATTGGAAGAGGGTAACTATTTATATATTTACAAGGGTTGGCTAAAAAAATCTGACATAATTAAATGAAGGGAAAATGCTGTTTTACCTTGTATGTAATAGTTTACATGATTACTGTTCTGACAAAGTCTTGATTTAATTTCACTACATCTCCTCCAGCATGTCTCCAGCTGGTGGAGTCTACTGACTGAGGTTTGTCACTCAGATTTTTTGTTTATTTGTAAATTTCCTTACCTAACATCTTACAGTACCCTCATGAAGACATACATAATTACGTTACATTATGCCAATCTTTTACAGTCAATCATGAAGACATAATTACATTACATTATGCCAATCTTTTACAGTCAGTCATGAAGACATAATTACATTACATTATGCCAATCTTTTACAGTCAATCATAGCCGCTTACAACAAGGATGCTGGAGCAACCTCAAATGAAGCAAAAGTCAATTTCCTGAAAGTGATCTACCAGTGGCCAACATTTGGCTCGGCCTTCTTTGATGTTAAGGTATAATTTAGATTATAAACATTAATCTCACAGTTCAGAAACTCGATAGGACAGCCAGACAAATTAAGTTTTTAGAGAAGGAGAAGGCCTGCTTTTCTTATAAGTGATCCAATGAATTTTGTCTTCTTTATGTAAAGAGAGAGAAAAAAAAAAAAAGGTAATGCCTTAGAGATGCTTAGGGAATATGATGTCAGTGTCAGGATTTCCCTTGACCTGTCAGCACACAAGAGGGTGATGTGGTCTGTGCTACGCTTAGCCACTTTTTGTTACCAAGCTCCAAGAAGAACTAGGCACTCATTTATACATCTGGGTTGGTAGGGCACCTCCACCCTGACTTGAATCACCAGCTTCTGTCTGAGAGATGTGTGCACTAATCACCATGCCATTCAAGCATTCCTTCTTCAGATAGCTTTTACTAATTCCGTTATTTTCATTGACTTTTGTCAGACATTCCTAATTGGTTATGATAGCATTTGAAATTGGATAAGCATAAAAATTAGTTATGAGAGCATTTGAAATTGGATAAGCATAAATGATGTTTGATGTTGAACAGAATTTTCTTTAAAACCATATTTCTGTTACCTCCAACTAATCTCTGTATTACATACTTTTTTTTTCATGTTACTAAATATGAATATAGTTCCAGGAGCAGGAATTATTATAGATTTCAGCGCTTTTATTATGAAAACCTGTAATAAAAGACTAGCATTGGTTTTTTTGCTTGTTTAATAACCCTTTTGCTGCTGTGGATGTGATTAGGTGTTTTGCCGTGTCACGGCAAAGAACGTGTCTTAACATGTTCCAAGAAATCAGCACTCCTCGGTGCTGACAGTGTATTAACATTTTTTTGTGTGTATATTATTAATCTCTGCTGTAAACTACTACAGTTGTTCAACAAAGGAGAAATGAGAGTAGATATTTTTAGTTGTATGTGGCCTAGTTTCAGCAAGCAGAGCGTAATGAGTCGGTACCAATGTTATTTTTGCTCATGAGACAGAAAGAGTCATTAATATTGTACGTATGTTCAGTGTGCTCCCGCTTTCACCATATAGTACTACCTTGGTATTTAGTTGTCTTGTTTCATTTAATATATTATAAAATATTTCTTCTGCTATGACCTCAGAATGAATTCATTTAGAAACTAGTAGAATTTCTTACAAAGGGTGAAAGTGAAGACGGCATCATAAAGGTTGAAAGATTCTTCGCTTTGATCGTCTGCGTTTAGTGTCCCAGAACACCCTTTTATTAAAGAAGTTTGCATTTCTCAGGCAACAACACTGATGCCTGTAGCAGTCAGCTTTGCAAAGACATTTTTCATCAACAGTTCAATTATCAGCACTGAAGGAAAAGAACTCTTTGAGACAGTGTGTTGTGTGTGTGAAAAATAAAACAATGACTGGAAACAGTATACAGGTCCAAAGACTGTGATACCACATTGTGTGTTATGCCATGTTTTGCAACATTTGACACAAAAACATTAATGAAAAAAAAATTTTTTTTTTCTTTTTCTTCTTTACTTTTAATTTATGTAAATCTTCACTGACGAAGTTTTAGTCAACAAGAAGATAAATGTGGCATGACTGGGGATAAATAATCACAAAATCTTCAGTAAATCTTAGATTTTCAGGTGACAAATAAAAAAGTATTCAGCACTGGGAGAAAGCCCACAAGTGGAAGTATCTAGCACAGCGAGTCATGGTACACAAGTTGAATGTAGCTGCAAAGAGATTACATTTTTGTTTTTACAACACAGCAATTTCACATTCAAAAAAAAAAAAAAAGTGAGACTTTTGGGTAAACAACATCCGAAGCAGATAGTGATCCAGATTACATCTGAAGCAGATAGTGATCAAGACTCACTGTAACAGAAAATCATCTGAATTTTCCCATTGACTTGCAGCCCCAGCTGGGTTCCTTTCATGTTTTCTGACATTTACTTTGACAGAAGAAGAAATAAGAAATAGATTTGTTATTAAGTTTTTTCTTGTTTTTTAAAATTCTCTCTTCAGCAAACAACGGAGCCAAATTATCCAGAAAATTTGCTGATTGCTATCAACAAAAATGGTGTCAACCTCATCCACCCTCAGACAAAGGTACAAGAGTATAGCCACACTTTATCACAGAGATTATTTGTGTCTTTGTATTGTTCATCTTTTGACATTTCCTATTTAATGATTTGTTAGGAATGACTGAAATCAACTGACATGGCTTCTTGAGATTTGGCCCTACCATGGCAGTTGCTTTATTTATCACACTGATGGTAGATTTGAACACATACATTGCTGGGTTCTTCCGCCAGTGGATGAGATTGGAGAATTCACAGACTTGCACTCCCGAGTTCAATGATTATAACTTTATAAACATTTAAACATTCTTTTAAAGTATTTTTTTGTAGTGACTCAGCAAATGAAGATGAGCAGATGGACAGAATGAAGATGGACACATGTCAGTCATGTGATGAAAAGAAACAGAGAATCCCAAAACAAACTATCATAATAGGTTGAGGAAAAAGGGGTTGACCAAGTGAAACTCTAAAGAGGACATTGTTAAGAGAGGCCAGTTTAGTGGGCATAAAATCCCCCGATAAGGATGAAAAGCTCGCTGAAAACTGGAAAACATGGCAAAGTACCATGCAAGTCCTATGTGATGTTTAACAGCACAGGAATGATGTAAGATGTGTGTCTGAACCACATGGCCAAGAATGTAGAATTGTTCAGTAGATTTGTAGACAAAGAAATTTGTAATGCCCATTTGTGGATTATGAACAGAAAAAAGACTGAGAAACCCTGACTTGCTGATGAATTGTCTCCTTTGCTGGTTGTTGTTTCAGGAGCTGATTGCTACTCATCCATTCTCTAAGATCTCAAACTGGAGCAGTGGTAACACCTACTTCCACATGACCATTGGTAACCTGGTCAGAGGCAGCAAACTCCTTTGTGAAACATCTATGGTAGGCTGGAATTCCACCTTTTATTTTTCCTTAGCACTTTATGTGCAGTTTTGTTTTTCTCTGTTCACCAATGGTGAACTTGGGTGAATATTTTTGGGATTGATTTTGTATGATTACCTGTTTTCCTTTCAAGCACTGCTAGTTGAATGTACACTGAATTCTATTGTGCCTGTCCCTATAGAAGATAGTCTCCTTTTCTGAGGCACTTCTTTGGAAGACTGCTGTGTTGGGTATCTGTGTTTACAGCTGGGTCACTTGGAGGGTGCTTGTAGCAGGTCTAATATAAGTCTCCATAAGTTGAGAGGGGAGTTCACCATCATCTGTACTTCTTGAGCTGTTTTATAATATTAGCAGCCTTTGATGTATTGAGTGAATTCTTTTGCATTTTCTTTCTCCGTGTCACTTTGTCATCTTATCCAAGCATTTCTACATCCGTCATCTGAAAGATTGTCATCCAAACATTTCTACATCCGTCATCTGAAAGATAAGTCAGTATGTTTTCATTGTTTATTTATCTGTTATTTTGTCTTCTTTGAAGAAGATATTCTGCTAAATATTGGTTCTTGCTGTTTTTCATTATCTTTCATTTTATCACTGTCCTTTACTGCCATTTCTCTCCTTTCTTTATCTTTTCATCATTCGCATAAAAATGCACCATATGTTTTTGTCTGAGTCTAATCTGCTACTGTTAGTTTTATCTACAGTCATCTTCTTAGCAACATGAATTTACCAAAAATTATTCAGCCATGTTAAAGATGATATTATAGTTTTGAAAACTTTAAAAAAATAAACTTTTAATTTTTCAGGGCTACAAAATGGATGACCTCCTGACCTCATATATCAGCCTTATGTTGAATAATCTGAACCGCATCAAACGATCATAGATAATTAGAACAACAGAAGCACATGACGACCTCTCCTGAAACTGTCAGGCGGGTTCTGTACAGTATCTGTCAGTTGTGCTGTGGATATCTGTTGCTAATTTCGGAACTGTCAAATGTGACGATGTGAAAGATGTATAAGTTACAACTGGTAGAATGTCTCTGTCATTGTTGTCATGTGACATCTAGTACGTGAAGTGTACAGTTTGGACTTTTGTGTTTTGTTCTTGTGCTGCCTTACTGATTGCTGCTGAGACAGTCCACAAAACTTCGGTCTCCATTACTTCAGTGTGGTGTTGTTGGATTAAATGTCATGACAGCTGGTTATTTTCTATGCATATTTTATGTTTTCAATTAATCTGTAATAAGTCTCAGAGAATACAGATAGTAAAAGTAAGTTGTAGTGTGAGCAATAAATGAGTTGTCAGATCTCACTTCATAATCCCCAGACAATGGCTTGATTAGAAGTGCACAACATACACAGGGCAGATTTTGCATTAGGTTTGCTTTGCATTCCATATCTGATCTATGTATCAGAAAATTTTTGATACAGAATTTTATATACGTATATATAAATCTAAATATACATATCTCATATTAGATGTAAGTAAATGTTATTGTCACAGATGTATTGTCTATGTTCACACTTTTGTCAAACTGAAGATTTCATTTATTTGTCTAGAAAAAACAAAGCCACTGTTTTGTGAGAGTACAGATGGTCTAGATTTTTGTTTTCCATAAATCATGAATTTATATTTTTGTATTGGTCCATAAAGTGTCATTACGTATTTTTATCTTCAAGTTAAGATATGAATCAGTCAGAAGATATGAATTTCTGAGTTTATGCTAGCTCTGAAGCCTTAGATTTATATTAGTTAATATTGTTCACTAAAATCAGTTGAAATTTATTATATCAGTGGGAACTTACATTTCATTGAATGAGTGGATTTTTTTCCCAGATGCAACTTAATTTTTTTTTTTGTGTTTTATATGTTTGCCTGTCTCAGTGGTTTCCAAAATGAGTGGTACCACCCTCTGCACTGGTTTCCAAAATGAGTGGTACCACCCTCTGCACTGGTTTCCAAAGTGAGTGGTACTACCCTCTCCATTGGTTTCCAAAGTGAGTGGTACTACCCTCTGCACTGGTTTCCAAAGTGAGTGGTACTACCCTCTGCACTGGTTTCCAAAGTGAGTGGTACTACCCTCTCCACTGATTTCCAAAGTGAGTGGTACTACCCTCTCCACTGGTTTCCAAAGTGATTAGTACTATCCTCTCCACTGGTTTTCAAAGTGAATGGTACTATCCTCTCCACTGGTTTCCAAAGTGAGTGGTACTATCCTCTCCACTGGTTTCCAAAGTGAATGGTACTGTCTTCTCCACTGGTTTCTAAAGTGAATGGTACTACCCTCTCCACTGGTTTCCAAAGTGAGTGGTACTGTCCTCTCCACTGGTTTCCAAAGTGAGTGGTACCACCCTCTGCACTTGTTTCCAAAGTGAATAGTATCACTGCCTTCACCTGGAAAGTAAGTTGAAGATCCGAGAGAGGAGAAATAGAGCAAGAGATCCAGTTGAGGAGAAAAGTTTTTGGGAAAGTTCTAAGAATATAGCCTGGTAATTGAGGTAGTGGTCCATATAAGTCTGGGAACCACTGGCCTGTCTCCTACCATAGTTTAGTTCATTAATCAACAGTTGAAGATAATGAGACTTGTGCACAGGGAACTGTGTGGTAACAAAGCTGGTATGACTGCACCTCAGATATTCACATAAAATGTAGGAGACAGAAAATCAGGAAATGGATGACTGAGAATAGAACCCAGTACTCCAGTTGGATGAGCAGGTATTTAGCCACAAGAGGATGACATACTGACAGCGTAACACTCCAGCTCTACACAGGAGATGACATACTGACAGCGTAACACTCCAGCTCTACACAGGAGATGACATACTGACAGCGTAACACTCCAGCTCTACACAAGAGATGACATACTGACAGCGTAACACTCCAGCTCTACACAAGAGATGACATACTGACAGCATAACACTCCAGCTCTACACAAGAGATGACATACTGACAGTGTAACACTCCAGCTCTACACAAGAGATGACATACTGACAGTGTAACACTCCAGCTCTACACAAGAGATGACATACTGACAGTGTAACACTCCAGCTCTACACAAGAGATGACATACTGACAGTGTAACACTCCAGCTCTAGTTACACTTTAAACAGAACATGCCATTTACTCAGTGCATGTTTAAACCAATTGGTAACAGTCATGTAACAACAGCAGGAATTCCTATTCTGCTTATTTGAATATTTTACAAAGATTTTCTAGTTAAAGAATTACGGTTTATTGAAGTTAATTTTGACTTGGTTCTTGCCTTCACTGTTAGAAATTTGTAGTTACAGGCTTGTTGATATGCACCACAGTTGTATGAATACAGAGCTCCCTGTTTTAATGTTATTGATCTGGCTTTATCTTTCAACATATAAACTTCAAACAATTTTTATATGCTTCCATGTTAGTCTTCACTCCTAAGATAATGACACCTTCCAGTTTTCACTCTCCCATTTATTACCCATGCTGGTTTTTAGCTTTACCGTTGACCCAGTTTGTGATATCTTAGTTATGAATCTTTATTCTTTTCTTTAAAATTTGTTTTCAGGTTGTGCTGAATGTGGGTTATTTCTTCTCTTCAGATGGGCAGGAAACTCTTTGTTGTAGAGAACAAAGCAGGAACAGAATTCTTTGAATTAATCAGAAAATTATTCCCATCAGGCAAACATTTTGGCACTTTAATGTCTGATGCTCAAGGGAGAGTGGGTCATTATGGGTCACGGCTGCCAGAGGTCTGTGAGTTGGTGGTTTAACCACTTCACAAGGCAGAATACACTAATGTAATGCTCACACCTGCAACTTGCCAGTGCTTCTTGTGGTTTGTTCTGTGAATCTGATTTCCTTCTTATATTCTCTCACACACATAGTAATCAAGCTCTGTTTATCCTTGCACCAGCTAGATCAGGGCATCAGTCCTGTTATTCTGTGTAGGTTGGGTAGATGTGTTTCCATTTATCTGTAATAGCTGACAAGCATTGTTGTTGCCTGTAGAAGTATCCATTGTGGTAGTTGTCATCTAACAGTTTTCCCCTGTAGTCAAGTTTAAACCCAGCCCCCTTTGCATTGAAAAGCCAGCTCCCTAGCCACTATGTTCATTCTGCACTCAGCGTCAGTGATTGAAATTGTAATTATTTACAGGCCTTTTTTTTTTTTTGGGGCATTTTGTTTATTATCTGTATATATAGATCTCTGAATATCTCCATCAGCCAGACATATAAATACAGTGAACAAATTGATATACATTCCAGCAGTTTTTTGCTACTTCAAATTATATTATATTGGCTGTGTTGTGGCAGTTTTATTTTTGAAATTTGTTTTTATTTATAGTTTTTTTTTTTTATTCTCAGTTTATGAGTGATTTTCTTGTGCCATCATTTTAATATAGAATTAGATATTATGGCAAATGTTTCATTGCACTATTGTTTCCATGTATGAAAGTGTTAGAATCCTGTCTTGTAACTGAAAACAAATCATACAGTAAATTGCACATTTAAGAGTTCATTTCAAATGTACAGATTTATTTAAGAAAACTGGGGTGTCGTATCGTGGCAAAAACTCTAGATGAAAAACTTTGAGGAAAAACAAAAACAAGAAAAAAAAATAACAGTTAAAGAGCTCCGAAACAGATGGGGATGGGGAATTTCAGAACAGAAGAGGGTTTTAAATTTTGGATTTATAAAAAAAACCCAGAACAAAGAACTCTGCAAAAAAAAAAAAAAAGCTAAATAAAAAAATGTGTTTAAAACATGCCAGCAAACAACTTTTGAAAATAAACATACAGAAATATGTGGGAATTATTTATTTCTACTTTGATGTTGATGAATGGCTAAAATTATCACTAATTTGTTAAAAAAAAAAAGAAAGAAACTTCATTTATGATCAAGAGAAGATAATTCTGAGACTCATAAAAGTCAACAGAGCAGGAGTTTTGTCAAATCTGTGAGGGAATATGGAAAGACTGAACTTTATGAAGCTCAGCGTTCTTGCTTTGTGTTTCTTCTGTTGTACTTACAGATGGTCACTTGATAGTTACTTAAAGATAGTACATCATGTGGAAAAAATTTGAAAAGACTGTTTTTTTAAAAAATTTATATGAATTTCATTTGGCAGAATTTTTTCAGACTGACCAGCATCAGGGTCAACCCTAAAAAAAAAAAAATGGGTACCTGGGGTTTCCCTAGAAAAACAAAGGCAGGGAGGCCCTATCTCAAAAGTTGCAGTGACCTAGAAATGTAAAGACGCTAACACTTCACACCCCTATGGCATGCAAGTGCCACGGGACTTAGATTTAGAGATTAGACTACTTGATTAAAAACAGCTTTAATCTGATGAGTAGAGTTCAGGAACTGAACCATGTAAGAGATTCTTCTCTGTCATCATTATTATCATCTTTGACTGGGATGATTATACAGAAGGTGAGAAACTGACACATCAACATATAGAGTGTTATTTCTCTGTTCACCATATCTTTTTTTCTTCAAAATTTTATTTTGTATGTTCAGTTTATATAATACATTGCTAGACAGGGGCTTCTTTTGTGCCATAGGAAAAAAAATGTGTTTTTGTTGCCTTGTTTTGTACATCAAGGCCTTGGCTAATGAAGTGACATCAGAAACCATATAACACCCACTAGGAACCTGTGGCAGATCTCTTTGGCCCATGACTGAAAAACATAAACGAGTGTTCTTTTGCAGTAACGAGATGAGTGGGGACTACTTAGAAAATTTTATTGCAAAAGACAGGGGAAGGAGGTGTCAAGATAAGAAATAGTTGAGAAACCTTGAACTGGACAGTGCTTTATTTATTATACACATATCTTGATTAACAATGTCATCTTGTGTTTGTTTTCACAGTTTGTTATATTTGAAATGAATTTTTGTTCCTATGTTCTGTAACATTTGTAAAATGCATGTAACATTTGTGAATTGCATGTCCTTTTTTGTGACATGACTATACAGTTTTCTGTAATTGTGTTATTTTGTTCAAGACTTTTTAGGAAGCACATGATCACAAGTAGAAATCATGATTATATTTTGCTGTATGCATTTAGTGAGATCGAAGGTTGAATAGTTAAAAGTACAGTAAGGAATATTTTTGAGTTTGTAACATGAGCCAGCTAAAGATAAAAGATGTCAGCCACAGTGAAGTATAATTTAAACAAACTAGGGGCCAATTTACACTGTAGGTTTAAACAAAGGCTTCTGTTTTTCTGTGAATGACTGTGAATTGTTTTTAGTTATCTACTTGGTGTATGTTTTGTTGGTTTTCAGGGTAAGACTTGTTACAGTGGTCCTTGTTTTTGTAGTTGTAGTAGCAGTAACGATGATACATGCTGTAATAATTAAATGTGATAGTCCGATATTCCATTTTAACAACACTTATTTTGTTTTGCATTACCTTGATAATGGTGTATTGTTTTTCTCGACATTGCTGTCATTTAATAACTATAAATCAGATTTTAGCTCAGTTATTTATACAGTTAATTAAACTCACAGGATATGGCTCCTAAAATCAGGCAGCCAGGAGAAATATTTAATAATGAGATAAGATATTACAGGAAGTTTCAGATCTTTATCAAGTACACCAGCAAGACAAAGGAGCAGGAAGAGACAGCAACCTGAGCTTCTAAATGGCTTTATGTATTTCTTGGGTAAATTTCTGATGAATGGTAATTTTCATGATGGAAGTACGTGTCTCTGTATTGTTAAAAATACCTCATTATTTTCCTAGAGGTGAATCTCAAAAATGAGGTATTTCACTGAGAAAATGAGATAGAAGAAAGGTTCAGTATGTAATAAGAATAGTGGATAGTACCTCCATTGTTCTTGTGAAATAGTATACATTGGTTTATGCACATTTGTATTCTCATGTTTATCAAAAGCAGTTGTTAAAAGATGTCTCTAGATTTGTTTCTTTCTAAGTCAGTGATTGACAGATAAGTTTTATTTGATGTGGACTTTCACTTAAAATTTATTTAACAACGTTTGTCCAAAAAATTCTTACAGGGTGTACTTAGTTATTGACTTATCATTTTTGGGTTTTGTTTTGTTTTTTTTTTTTGCATTTTACCTAGTAGATTTCTCTTTATATATATATATACATATACATATGCCGTCTTATCTCTGTTGTAACTTAATACAGATGCTGTATAACAAGATTTGTTCTGGACAAAGAGTAGATTTATTCAAAGTGTTGTACTTACAAAAGATGATATATCACATGAAGAACTGCCATGTTTGAAGCGATGTCATACTTTGAACACCACATGAACAATATTTTCTGAAGAGCCACAGTTCATTATGAGGTCATTGCACAGTATGTGGAGATTCACTATCCAAACAGTTTTCACAACTATTTGGCAACAGTGAAGCAGTGAAAGAACAGAACAGAACATAATAGGTATTGCTAGCTTAGAAAATTTGATGAATTCTGTTTTCTACCTTCACTATTTGAAATGCTGAGCAGTCCAGCTTTGGTTCCCCCAGTCTCATTTGGTCAAATCTTTACTGACAGCAGTTTTGGTGGAGCTGCAGAAATGAGGAGTAGGGTGCTGTAATAATCTTATTCTAAGTAGGTCTTCATCTTCTTTGATGCTCACCTTAAAGAGGGTTTTTGTTGTGTTGTGTCCTTGTTGTTATGCACCTTGCAGCCTGACACATCCAACTTGAGCAGGATTTGAAGCAAATTATTTCATTCACTTTATTTAACTTTTCTGTTTACTGATTACTGATTATTTTTTGTGAAGTTCAGAGAAGTAAATTTCATGAAGAGTTAAAGGTGATGAGTGGCTCAGATGTTTTATGTGGGAAAATGTTAGAAAATACTTGTAAAATTGTATGAATTTATTTGTAATAGTGCTGGAAGTTTGCTATCAGTGACTTAAAAAATGATGCTATCTGTGACTGCAAAAATTAATCTTCACATTGAAAATGAAGGAAGTAGTAGATAGTTTTCAGATGATTTAGAGCACCACTGCCATTGTAAAAAGAGGTGGCTACGTCACATTCTTCCATGGACTGATCTGTGTATATCTTCACTTAGTGACTGCATTAAATATTGCTGCTTGTTTCTATATGTACATATTAAAACTGTATTATAGTATATCTTAAGTAGATCTGTTTTCTGTAAGCAGGACTTTTAACATGAGTTTATTTTGCTTTGTGAATTTGTGAAGTTACTTTCATCTCTGAATGTTCGCTGATGTATTTCTGTATTGGTGAATTGTCAGGAAATAATGAAAAAGGTAAAGGGTAAAGGCCTTAGAGGCACATAGGGATATAGTGTTAGTGCCCATAGCTAGTAGTTAAATAATAGTTAAACTGTGGAGGAGAAAGGTAAGTAATTCCATTAAATGACAAACTGGTGGAATGAGTATTTACAGAAACTTCACAGCTAAATAATGCTGGACAGTTTCCTCAGATGTTCATGTAGCTGATTCACAACCAGCTTGTGAAATAATATTAAGTAAATCTTTGGTTGTGTATGCTCTTATTTGAGCCATTTTGTGTGCTCTTATTTGAGCCATTTTGTGTGCTGTTACTGGGGGCCTTGATATAATGATAAAAACAGTATCATCCTTGTAGGAATTTTGTTACTAAGAATGTTCTGACCTGAACTTTGAGCATGGCTAAGAGTTAGAAGCTTGACAGAGAGTAGCCTGCTTTGATGGTGGTCAACAATGAATGAATCCAGTACAAATGACAACGGACCAGATTTCATTCTCCTGTAAGCAGTGTTGGATTACAGATGATTCCAAAGTAAACATCCCTGGATCATAGGCGATTATATTATAAAATGATATTTGACCAAAGATGATTCATATATGTTTTATTTTGGACCATAAGCATTTCCAGTATTATAATAATTATTGGACTGCAGAACAGACCAGTTTAATTCATATCTGATCATATTTTAATTCAGTATGAACATTGTTGAACCAAAATAAAACAAAATTTTAGATTTTTTAAAAGTGTTAGGAATGTCATAATTTCATCATGATAATTACTTCTGTTATATTCTGAATGGCTGTGGTTGTAGTCTCTGAAACTGTCGTGTCACTGCATTTCATCACCAAACTGTGGTAGACACTTGCTGTCATTAACCATCTCCTTAGACTAATTTATATCTGTGTTTCAGACAGTGTTCTCTGATTGGACAAAAATAACAGACACATCTGTGATTGTTGTGCAGTGGTTCCACCTTTGAATCAAATGTGATGTTAACTGATCTTGGATGTCACAGTGATTTGTTCTGTTGACTTAATGATGTGCCACGATGTCACTCTCCTTTAATTTTAATTTATAAATGTCATTTTATTCTGAGTTGGTTCAAGAAACTATATTTCATAAATCAGTCGTTTACTTGTGTTGAGTTCTTAAACACATCTTCACATCAGAGTATTTTTGTTGAGATATTTTTACAGACAGATCTTCACATTAGTCTTCGTTCAAATGTTCACAGAATCTGCATCAGAGGGTTTTCTTCTTCTTTATCCCCACAGATTTCTTTGTCGTGTTATGATTTATTTTCATTGTTACATTCATGTCGCAAAGTTTCTTTTTATTTTTGCATTACACAACTTTGTGTCAGTTTTTTAAGGCCTTTTATGTTCACATATTCTGGTACTCAGAAAATTATTATCATTAACAACTAATGTGTATGTTGTTAGTTTTACTATGATTAGTTTTCAGTTAACTAATATTATTCCAATACGCATTAATGTATTAATTATAATCATATTAATTTATTTTGCACCTGGAGGTTTGTACTATATATTATTCAGTTTATGTTATACAAATTATGGCCAAAAATTTCACGTAAGCAGTGCATCTGGTACATATCTTGTTACAAAACATTTTTTTTTTCCATTTTGCAATTCATTTCACTGGAATGAAGATTTGGTTTGAAAAAAAAAATCTGGAACTGAAAAAAAATTGATTATAATTTGTTATTTTGTGAGATGGGGTGGTTTGACAGTCGTATCAAGTATTTATTTTTTATTTTCATGTCATATTTAATTTAATCATTTATATATTTAACTAGGTATTCATTACCTAATGATGCCACTGTTTTTTTCTATTATGTATTTTTTTGTTTGGCATGGCACCATTTTGCCAGTTTGTCTCATAAAAGGGGCCATTTTGGCTATTGTATTTGTCAAAAGAATTGGTTTATTGGTTGATTCTGCGCTCCGTCAAAAACAGCTTGATGTGGGGGTATGGTCCGCTTGCTTCCTGGCATCTGTAATATACATAAATTTTCTGCCACAAAAATATGCATATATTATAATGAACTGTCAATTGTTATTATTGTATAAATAAAATGCTGTCAGAATTCTGCCTGTCTTTTATCATGATATTTGTTAGATAAGAATTTCCATGTTATAAAATATAAAATTGGACAGAAAAATATGGGATATGGGTCATAATTGGGAGCAAAGATGTCTGTGATAGAGAAAACAAGTGTTTGCCATGTCCAGAACTAGAGGTGATGATAACTGTCTTCTACATTCGTCCTCATGTAAAGCTTTTAGCTTGGGCAGCTGGTTTTAAAGGTCAGCATGTTCTATGACTCCTGTAAGGGCAGAGTCTTCAAAGAGCTCAAGATCATTACGCAGCCATACCATAAGAAACATACACCTTTCCCTTTATCTCTTCCATTGGAAACTAACACTAGCACAAGTTATGTGAGAGCCATAGGGATGGTGAATGGAAATCCACTTGAATCAGTGAATAGGTTCAACTATCTTGGATGTAAATTTACTTTCACCTTATATGGAGACATTAATGCACAATTAGGGAAGGCAACTACATTGTGAGGCAAAAGGAACAGCATCTGTAAGACTTGTGTGCTTAGCACAGAGGCAAAAACTACTTGCAGTATATTTCTATTAGCATTAAAATGTACAAAGATATAACTGAAAACTCCTTATCCTCAACATAATCCCCACCACGTTCAGTGCAGGTCTGCCACCCTTCAGTAATGCTTGGATTCCTAAAAAAAAAAAAAAATCTTCCAATTGACCCTGTAGCCAACTATGCACTGTCTCTTTTATCTCATCGCCCGTTCTAAATTTCTTCCCACTTAGCACCTTCTTGAGGGGTCCAAACGCATGATAGCCACATGGTGCAAGGTCGGGTGAATATACAGTATGTGGAGTACTAGCTGGTCTACAACATCAAATAAAGTGATGTATTAACGTTTCTAAATGAAGAAGTGTGCCAGTGAAGCAATGTAGATACGATGGATCATTTCATAAAATTGATAGTCACCATCAAGCATCATTTCAGCATTAGCAGTCGTTGTCATAGACTGACAGAGATGGCTAACTGCAGCTCTCTGCCTCTGATAAGTGGAGCAGATCATTCTTACAGAGACGATGCTAAAGGCTTTAGTTCTTTGATGAATGCACATTTTTCCAACAAGAAACAAGGCTTTCATGCAGCAAATTGATAGAGCACAGCGTAGTATGTTTAATCTTTGAAAAATAGTAGACAAAGTACTATAGAGTTGTATGTTTAGTCTTTGAAAAATAGTAGACAAAGTACTATAGACGTAAGCAAAAGAAAAATCACAAAAGAATGATCGTGACTAGAACCACGGATACTGGTTAAGAGAGTAGCTGCCATCTCAGAAGAGTTACAGCACAGTTATCCTCTTGGCCATCTCACATCTTCTTAGAAGGATGTTCAGGAGCTAAGTATTTAATGTGCACCTGAAATCCTGACTCCATAAGAGAAACGAGGTCATGACAGAAATTCTGTTGCTTGGATTCAGTCTCTCTAAGATACCTAATTTGAGACACAAACATACGTATCTATCTCTCTCTCTCTCTCTCTCTCTCTCTGATCCTTAAGTGCCCAAGGCACATGGGGCTTCGGCAAGGGTTTTCCGCAAATGCCTGTCCTTTGCCTTTTTTTCCCCACTCTTGCCCAGGTATATATATTGCTCAACATCCTCTCAGTTGTTCTTCTCCATATCTCCTTTGGTTACCCTTACATCTGTTCCCCTGCTGTGACCATCTTAGTGCTATTTTTGGTCAGTCATCCAGAGCATATGCTTCAACCATCATCAGCGTCTTTCCTCAATAATTGCTGTCGGTGGCTTCATCTGCATTTCTGCCAACAAGATGTTATTTCTTACCGTGTTCGGCCAAAATATTCTTCTAATTCTTCGTAAACATTTCGTCTGGAAAGAATTCAGCTCGGGCTCATTTTCTTGATATGCATTTCTCCTTCCACCCGCGTTTTTTTTTCCTACTTCCATTTCTGTAGCAGTTTGATGTTTTTTTTTTTCCCCACCAGACAGGGTTGCTGGCCCTATGCCACACCCTAATTAGTCGCCTTTTACGGCCATGTGTGGTAGGGTACAGTGGTCCGATTACATACACAAACAGTCTCCTGAAAATATCTAGTGCATACTGAACAACATTAACAACAAATTCTCGTAAACAATATTTTACACAAAAATAGGTTCAGTCTATGATGATGGTGACTGTATTTAAAACACAAAACAAGCTGTAGATCCATTACTGACAGCCAACATTCACTGACAAAAGATGATGACAATAAGGGAATGCATATATGATAACTTATATCTTATATCCTTCCCGTGCCGTTAAACGTCACATAGGGCTCGCAAAGTAGTTCGCTAATTTTTCCTGTATTTGGTGAGTCTTTCAACCTCATCAAAGGATTTTATGCCTGTTAATTTGGCCTCTCTTAACAATGTCCTCTTCAGAGTTTCACGCGATCTGCCTCTTTTTCTTCTGCCTGTTGTGTTCCACTTGATAGCTTGTTTTGGGATTCGCTGATCATTTCTTCTCATCAAGTGGCCAACATATGTCCATCTCCTTTTCCTGATCACCCGTGAGACTGGTTGTTGTTCAGTCATCTGTCTTATCTCTGCATTGTTCTTGAATTCGTTCCACTTGATGTCGAGTATTTTCCTTAGGCATTTGCTTTCAAAAGAGTCTAATTTCTTTTCTATTTCTTTAGTTGTTTTCCAGCTTTCGCATGCATAAATGAGGGTGGATACTACATTTGAATTGAAGTCTTAACTTTGTTTTTGTGCTTATAACTTTTGAATTCCATATGTTCTCAAGATTCTTGAAGATTGATGGTGCTTTTGCAATTCTAATCCTAACTTCCTTTCTAGTGTCACCATCCTAGTCTATGTAGCTGCCAAGGTATGCAAATTGATTGACTTCTTCAATATCTGTCCCTTCTATGTGTATTTTTCCATTTTGATTGAGGGGAATTTTCATTATTTTTGTTTTGTCCTTGTTAATTTCAAGTCCTATTTTGCTAGCCAGTGAAGACAGGCTATCTGTTTTTTCTTGCATGGAATTCACATCATTACTGATAAGAGTTATGTCATCAGCAAAATCAAGATCTTCTAGTTGGGTCCCATGTACCCAGTCAATACCTGTGTTACCTGTGCAGCATTTTTTCATTATGAAGTCTATTGTAATCCCAAAAAGTAAAAGAGACAGTATACATCCTTGTTTCACACCTGTTTCAATCTGGAACCATTCACTCATCCCTTCTTCTGTCTTGATTGTACAAGCTTATCCATTGTATAAGTCCTTAATGATGTTGACAATTTTAGATGATATTCCATATAGACATAAAATTCTCCACAATGAATCTCTGTGTATGCTATCAAATGCCTTTTTAAAATCTATGAAGTTCAGTATTAAAGGTTTCTGCTTTTCAATATGTTCTTCAAGTATTATTCTGAGAGTAAAGATCTGTTTGAAACAGCTTCTCCCTTTTCAAAATCTTGCTTGTTCTTCTCTCATTGCAGTATCCACTATATCTTTAAGTCTATCCAAAATGACCTTGCAAAATACTTTTGACACAACTGATATTAAGGTTACTCCTCTCCAGTTGTTACAGTCACTAAGGTTGCCTTTTTTTTTTGTATTTTAACAATGATTCCTTTTTTCCAATTAGAAGGGACCTTTTCTTC
Organism: Achatina immaculata; assembly: GCA_009760885.1. Taxonomy (NCBI): domain Eukaryota; kingdom Metazoa; phylum Mollusca; class Gastropoda; order Stylommatophora; family Achatinidae; genus Lissachatina; species Lissachatina immaculata. The sequence goes on from CM019707.1 coordinate 15,301,535, forward strand.
TTTCCAAATCTTATTAAACATTCTCTGTAGTTGTCTCATGTTGTCACTATTGATAGCTTTTAGCATTTTAGCTGTTATTTCATCTTCACCTCCAGCTTTGTTGTTAGCCATTAAATTCACTGCTGTTTCAATTTCATGCAATTTAATTTCATCTAAGTTGACATTTAGTTGTGGGGCTGGTAAGTGAGTTTCAAGGTTTAGCAATTCTTTTGGGTGTGGTCGATTAAGTATTTCTTGGAAGTATTCAGCCCATCTTTGCTTTTGGTCTTTATTTGATGTTAATAGGGTTTCAGTTTTGCTAAGGATTGGTCTTTCTTTAGATGTAATAGTACCTGTTAGCCTCTTTTGTATGTTATATAAAGTTTTGCTGTCTCCTATTTTTGCTGGTTTTTCTGCCTCTTTCGCCATATTGTCTACGTATTCTCTTTTATCCCTTCTAGCTGAACTTTTTACTTTCTTGTCTATTTCTTTGTATGTTGTTTTTGCATTCAACATGTCTAATTTGACTGCTTGTCTTTCATGTATATACTTCCATGTTTTATCTGATATCCATGCTTTTCTATTTTGTTTTTTCAGTCCAGCGCTTACTTTTGCTGCTGTGATTATGGCTGTGCTGTAAGAATTCCATAATTCATCTATACCTATCTCCTCAACTTCACTGTGTGTTTTGGAATGATTGGCAAGTTCCTCATTGAAATTAATGTTAGTATTTTCTTCTTGTAGGCTGTGGCTGTTTATCTTTCTGTGTACTGATTTCTTGTGTTGGCTTTTCAATTTTAGTTTTATTTTCCCTATGCACAGGTTGTGATCACTGTTGACATCTGCACCCCTATAAGCCCTTACATCTATGAGAGATGTTCTGTATTGCTTTCTAATACAAAAATGATCTATCTGGTTTCTAGTTCTATCATCTGGAGATATCCACGTTGTTTTATGTATCTCTTTGTGTGGGAATATTGTGCCTCCAATGACCATGCCCTCTGTTAGACATATTTCAATTAATCTTTCTCTGTTCTGATTAACCATGTCAGTTCTTTCTTTCCCCGTCACTTTTTCAACGTCGGTATTATCTTTCCCAACCTTAGCGTTGAAGTCCCCCATAGCAATTAGGATGTCGTGTTTAGGGACTTTGTTGATGATTTGTTGTAGTTGGTGATAGAAGTCGTCTTTCACATCATCATCTTCATCATTCGTGGGTGCATAACACTGTATTATTGTCATTCTTCCGTGTCTTAGATTGTATCGTGCTCTTATTATACGACTGTTCACCAATTTCCATTCTACAAGGCTCTTTGCTGCTACGTTTGACATAATAATACCTACCCCATCTCGGATTTTACCATCATTTCTGCCTGAATGTATTATTAACTTACTGTTTTCCGCCGATATTTTATCTGCTTCTAGCCATCGCATTTCGCTGATGCCCAGTATGTCTAGATGGTATCTCTCCATTTCTTTAATGACTTGTGTAGTTTTTGTTGGTGCTGCCATCGTTCTCACATTCCTGAATCCACTCTTTGTCACATGTTTGGGGCCGACGAATGAGCTCCTCTGAGTTGGCATCCCTGATGCTCGGTTGGTTTCTCTGCGAGTTTCCGTAACGATATCTTTTTTTCCCATCTGGAGTCGCCTCTAGATAGGTCCTAGGATAAGGTTGTTAGCCTTATGCCCAACTCCCGGTCAAGCGGAATTCCGCTTATTTCTGCATGCCGGCGAGATATGATAACTAGAAACGGATAAACCTAAACTCCGTTACAGTCACATTTGTAAATATTCTAAGGTGGCCTAGTCTCCAAACCCGTTTGAGAAGAATGACGTCATCCTTTTGGGTTTGCCCGGAAGTGATTGCCATGAAGAGAAGAAGAACCTCGACGAGCGCTCGTCTCCTCATGGGTGTGACCGCAAGTTATATAGCAGTATACTGAATGTTAGCATTAAGATAGATAACTCATCTGAGAATTTGAACATTTGTATAAAATGAGTTATCTTCTAAAGTAATCAGCTGTTTGTAAATAGAGTCCATTTCCTTTGTCTCGGGTTGCACGAGGGTCACGGATGGGGAATGACAGGAAAGAGGTCAGGTGAGAGAGAAATCATATGACTGAGGGACAGTTGTATTTTGTGTATCTCTGAGACAGACGTAGATTAGGCTGTTAGAAATGTTGTTGTTTAGTGAAACAGATGTAGAATAGAGTGTATTAGGTTGTTCTGATGGCGACAGTAGTCTGCCGGGAACATATATTATATCGTGGAGATGTCCAGTCTTGTGTCCATGGATTGTGTTGCTGCCTTTGTCGTTCTCGTCATATCGCTCATCGAATCACCGTCACCCCGTGCATCATTAAAGTCATTTCAACTGTAAAGTTGCTGCTTCTGTATTACTATTTCCACTGAGAGAGAATGAACCTGGGAGCAAGTAAATCTGTGAAGTGAGTAACAAAACAGACGCAAAACAACGTAGAATAGTAATGTAAGAAAGAACATTATTCCAGTGGACAGTTAGTGGAAATATACACAGAAATGAATAGCAATACATATACAGTTTACATTCTACACACAGAGAATCACCTGAGAATCCTGCTTTAATTGGTGCTCGCAACTGGCACTGTCTTTCATGGCCAACAACGACAATAACAACATCAGCGACGACACTGCTTTCGTTAGTGCTGACTTTAGGAGGTTGTGTATATGTTCTACATTACTCCTTCGTAATGTCGAGTCTGGGCGTTTTCTTTCATTGGCAACTGTTTTAAGTGGGGCAATGATCAGCCTTATACCTCACGGAAAACCTGTATAGTCCTGCCTTGTGACCGGCCCCATGTCAAGGCTACAGTGTGGCGCACGTGCCTAGCGCACTTCGTTACAGACTTTTTGCATTATATTACTGGATTATGCTTCTCCAACATTTTGTGATTGCCGTTTTTACAGTTCTGATCATAATTGCTAGGCTGCAGCTTATCCACTGCGTATACATCGTTATGGTGCAGAGGTACTGTATATGGAATTCTGCTACAACCGGCTACTTTCGTTACATGGATTTATTTTCTTGTATTTCGCTTTCGTAACAAGAAAAGGATTTCAATTTGTCCAGATACGGGCACCTAGTTTGCTCGTCCTCGTACAGCCACGACGGTATCCACGGAAATTGTGGCACCAATGTCTGTCGGATAGCCATATCTTAAAGGACGGTATCTCAAGGTATACCCGAGAATACCTGCTGTTTCCCGAGAGGGCCAAGCTTGGGTCATGTACTTGCCTGCATGCAGAAGGAGCCACTTCCTGGCTCTCCAGATTGAAGGTTACTGTCCTGTTTGCTGTTTGCCTTGCATGAATGGAATCGTTTGGAACTTGGCTTATTGCTGTGAAGTTCCAGTCTCATCCAGTTGTCTGTTCGTGTTGGATAGCTGTCCCGCGGAGGTCGAATGCCGCTGCTTAGTTTGTTACCCAAGCAAGCCTATTACAATTTCAATTATGAACTCTATTTTCATCTGAACTGAACTGGATTACATAGGACAGATATCTTTCAGTGCGTTGACATTCCTAGCACTTATGGAAACTATTACCAGATAGCAGAGTTTTGTGCACTGACGATATGAACAGTATGCTGGATGAAAGATAATCGATTTCAGTGACTTGTTTTGGACATTAATATATGAACAATTTTGTTGTGGTGTATGTCACTAAATTGTGTTCTTTTGGTAGTAAACTCTTTTGTTGTTGGACATACAACTAGTGATAGATGCTATTGATTAGGAAAGTTGTTATTTTGAGAATTTCTTACAGGTAAGAGACCCGATGTTGACTGAAGTGAGACTATAACACTGAGACCAGGTATCCTGTGTTCCAGAAAAGTAAAATGGGTACCTGTTTGTTTTACTATGAGGCAGTTGCCTTTCCCAGAGATTTCCTGTTCTGGTGTTTATATTGTTCGGAGTGAAAAGCCCACCAGTTAGTGCTTTACAGGACGGTTGTATGTCTTTACCATTAGAACGAGCTTAATGCTTACTGATGGGTAGTTACAGAATTAGACGTTACATAACTCGCATTGGAGTATGATGGAGGTTTGCAACATATATATGTGCTTCCTCTTGATGTTTACCTCGGCCAACACATGTAGAACTTACATGGGGTCACGGCTATGGTAAGTTTATCTCAGGAGTCTTGTATTACACCTAGATTATTCCATTTTGGGCCGCACATATGGTACGTGGCCTATAGTCCTTTGGGAGGACTTATTGTAAGACGGATTGCCTTTTACTCATTTTCCTGTTATGTCCATGTTGCGGATAGTCTCATGTTACAGATATAGGTTGGATTGTTATGATACCCTTATACATATACCCTATTCTGCTCCTGTTGCGAGTAGACACATGTGACAGATATAGGATGGTTTGTTATGGAGATTGCATATATTATACTCTACTACTCATAGCGTTGAATATACACGTGAGAGTAAGTAGTTATTTGAATAGAGTACAAAGATACCAGTAAAGTTACTTTCTACAAGTAGATATTGAATCAGTGATAGAGAAATGAAATGGTAGCTAGGAGAGAGAAACTTTCTATGGTTGAGTCCGCAGTTTGGTTTGTTAATACCCAGGGGGTTGCTGTTGATGAGAAAGTCAGAATATTCCGCATGCCTAAGTTATATTACTGGATTAGAAAAAAAAATTCTATATAGGTTGAACTGTTGAGTTCCTTATATCCTACCGGTTTCAAAACCGATTGGTAGACCTTGTGGATCGAACTAAGGTTGTGTTGGATAGTGATTAATTTGATTAATTCTCTTTTTGAGAGTTTTCCCTTCAGTAAAACTCTGCTTATGGAGGTGGGGGATATCTATAGCAGTATACTGAATGTTAGGATGTAAGATAGATAACTCATCTGAGAATTGGAACATTTGTATAAAATGAGTTATCTTCTAAAGTAATCAGCTGTTTGTAAGTAGAGTCCATTTCCTTTGTCTCGGATTGCACGAGGGTCACGGATGAGGAATGACAGGAAAGAGGTCAGGTGAGAGAGAAATCATATGACTGAGGGACAGTTGTATTTTGTGTATCGTCTGAGACAGACGTAGATTAGGCTGTTAGAAATGTTGTTGTTTAGTGAAACAGATGTAGAATAGAGTGTATTAGGTTGTTCTGATGGCGACAGTAGTCTGCCGGGAACATATATCGTGGAGATGTCCAGTCTTGTGTCCATGGATTGTGTTGCTGCCTTTGTCGTTCTCGTCATATCGCTCATCGACTCACCGTCACCCTGTGCATCATTAAAATCATTTCAACTGTAAAGTTGCTGCTTCTGTATTACTATTTCCACTGAGAGAGAATGAACCTGGAAGCAAATAAGTCCGTGAAGTGAGTAACAAAACAGACGTAAAACAACGTAGAATAGTAATGTAAGAAAGAACATTATTCCGGTGGACAGTTAGAGGAAATATACACAGAAATGAATAGCAATACATATACAGTTTACATTCTACACACAGAGAATCACCCGAGAATCCTGCTTTAGTTAGTGCTGCAACTTACCTGAGGTCAAGAGATTTCTTGGTCGTACAAAGATGATAAACTAAAACTGAATAATCGACCAAACATAGGCTTTTTATTTTAGCTTGTTTCATTCCGAAATGATACATTTCTTTTAAAAAAACATTGGACCTTTGGAAGTAATGACCCATGGGGTAGGCCATCTCTCACAGTGTCCGGAGTTTAGTGACCAAAACACTGTGTTTTATTTTGAGAGGGTGCCACTGGGTGGGTAGCGCGGGTGGTGTGATAACCCGAGGTACTGTATAGTTTTTTCACTGTAGCAGAAAGTTTATAGCGTAATAGTAGGAACACAAATAGTACACACACACACAACACACACAAATATACTTTACAAAAACAGTACGCAACACTAATGTATTCGTAATGGACACCAAATTTCAAACGTGTATCAAAATTTGATTTTATGGAATTATTGTTTCGATCTTGGCAATGAAATGATGTTCATTAAATTTGGTTTGGACTTTTATTCTTTGCGACTGAGGTATCTGTTTGTGTAAGGTGTATGGCCTCCTCTGGCCTGTATCAGAGAACGACATCTCTTTGATATGGATCCGATTAGCCGTTGTTGTGGGATGGCTGCCCGCTCTTCCCACAGTGCAAGAGACAACTGTCGGAGATTGTTTGGCGCCACGTCTTGCTGGAAGACTTGTCTGTTGAGTTCATCCCATAAGTGTTATATTGGGTCATGTCTGATGAAATGGATGGCCGCGGAATGGTCTGGACGTTGCTGTCAGCGAGGAACTGCGTTATGAGTTGTGCCACATGAGATCGAGCGTTATCCTGCTGAAAAATCGACCCTGGTGCAGCCAGAAATGGAAGGACGCGAAGAAGAAGAATTTCAGCGACGTATCGTTAGGCATTCAGGCATCCTTAAATTTGCATCAGGACACTTCTTCCTATGAAGATGATCGTCGCCCACACCAGTATGCCTCCACCACCATGTGGAGGACCCTCATCCACACAGTTCTGGGCGTAGTGCTCATGGACTCTGCGGTAAACTCCTCCGCCTGTCGTGTCGCTGGAGAAGAAAGAATGATTCATCACTAAACCAAACCCTTCTCCAATCATTCGCAACGGTCCATGTACGATGCTGGTTCGCCCACTGCAGTCGGTTCTGGCGATGCCGGCCCTTAAGAACAGGACCTCTATAGGGTCGGGTTTCTAGCCCAAAGACCAGCGTCGTGCAGCCGATTGCTGGCCGTTTGATTTGAAATTCGACAAGCTGCTGTCATTGACTGGACTGTTGAGGACGCAGGGGCAAATCGATTCCTGATGCGGTCTTTGGCAGGAGTTGTGACTATGGGTCTTCCGTATGCAGCCGGTCTGCAACTGAGCCAGTTTCTTGAAATCATCTCCAAAGGCGACAAATAGTGCTTCTAACCACAATAAATTGTCTGGTTACTACGCTTTGTGACTGTCCAGTCTGTAAACGTTCAATGATGATTTGTTGTTGTTCTGTAGTGAGATGAGCCATACTTGCGCACTGAATTTTCAAATGAATTGTTTCGAGGAGCGTCAATCTTTTATAGGCATTCAATAACATGATCAGTGAGTTTTGTGATCAGTAAGTTTCACGAGATTCTCATGAACCTGTCATGAGTTATTGTCAAAAATGCTGTTTTGACTAGTGTCGCTTTTCTGTGCTCATGAATCATCTGCTGAGTACAATTCAGGTCAGCACATGAATCTGATGTCCAAATGAACGTTCCATGCAATTCGTCCTTATCTAATCAACAAACATCAGTTTAATTCGCAACATCATAGTTGTTGGTTTTATTCTTTTGAACGGTATATGGATATTAAGAAAAGATGAGTACAGATCCACTGTTTGACTGATTATTATTTCCAAAGGATTAAGAACTGGGCGCGAAGGCCCGTCTGACATTTTGCCCAGAGAAAGTGAGTACGACGAGCTCTCTATACAGTCAATAAATTAATCATAGCATGTTCACTAACATCTAAAAATGTAATATGAAGATACATATTCATGATAATTAATTCAGAGTCCAGAGGGTGACCGTCTTAAATTTTTTTTTTCTGTTACAAGGACTCCCTTTCATTGTGCCAGGTTCTCGCATAAAAAAGTGTCATTTGTCTTAATGCGACTTCGAACAAAAAGGTCACCGAGGTTATTGTCCCGTCTGTAGGCTACAAATGGAATTTTTTGGGGACACCCATTGGTAGATGCAAAACTTGCCCGTTTGTGGTCGAGGCTAGCTAGTTCTCCTTCTCTAAGTCCACGTTATCAGTTCAGGAGAGTTTCACCTGCACATCACGCAATTTTATTTATGCTATTATGTGCAAACGTTGTGGTATGAAGTACATAGGGAAACCGGTTTACGCTTATGAGATTGTTTTCGCCAACATCTTAACGATATTTCTAAGAGGGTCTGGACATCTATGGCTAACCAATTTTGATTAAGCAACCAAGGGGGAAAACAGAACATTTCTGTTCGTGCGATCTGCTCTTGTTCTGCTGATGTACCATCTCGGGGGTCCTAGAACAGCGCCTTATTTTCCAGGCTGGCTGTCTTCACCCAGCTGGAATGAATAATGTCTTCAGCTTCCTTTAACTTCTTTAGTTTTCCAACCCCCCCTTCTCTTCTTTTTTTACTGTACTTTCTTGTTTCTTTCTCCTAGCTCCCCATCGCTATCGTCACCTTCTCTTCTTCTCTGGAGACCTATAGGTGTTTATAGAGTCTTGAACTGTTCATCAGTTTCATATTTTCTCCCTGCAGGTGTTTAAGTTCTTCATTCTTATCTCTCCGCTTCCCATTTCTTCCTCCTCTCCCCTCCCCGACACCTTCTCTTCTAGCGGCTATCATGTTTCTACTGCCCTCCCCCCTTCATCCACCTGTTTTCCTCTCTCTCTCTCTCTCCATCTCTTCTTTATGATTGGCTCTATCGGCTTATCCTGTGTGTGGCCCAGCGTGGTCTCTATACCTCGTCTAGTGGACACACATTTCTCTGTTTCCTACTTCTGGAGGAGGCCATATTAAGATAAGTTCTTCGTTTAGTTATTTGTTTTTTTGTCTCGTTTGTGTATGTAATCCTCGAAAAAGGCTCACGCCGAAATACCGGATGTGGTATGTTTTTCATTTATACGTTCTCATACTTTCTATTCGTTTTTTCTCACTTTACTCACTCCCTCTGCCACTTTGTAAAACTACACCATACAACTCAATCTTCTTTAACCTCACATTCCACAAAGTCACGGAGCAAATATTTGGCCAGACGAAGTATCCGTAAAACCATGCTAGGAACCTACAAAATGACGGACGCAATATCACAACAGCTAGCTATGACGTTACTTCAAGCTGGACTAGAAGGATATCCAGATAGAAGCTTGTAACATTTATGTCGGTTTTCTGTTGCAACCAGCTAAACTAAATGTTTCATTTGGTGTGTGAATCGAAGTTACAGGATGATAATGTTGAAGATTTATTATGGTACACAGTGATAGCTTCGGTAACAATAAATTCCGGAAAATGTTGGTGTACAACATCCAGAGTAATCCAGAGATTTTTCAACACCTACGTTAGCACATTCAACAAATCATGGACTGATTAAAAACTAGCGTGACACAAATCATAGATTAAGTGCTGTAATCAGAACAGGTACAGCCACAGTCGCACAAAACATGTAGTGACTCATCACTTGTACCACCCCCGATCAAATAAAAAAACTTGGACAAATTCATGGAAACTCTCGACTTGAAATGAGACAGTGAAACAAAGAGAAGAGTTATCAACAGAATTCCCTAAGACAGAGGACAATTGCTTCACGACAGGGTGAAAATTAGAAGAAAATCAAAATCCTGGTCCTTCTTCTAAGATCTATCTCTACACTAATCCCCATCTTGCTTCTTCTGCCGTGAGAGATGAAATGGTAATTAATACTAGACTTTGTCTACTCACTTAGGCAAGAGAGAACAAGCAGGCAAAGAACAGTGGTTTGTTGAAAACACTTGAGAAAGCCACATGTGCCTTGGACACATACGGGTCAGAGAGAGAGAGAGAGAGAGAGAGAGAGGGAGATTGTCTACTATGATTTTTACTAATATTTATCATATGTAACTCACCAAAGAAAAATTACATTACACAGAAGATAATACATCATGTATTTAGAAGAGAATTGTTTTTCCAACACGTTCTGTATATGTACGTAATATTATATGCTCCCTACAGCTCTCATTTACTCAACGATATTTTACATAGAAACGCTGGATCTGCCTATCTTCTTGCTGACCACGAAAGGAACAAAAATGTTTACTCTTTGTCTGGTTTATTAGCTGCAACGAACATGTGTCTAGGTCCAACTGAGGGTAAGGAGTTGTGGTAACGTTTAAGAAGTGTCATTGCTGCGTTAAGAGCTAGAGTACCATTGCTCACAAAGATTATATTACTCAGTCTCTGCGTCCATTATCTAACATAGGACGACAGTTTGTGATGAGCTGGGTTGTCATTGATTACGTGCAGAATATTCATTAAAGTGGACAAAATGTGACAATGGAGGAGATCGGTAACAACAATTCGACCTCTCTGAAGAAACTGGAATCCAGATTCTGCTATAAGAAATGAGTTTTCCATATCTGTTGTACCGCGGTTTGGTTTCCAGTAGTTTTCAAGTCAGTCAGATATATCTGTCCTACATTCGAATAACAATTAATCCTCTACCACTCATATAACGCTATCCCGCTTAGCGCTGATTCGTTACAAAGACGTGTTTGATATTCTTGAAGGATACACTGAGAATCCCGACATGTTTCTCATCCGCACTTCTGCCGAAGTGTATCCGACACCGCTTGTTTGTCTCCAACCAAATAAAAGAAAATTACAAGATCAGATAAACATTGTAAATCGGTCTTCCTTAACCCCATATTCAACAACCTCACGGAGGAAATATTTGGCCAGACAAAGTATCTGTAAATCCATGCTAGGAACCTACAAAATGACGGACGCAATATCACAGCAGCTAGCGATGGCGTTAGTCAAGCTGGACTAGCTAGTACTAGAAAGATCTCCAGCTAGAAGCTTGTAACTTTGTGTCGGTTTCCTGTTGCAACCAGCTAAACTAAATGTTTCATTTTGGTCTGTGAATCGCAGTTACAGGATGTTAATGTTGAAGACTTATTGTGGTTACAGGATGTTAAGGTTAAAGATTTAGTGTGGTTACAAGATATTAATGTTGCAGATTTAGTGTGGTTACAAGATGTTAATGTTGAAGATTTAGTGTGGTTACAAGATATTAATGTTGGAGATTTAGTATGGTTACAAAGTGATAGCTTCTGTAACTACAAATTGCGGAAAATGTTGGTGTACAACATCCAGGGTAATCCACAGATTTCCCAAAACTACACATTAGTACATTACACAAATCATAGACTGGTTAAATAATAGCATGACACATATCATAGACTGGTTAAATAATAGCATTACACATATTATAGACTGGTTAAATAATAGCATCACACATATCATAGACTGGTTAAATGATAGCATCACACAAATCATAAACTGGTTAAATACTAGCATCACACAAATTATAGACTGTTTAAATATTACCATCACACAAATTATAGACCGGCTAAATATTAGCATTACACAAATTATAGACTGCCTAAATATTAGCATTACACAAATTATAGACTGGTTAAATATTACCATCACACAAATTATAGACTGTTTAAATATTACCATCACACAAATTATAGACTGCCTAAATATTAGCATTACACAAATTATAGACTGGTTAAATAATAGCATTACACAAATTATAGACTGGTTAAATATTACCATCACACAAATTATAGACTGCCTAAATATTAACATTACACAAATTATAGACTGCCTAAATATTAGCATTACACAAATTATAGACTGCCTAAATATTAGCATTACATAAATTATAGACTGGTTTAATATTACCATCACACAAATTATAGATTGCCTAAATATTAGCATTACACAAATTATAGACTGCCTAAATATTAGCATTGTACAAATTATAGACTGGTTAAATATTAGCACCACAAAAAATATAGACTAATTAAATATTGGCATCACACAAATTATAGACTGGCTAAATATTAGCACCACACACATCATAGACTAGTTAAATACTAGCATCACACAAATTATAGACTGGTTAAATATTAGTATCACAAAATTATAGACTGGTTAAATATTAGCATCACACAAATTATAGACTGGTTAAATATTAGCATCACACAAATCATAGACTGGTTAAATACTAGCATGACACAAATCATAGACTAAGTACCGTTATCACAACTGGTACAGCCACAGACGCACAAAACATGTAGTGAATCATCACTTGCACCACCACAATCAATATAAAACATGGAAAATCTCGGACTTGAAATGAGACAGTGAAACAAAGACAAGAGTTATGTCCATGTTTTTTTACATGTTTTCATCAGAATTCCCTAAGATAGAGGACAACTGCTTCACGACAGGGTGAAAATTTGAAGAAAATCAAAATCCTGGATCTTCTTCTAAGAACTGTCTATACACTAATCTCTATCCTGCATCTTCTGCCGTGAGAGATGAACTGGTAATTAATACTGGACTTTGTCTGCTCACTTGCGGGTCAGAGAGAGAAAGAGAGAGAGAGATGGAAAGAGAGAGGGAGAGAGAGAGGGGGAGAGATAGAGTGAGAGAGATAGAGAGAGAGGGAAAGAGATAGAGGGAGAGGGAGAGAATGAATGAATGAATGAATAATCTTTATTTTTAAAGGGTAAAGAATTGGACACGCAGGCCCGTCTTACATTCTGCCCTTCATCATTCCATCTTTCATTCTTCCCACACACTCGATTTAATACAAGTATACAAATTACATGAGGAAAAAGCATATCAAAAGAGTGTACGATTTAACTATTACATTCAAAGTAAAAGAGAAGAAGTAATTAACCTAATAAAATAGCTCTCACGCACACATACACACAGACATATACATAACAAAATACATTGTAAATACAGATTTTCTAACATATGTTTTTTAACAAACATTAAAATAATTGCTAACAATATCTAACAAGTTACTTTTCGAACTATGTCATGGGTTGAGAGAGTGCTGGTTATTCTATGGAGGCATATAATTACAAGCAAGTAAATAATAAAACAAGTTTGAGTTAAAGGATGAAGTATTATTAATGGATTTTAAATGGTAGGGGAGGGTGTACCAGAGCTGTACTGCAGAGTGTGCAAGGCTTTTCTTGTACAGATCAATCCTGGGTTTAGGAAGAAGACAGTTTTTTAAACGCTGCCTATGTTTAGTGTTATACGTAAACAGTGACCACAAGAAAGGCGGAGCATTGTGCGACAGAATTCTGTGAACAAACTTAACTTTGTTAAAAATGATTCTATTTTTGAGGGGTAGAATTTTGAGTTGTTTGTGTTGATCTACAGTCTGTACTGGGTGTTTGTCACAAATAAGATTTAATGCTCGCTTGTGAAGTGTTTTTTGAAGCCTTTTTGTGTTTGAGACTGAGCATCCATCCCAGATTGTGGAACAGTAATCTAAGTGTGTTTGTATGTGTGATATGTAGTGTATCTTTCTTGTGTCTCTGTCGATAAAGTGTTTAATTTTGGCTAATTGGTAAACTTTCTGTGCAATCAAGTTTGTTAGGTTATGTACGTGAGAATTCCAAGTTAAATGCTGATCAATGATGAGTCCTAGGGTTTTATGTTCATGAACATTTTCTATTGCCTTAGTCCCAGCACAAAGCTTTATTGAAGGTTTTGTTGCATTCTTCAGTTTCTGTCTTGTAGTGATGAGCATGGATTTTGTTTTGTTGGTGTTTATCAACATACCATTTTTATTATTCCATTTAATCACACTGTTTATATCATTTTGGAGCGTTGTCTGTAGTTTATTGATGTCATGATCACTATTGTAAACGGCACAGTCATCAGCAATAAGATCACACGAAGAGTGCTTTAAATGTAGTGGTAAGTCGTTAATATAGGTAGCAAAGAGAAGAGGACCAAGAATGGAGCCTTGAGGAATACCATTATCAACCACAGACGAGCAAGATATTTTGTTTCTAAAGCAAATTACTTGTTTTCTACCTGAGAGAAAAGATGTAATAAATTTTGTTAGGTCATGGTGTAATCTATAACTTTCCAGCTTTTTTGCAAGAGTGTCATGATCAATCATATCGAAGGCTTTCTTGAAATCAACAAAGTCGGCACCACACAATTTTTCATCGTTTATATTAGACAGCCAGCTTTCTGTCATTTTAGTTAATGCTGTGTGGCAGGAGTAATTTGGTCTAAAACCTGACTAACTGTCTATTAGTAGATTGTTTTCTTGCATGTGGAGCAGTGTGAACTTTTGTTTATGCTTTTCAAGAGGTTTAGATAGTGATGACAGAATGGATATAGGTCTATAGTTTGAGAGGTCACTAGTCTGTCCAGATTTAAAAAGAGGAAAAACTTTGGCGAGTTTAAAAGCGTCAGGGAAATAATGTTTGTCAATGCACAAATTGTATATGTATGTTAGTGTGTCTGTGATAACTGGTGCAGTGTAGTGTAGTATCTTGTTACTAATGTCATCACATCCTGCTGAGTTAGTGTTCTTTAAGACCGGATGTAGTTATAAACCTCACCGACTGTGAGGAAAGGAATATTAATTTGTTTTAGCTTTACACATTTACTGTCACTGAAAGTTTTCAGAACGCTCAGGTCGCAATTAGGGGTCGGTAATGAAGATTTTAGAATACTAATTTCTTCCCTAAAATGTTCACTGAAGTTAGTGCAATTACGTTCACCATTAAGTGTTTGTTGGTCAGATTGCTTCCTTTTATTTACAAGAGTATTAATCGCTTTCCAAATTGATTTACTATCAGTTTTGTCTTTCATTAAATTTCTGAAGTAATTTTTCTTTTCCTGCCTAATTAAATACTGCACCTTATTCCTAAGTGAACGATAGCTACTGAAATCTCTGCTTTTGTGAGCTTCATCCCGTTTCCTCATGAGTTGCAATATATCAGGAGTTATCCACGGGGATTTTGTTACGTGTTTTACTCTCATTTCTTTGATGGGGACATGCTTGTCAAAAATATTTCGAAATATTTTGATCCAGTATTCGATAGCCTCATCTGGATTTGTTAACTGGATAACGTACGTAAGAGGCGAAGCTTTTAGATCAGTTAAAAATAATTCCAAGTTAAAGTGTTTAAAGTTTCTATATTTGATGATGGTATGTTTGTGTTTAGGCATTTTATACCCCTTATGTGACCACGTACAGCAGACCGGGTAGTGATCACTCAGCGATACATGAGGGACAGTACATTCAGTAATGTTTCCTGGATCAGCTACATAAATATGATCTATTAGTGTTGATGGTGATTCAGTTACTCTAGTAGGTTTGTTAACAATTTGGGAGAAATTGTAGGATGTTAAAATGTTCATCCATGTAGGATTTGGCTGATTAAGATCTATATTGAAGTCGCCTAGAATGATTATGTCCTTATGAGAGATTGAGAGAGAGGGAGAGAGATAGAGAGAGAGAGAGGGTGAGGGATAGAGGAAGATATAGAGAGATAGATAGAGAGAGATTGAGATGGAGAGAGATAGAGAAAGAAAGATAGAGAAAGAGACAGAGATAGATCGTCTGCTATATTTTTTACTAATATTTATCATATTTCATGTATTTAGAAGAGAATTGTTTTTCCAACACGTTCTGTACATGTAGGTAAATTTATAACCACCGTACAGCTATCATTTACTCAACGATCTTTTACATAGAAACGCTGGATCTGCTTATCTTCTTGCTGATCACGAAAGGAACAGAAATATTTACTCTTTGTCAGGTTTCTTTGCTGCAACGAACATGTCTCTAGGTCCAACTGAGGGTAAGGAGTTGTGGTAACGTTTAAGAAGTGTCATTGCTGCGTTAAGAGCTAGAGTACCATTGCTCACACAGATTGTATTACTCAGTTTCTGCGTCCATGATCTATCAAAGGACGACAGTTTGTGATGAGGTGGGTTGTCAATGATTACGTGTGGAATATTCATTAACGTTGACAAAATGTGACCATGGAGGCGATCGGTAACAACAATTCGTCCTCTCTGAAGGAACTGGAATCCAGATGCTGCTATAAGAAATGAGTTTTCCATATCTGTTGTACCGTGGTTTGATATCCAGTAGTTTGCAAGCCAGTCAGATACTGCCACTGTTACGTTTGGTGGAAATGTTGGGAGAGCATATTTTGATGACTCACCGTCGTCTCTCCGTAGCCAAATGATGTCATAGGCAGGTGGCATCTGTCGGGGCACCATTCCAATACAGAATGCCATATCTGGTGCTAAAATTAAGTTGACATTTTTAAAATTTACCTTTGCTATCTCAAGAGATTGTCTGTCTCTCATGAACATGGTGAGGTTGGTACGATTGGAGTAAATCTTTTTAGCGTATTCTAAAGATTCAGAGTTCTTTGAGTGCAGCCAAATACTCTGGGAGAACAAGATACATTTTCTATCTGGGAAAGTGTCTAATATTTTCTCACGTACTGAATCAACACTTGAATAGCCTACTACATTACCTCCTCCTTGCATTAGAATTACTAATTCGTCCTTGGCATATTTTTGGTTTATCTTAATTGCTTCTTGTAAACTGTAGTTTTTAGTGCACGTGGACGTATCACAGTAAAAGACTATACTTATGTTCATTCTTCTCAGCAACAGGACCTCCCCTACTGTGATAGCCGGGTCGCCCTTATTTTCGTACGTGGCTATTTCTATGAGCATCACGTGTTTGGCTTTCCCAAGAAGATCTTGTAGAAGATTGACGAGAATTCTCTGCGCCTCTTCTATGATATCTTTGTTACTGGTCAAAGTTTTAGCTCTTCTGTCAGTGTCTTCGGGGTGGTCTACGAGACGCCAGGATAGAAACTCTCTCATCTCTGGATTGCTTTCTGCGGTCAGTATGTGTGAAAAGTCACAGTTTGGTGTCTCCAGATCCAGCAATCCATGACTCTCCCTGTAAACTTTTGGATCTGAATCAAGTCTCAGAGGCTTGTAGACTGCCTGTAATTTTGACCGTCCTAGAGACCCAACCATTGTGATAAACAACAAAGTTCCTATGATCAGGGCGAGCCACATTTTCCTTCGTGGCAGATCTCTCGTAGTACATTCTTCTGTAATGAGAAGAAAAATAGAAAGTAGACATATTTTCTTGTTCGTAGATCAGACAATGTTACAGTCATACTATCAGTTCTGGAGATTAGATAATGTTACAGCCATAGTGGCAGTATCAAGATATCATATAATATTACAGTCATGCTACCAGTATCCAGATATCCGATAATGTTACTTTAATCTTACCAGACCCAGAGATCTTATAATGTTACTTTCATATTATCAACACCCAGAAATCAGATAATGTTACAGTCATACTAGCAGTACCTAGAGATCGGATGATGTTACTTTCATATTACCAGTACCTAGAAATCAGATAAGTTACAGTCATACCAACAGTGTCCAGAGATCAGATAATGTTGCAGTCATACTAGTAGTATTGTTTCTATATTATTAATGAACCCGACAGTCGAAAGTAAAGTAAACATTTTTCTATTAGTTTTTATGTCATTGACACGCGATGCAGATGGGACGGTCCTTATTTATTTTTGTTTTTACCAATAACTTATAGAAAACCATGTAATGTATCCACAGTGGTATGTATCATTTTGAAAGAAAAAAAAATTGTCCTATTAGTTTTAGAAGCTCAACCTAAAAATAAGTGTTAGGTATCCACTTTTACATCTGTGTTGACTGGATCGTTGTAATATTGTTCTACAGCCAACTTTCTATACACAAGAACCTAGGTGGCACCACTGTACTATTTACTGAGTCAAAACTAATTAAGCATCATTGGCCACATGTAAAACTTACTTTTTCCCTTGTATTCAGTGAGCTGGACTTTGGACTGTAGCTTGCCGTATGTATAGATCATAAGCCCAAACGCGGCTACGGCTAAACCTGAAAAGTTCGTCATTGATACCTGGCGATTACCTAGAGCGTATAAAAGCAGAACAACTAGGAACCGCTTCAAGATGTTTGCAATGGAATGACTCACCACGTTCATTATCTGCATGGAAAAAGAAGTGAAGTTCTAAAGTTAGTTAGTTAGCTTGTTAGTTAGTTAGTTAGTTGGTTGGTTAGTTGATTGGTTGATTGGTTAGTTAGTAGTTAGTTAGTTAGTTAATGGGTTAGTTAGTTAGTTATTTGATTGGTTGGTTGGTTTGTTGGTTGGTTGGCTGGCTGGCTGGTTGTTTGGTTGGCTGGTTGGTTGGTTAGTTGGTTATTGGTTGGTTTGTTGGTTGGTTAGCTGGTTGGTTAACTGGTTGGCTGGTTGGTTTGTTGGTTGATTGGTTGGTTTGTTGGTTGGTGATTGGTTGGTTGATTGGTTGGGAGGCTGGTTTGTTGGTTTGTCAATTGGTTGGTTAGTTGGTTTTTGAATGGTTGATTAGTTGGTTGGTTTGGTGGTTTGTTGATTAGTTTGTTGGTGTGTTGTTTAGTTGGCTGGTTGGTTGTTTGGTTGGTTTGTTGGTTTGTTGGTTGGTTTGTTTGTTTTTTGATTGGTTTGTTGATTGGTTGGTTGATTGGTTGGTTGATTAGTTTGTTGGTTTGTTGATTTGTTGATTGGTTGGCTTGTTGATTTGTTGGTTAGTTGATGGGTTGGTTGGTTGATAGGTTTGTTGGTTTGTTGAGCGGTTGGTTGGGTGGTTGGTTGATTGGTTGGTTGGTTTGTTGGTTTGTTGATTGGTTGGTTGGTTTGTTGGTTGGTTGGTTGGTTTGTTGGTTTGTTGATTGGTTGGTTGGTTCTTTGTTTGGTTGGTTGGTTGGTTGGTTGGTTGATTGGTTGGTTGGTTGATTGGTTTGTTGATTGATTAGTTGGTTTGTTGATTTGTTGATTGGTTGATTGGTTTGTTGGTTCGTTGGTTGGTTGGTTGCTTGCTTGCTTGCTTGCTTGGCTGGTTAGGAAGGACCATCATTCAAGCACTCCGTACACTTCTATGAGTGCTCCAATCTCCTCTTCAATATCTCCCGACAACATCAATTCTTTGTCTGATGACCATCTTCCTGGATCTCTTGACTAGAAGCTGTTGTTTCCTCCACACCAAGTCTCACCCTACATTCCTTCTTCTTTATAACGACGACGACCCACAGTTGTCAGTGGAGTCCTTTGTTTGACAGGCTTCTCCTATAGCGCTGGTGGTATCTGCTCGTCCATTGCCTGCCCTGTGCATTGTAAAATTGAGAAAGAAAGAATTTCTGAAAATAAATATCACATGTCCTGTCAAGATGGTCTCTGCCGTGTTCTAAGGTTAACATCAGAGAGAACAGCTCCGTTGTGCTCATGACGCAAAAGACCGTAACAGATCATGTAAAGCATCGTAATTTTGTGTATGAAAATGTTTTGGTTTACAACAGTTTGGCAAACAAAGTAAGGCTTCATATGTTTTTTATCTTACTGAAAAGTATCATGACCGCTGCATTCTTTGACGTCGTAATTATTTTTGTCTACTGTTGTTGTTATTTTTTCTGCTGCTGTTGTTATTTTTGCTGCTGCTGCTGTTATTTTTTCTGCTGCTGCTGTTATTTTTTCTGCTGCTGTTGTTATCTTCTGTTGTTGCATTTTCTGAGATGAGGTAGCAGGATGTTTTTATTACCTTCGCTGCGAAGATGTTACAAAACTGGCACCATGTCTGACTGACAGCTGGTTACTGTGGCTAACTGGAAGAGCTCATGCGGAATTAAGAATGCGAGCTTTTGGAGGAGGCTACCAGAATAAGGAGAAGTAACCAGGAGCAGCAGCTTTGTGTTCGGTAGTGGCCAGTTATCAGCCACTATAATTGTTCAGTCATTCTGACACAGTGTTTGGTCTCCATATAGCAGCTGGAAGGTAGAAACTCGTCCCTTTTTCTTATACACATCACGCAAAATCAGAAATGTTACGAGATCTTTCTGACACAATTATTGTAACTTAAATCCTCCATTATCTAAAACGTCCAAGAACTCGAATGTCATTTAATTCAAATAAGAACAATAATAAATATTCATACCTTCAGTACAATGGACGTTGATATATATGAATAAGCCACATGGAAACACCCAGATATCAGACACAGTCCCACTGCATGTAATAAATACCAGGGAACTATATCCCGATGTTCCAGATATAACAGCAGAATCATGAAAATGCTACATATAAGAAATGTCAGGAAAATGTGAGTGTACGGCTTCAGAACAAAAGCTGTTCTTTCAGTGGAGCCATTCTGGACTTTCTTGAGCGTGATGTTCCTAGCAGCGAGGATAATGTTGGAAGCGAAGGCCAGGGAAATTCCTACAGAATCTGCCAAGTTGTTGGCGCTTGTGCTGCCTGTGTGAGAGAAAAAAAAGTAGTTTAGGAGCGAACTCATGTACAGGAAGACACAGAGGAACGTCTGATTAAATTCCAAGAATTGAATTAGACACATATAAACAACACACGTTTGGTCATCTTTCAAATTGTGAAGAAGGCAGCCAACTTTCGAGCATAAAGCGATCACTTCCTGAACTCCGTTTTGTAAAAAAAAAAAAATAAGCCTTGCAAAAATATTTTTAGTTAGTTCGGGTTGTGTGGCTGGTGGAGGAGCATGTCGTTGTATGCTTGGATCTGTATTGTTCTTGACATTGCAAGTATATAATCGTTGAGTATCCTGCAATACATTATGTCTTAAGTATGATGTAAGTGCTGACTCCATCGAGTAACCCAGAACTTGTTAGATTTGTTCATGTAATATTTATTATATATAAATTTGTGAGACTTATAGTTTAAGTGCTGGATGCACCAGCAGAAAGGTATTGCAGGTTTTAGTACTGTGTTCTAGATATGTATTAAGATGGATAGATAGATAGATAGATAGATAGATAGATAGATAGATAGATAGATAGATAGATAGATAGATAGATAGATAGATAGATAGATGGATGGATGGATGGATGGATGGATGGATGGATGGATGGATGGATGGATGGATGGATGGATAGATAGATAGATAGATAGATAGATAGATAGATAGATAGATAGATAGATAGATAGATAGATAGATAGATAGATAGATAGATAGATCAAAGAAAACAAAAAAATTAGTTGCATCAACTAACTCTACGGATTTAGTATCATCCTATCGCTCTGTCAGCAAACTCTGTGGACAGAATATTATGCCTTATCATTTGAAATATAAGAAATTTTGTTTCATAACTTTCTGTTTTCTTTTGATACTTTGACTGAATTTTAAAAAAAAGAAGAATTAAAAACATGAAAAATGGTTGGTAAAGCAGACGAGTTTATAATTCTACGAGAGTCTGTGTATTCCACATTTATTACCTGTAAATACCAAAGCTCCAAAGATAATCAGGGGTATACTAATTGTTGTTTGAGTCGGGACGGCCGTCTGAAAGACCACGTGATGAGCGATCGCCATTATGATTGGTTCTGTTAGCTTGATGGCCTGAGTGGACGCCGCCTGAAACAGACAAAAAAGTAGAGAGGGAAGGTGTCTTATCCTGGCTAAGCGGTTGTTAGTGCTACTGGAGTCCAGGGTTCCATGTCCAGTCATTCTCTTACTATATATCTTTCTCCTTAGTCTAGAGTGCTTTGTCTGTTATTCTTTTCTTTTCTTTTCTAGGATTATCTCTTACATGCTTTACAAAGTAATGTTGAATAATTTTACAGGTAATAAAGAATATCATGGTCGTCAAAAAATGAGAACAGATATTATATATCTTGCATACTGGATATACACAGACTATAGTGTCGGACATACAGGAGCTAAAGTGCCGGACATAAACAGACTTTAGTTCCGGACATGAATGCTGGACATGCGCTGGCTTTAGCGCCGGACATACGCAGACTAAAATTATGGATAAGCGAGATTGTAATGTCCGATATAAAATAACTACAGTTCCAGACATGCGCTGTCTAGATTATGAATAAATTTATTTGGTACTTTATGTTTTTGCACACCACCTGATACGCAGATTTATAACTTTTATCTGTGTTTATCTGTGATTACCAACTCAAATTTATCCTGTTAACCATGTGACATTAGGGATGAAATTGACTAAAAAAATTAAAACTGTTAAATGACACCTGCTAAATAATACTTGCTGACACCCTCTAACTGACATCTGTTAACTGACACCTGCTAACTGATACATGCTAACTGACACCTGTTAAATGACACCTTGTTACTGACACCTGTTAAATGACACCTTGCTACTGACACCTGTTAAATGACACCTGATAACTGACACCTGTTAAATGACACCTGCTAAATAATACTTGCTGACACCCTCTAACTGACATCTGTTAACTGACACCTGTTAACTGACAACTACTAACTGATACCTGTTAACTAACACCTGCTAATGACATCTGCTAAAGACACCTGCTAACTGACGTCTATTAACTGACACCTTTTAACTAATACCTGCTAACTGACAACTGGTAACTAACACCTTCTAACTGATAACTGCTAACTGACACCTGTTAACTGACACCTGCTAAGTGACACCCGTTATAAATGACACCTGTTACCTTCTGACACCTGTTAACTAACACCTGCTAATTTACACTTGTTAACTGACACCTGCTAACTGACGCCTGTTAACTACTACCTAATTACTGACATCTGTT
Source organism: Achatina immaculata (assembly GCA_009760885.1). Classification (NCBI taxonomy): domain Eukaryota; kingdom Metazoa; phylum Mollusca; class Gastropoda; order Stylommatophora; family Achatinidae; genus Lissachatina; species Lissachatina immaculata. Next base: position 15,323,797 of record CM019707.1, read on the forward strand.
AACTAATACTTGCTAACTGAAACTGCTAACCTCTTAACTGACACCTGCTAAATTCTCAATTAACTCCAGTTTAAAACATTCTGCATAAATAAGTACCAAAGATCTATAAAATTTTCAGCTCCATCAAAATACAAAGTTCAAAATACATTATAGGAGAATGTCCGTAGTGAGTAAGAGGTCATCGAAAGACCTGAGCAAATTTATTAGATTCAAGAACAGAACTTTCTAGTCTCCCTTGATATCTTTCAGAACAACCTGCAGTTCAATACAACACTGGTTCCTGATCAGCTGCTGAAGCGAAAGAAAGAAAGAAAGAAAGAAAAACAGAAAAAAAGAGAGAAAGAAAGAAAGAAAAAAGTATGTGCAGCATCCGTCTAAAATGAATTACACATAAAAAATCATACAAAAAAACTGTGAAAAGATATAAATTTTCTGATTTATATATGCCAAAATATGAATGTACAAATATAGAAATGTTGTAATTTATATATGCCAAGATGTAAATGTTCAGACATATAGATGTTCTGATTTATATATGCCAAGATATGAATATACAAAGATATAAATGTTCTGATTTAAACATGCCAAGATATAAATGTGCAAGATGTAAATGTTGTGATTTATATATGCTAAAATATGAATTTACAAAGTTATAAATATTTGAAAAAGACGACATGAAATAAGGCTGTATATGCTCTTTCTCTTCCTCTCTCTCTCTCTCTCTCTCTCTCTCTCTCTCTCTCTCTGAACCTTAAGTGCCCAGGGCACATGGGGCTTCCGCAAGGGTTTTCCACAAACGCCCGTCCTTTGCCTTTTTTCTGCTCTTACCCAGGTGAGCCGTCTATTGCTCAACATCCTCTCTGTTGTTCTTCTCCATGTCTCTTTTGGTCTACCCTTACTTCTGCTCCCCTGTGGTGTCCACCTTAGTGCTATCTTTGGTAATGAGTTATCAGTCATTCGGAGCACATGTCCCAACCATCGCCAGCGTCTTTCCTCAATAATTGCTGTCAGTGGCTTCATCTGCATTTCTGCCAAAATGATGTTATTTCTTACCGTGTTTGGCCCAAATGCTCTTATAATTCTTCGTAAACATTTAGTCTGGAAATAATTCAGCTTGTTTTCTATAGTTTTGATGATTTTCCAGATTTCTCTTTCATATAGTAGTACACCTAGAAAATTACTTTTAAATATCCTAATTTTCATCTTCGTGCTTAGTTTTTTTTTTCAGATTCACATATAGTCTGCAGCATTGCAAAAGCCTAGTTTACTCTAGTAAGTCTGTCGTTGATGTCCTCTGTGCTGTCTCCATCTTCTACTACTCTACTACCAAGAAATACAAATTCGTTGACCTCCTCTACTAGCTTGTTATCTATTCTCACTACATTTCTGTTGTTCACATTTTGCTTCATTAACTTTGTCTTTCCTATGTTGACCTTTAATCCTATATTGTTAGCTTTCTGAGTTAGCTTGTTTATTTTATCTTGCATATCTATGTGACTGCTTGACAGTAGACAAATGTCGTCTGCAAAGTCAAGGTTCTCCAGCACTGTGTCGAGTGCCCATTGTAATCCTCTGCATTTGTCTTATATTGCCTCTTCATTAACCAGTCCACTGCTAAAATAAATAATGTTTGTGATAGTACACATCCCTGCTTTACTCCTGTTTGTACCCTAAAGTTGTTCGAGGTGGTGTGTACTCTGTAGATCACTTTATTGCTTCCTGTACTTCACTAATCGTTACTGCTCCTGTATTGATGTTTAGTTCCGTTTTTTGCTTCAGGTATGTCTACTGATTGTGCTGCTTGTGTTCTGCAGCACGAACACTAGACATACCTGAAGTAATGAAGGTTGTATATGAAGCTAAATGGAATTTGTGATGAGATGGGGAATACCTTGACAGAGACAGAGGAAATTCTAGAAAGATGGAAGGAATATTGCAAAGGAATGTATAAAACAACCCACTGTGAAAGCAGAAATCTACATTGTGAATTATTATTGGAGGAGAAAGAACCCGAACCGACAAAAGAAGAAGGTTTATGGGCAATAAAGATTCTGAAAAAAATGGTAAATCACCAGGATGTGATGAGATAACAGCTGAATTTATTAAAGCAGAAGGAAAAGAATGTGCAACAATCTATCATGCACTATGTAAAAATATATGGCATTCTGGTATTTGGCCAAAAGAATGGAAAAGAACTATATTCATACCACTGCCTAAAAAGGGTAACCTGAAATTATGCACAAACTACAGAACTTTTGCCTTGATTAGTCATGCCAGTAAAACTCTGTTAAAAATCATAATGGGTAGACTTCGAAAGAAAATAGAAGAAGAAGAAGTCAATATGGTCCTAGCTGGTTTCAGGCAGGGAAGAGGATCAAGAGATCATATATTCAATATAAGGTTAATAATAGAGAAATGCAGAGTTTAATGTGAATCTATATTTAGCCTTTATAGACTACTTAAGAGATTTGATTGTGTACAACACTAGAAACTTTGGGAAAGAATGGAAAAAATGGGATTTCCAACACATTTGATACAATTAACATCACTGCTGTATCTAGACCAACAAGCAGCAGTAAGAATAAATGGTGAAACAACTTGGTTTGAGATAAAACAAGGGGTCCGTCAGGTGTGCATATTGTCGCCTTACTTATTTAACTTGTATACTGAAAATATAATGAGGAATGTCAGAGAAGATGTAGACAAAGAATATAACGATGCCATAAAAATTGGAGGTTATGAAATACCAGAGATCAGATATGCTGATGACACAGTATTACTGTCCACAACACAAAAAGGAATGGAAAAACTAATTATGTCAATCCGTTAGAACAGCAGAGAGGAAAACCTCTATCTTGATGCAAAGAAAACTAAATTGATGACAACTGACAAAACAAACAAGGCAGCTGAAATATGTATCAATGAGGAAAAACTGGAAGAAGTGTAGAGTTTTGAATATCTTGGATCACTACTAACTAGTAATGGAGATACAATGAGGGAAATTAAAAGGAGGACATCTATCGCTCTTCAGAAAGTAAAACAAATAAAGAATCTGTGGAGAGGAACAGACAGAACCACAAAAATAAGATTTTTAAGGGCATGCATCTTTCCCATCGCAACATATGCCTGTGAGACGTGGACACTTAACAAAACAGCTGAGAAACGCATAAATGCATTTGAATGTAATGCTACAGAAGAGTTCTTCAAATATTGTGGACACAAAAAAGAAGAAATATATCTATACTACAAGAACTTAATATTGAAGAAGGCTGGCTACTGAAAAGGATTAGGGAGAGAAAACATAAATATTTTGGACACATTAAACTTCATGATATTCTAGAGAAGACCGTCTTGGAAGGGTACATAATGGGAAAAAGAGAGGAAGACCAAGGCGAAGATGGCTGCAAGACATTGTTGATAATCTGCATATGGATGCATCAGCAACAGGCCATCTTGCTTACAACCGACAGGCCTACAGGAGTGCTGTTTGGGAGGCAAAGTTCCTCAAGGGACATGCAAATGAATGAACGTGACTTTATGGAGGTCGTTCGTAAGTTCACGTTGTATGTTAATCTGACGCACGTAACTAAAGATTTCGTGTCATATACAAACATGTCATCTCAATCAGGGAGATCAGCTAAATTGTGATCCCCGATCTTCAAGATGGCCCAGAGCTTTGTCAGTAAAAATCCTGTGCTCTTCAAGTTCTTGAAAATGTTCAGCCAGACATTGTGCCTATATTACTGTTTGCTGGAATGTTACGAAATGTATGAAGCTGTGAACTTTTGTCTGTAAAATTGCGTCTGTTCTTTCCTCTGATTAAAAAAAAATCTGTGGTCTGGTTCTCGTCTGATACTAGGTGAGATTAGTTGCCTGGTTCTCGTCTGATACTAAGTGTAATTAGCTGCCTGGTTCTCGAATGATACCAGGTGTGATTAGTTGCCTGGTTCTCATCTGAAACTAGGTGTGATTAGTTGCCTGGTTCTCGTCTGATACTAGGTGTGATTAGTTGCCTGGTTTTCATCTGATACTAGGTGTGATTAGTTGCCTGGTTCTCGTCTGATACTAGGTGTGATTAGTTGCCTGGTTCTCGTCTGATACTAGGTGTGATTAGTTGCCTGGTTCTCGTCTGATACTAGGTGTGATTAGTTGCCTGGTTCTCGTCTGATAATAGGTGTGATTATTTGCATGGTTCTCGTCTGATACTAGGTGTGATTAGTTGCCTGGTTCTCGTCTGATACTAGGTGTGATTAGTTGCCTGGTTCTCGTCTGATACTAGGTGTGATTAGTTGCCTGGTTGTTTAGCCTGCTTGTCGTGTCTTCTGTGTCTGACATTAAGTCAGTGTAGTGTGTGGCTAATATTTTGTTAAACTCATTTGGTTGATTCTTTAGTTTTCCTGTGATATCCCACAACTTCCCTGAGAATTCCTTTCATATCTTGGGTCGTCCATGACTGAAACGAGTTTGGCCTGATCATTCGAACAAGTCTTTTCTTTTTAAGTGTTAAAATACTTTTTAAACACGAACACTTTAAGGACAAAATAAAAAGAACCCGTTGTTAACATTTTTGAAGGACATCACTAGGCACACTTTATATATTTATCTGTCTGTCACTTTATTCCTGTGACTACAGCTTCTGTTTATTTGTTTTATGACTGTCTCTCGCTCACCATAATAAAGTTTATCAACTCATCTTGTGACTTTATAACATGGGGTCACTTTGGACTGTTCATGATTAATTGATATCCTAAGGACCTTTTCAAGTCGACAAGATCTGAAGATGGATAATGTTGCGAATGTGACTTAATTGCCTGAATACTGGTGCTCCTACAAGCTAATATCATCATGTTAGCAAGATAAAATATAATAAAGCTTCATCACAACTATTAAATACTCTCACGTCTGTAAGAATTAGGTAGGTATAACCACTTGTTGCAAGCTCTGGTAGAAAGTAGTTCGACTGTACTCTTGCGCTGCTGTGCTCGCTATAGCGAGGTCTTCCGATTAGGCAAGTTAACGCCATTCTCGATATAGCGAGGTTTGGTTCGTTTCAGCGTAAAACCAGTGTAACTTTCGATTGTGCACGTTTTATCTGTGCATGTCTGGTGACCGTTCATAGTTCAATCCAAAGCGTGGTTAATAACCGAGTGAAATCGATGTTTTTAATCGAGAAATTTCAATATTTATTGTTATTTCGGTGGCATAAGGACATCTCCTATGTCCAGACCACTATTTCAGAATGTATCCCAAGTAGATCTAGACCTATTAAATGGACTGGAGAAGTAGTTAGAAGGTCATTTCAGACATTATTTTAGTGAGAATGCCACCACACGACGAAATCGGATGAAATCTAAGTAGATCTAGACATCGCCGATAGTAAAAAGTGTACATCTCGACCTATCCGATGGTATGTAGTACACAACTATCAGCTAAAATCATCACACTATTTCTTTTTCTCTGAAAATACTCTTCATTTATGAAATCTTCTTACATTTACAGTTATTCTATTTTGATGCATAATACGTATAATTTTAACTTGGAAATATTTTGTTACATTCTCTTTTCAAACTATACCCCATATACATATCAAGACCAGCGCTTTTTCTGTGGCACAAATGGGAACGTTCGCGTTGTTGCTTGTGGCAGAGGAAAAGTTTTACAATGACAAGTTTTACCTCAATGTAAGCCATGCTGTAGTTGGCGGCCAGTGTAGCCAATACGTGTGAAGAGATTAGAAGACTTATCGCCCTTGGCTGGACCAAACCTTTTTGTTCGTGGTCTAATCGCATCAATAGGAAACACGCTGTGCTCTGTATACAGAAAGGAATCTAAATACATTTTTGTAAATCAAGTACAAAAGACATTCTCTTTTAGATTTCCTATTCAGTCAATAACCTGGGGTTATTTTTTTTTTCTTGTAAAGACTAATAAAAAACTGCATTATTTCTTTAAAGTACGAAATCATGAAACACTGGTGAAATACAAAATAAACTGAATTAAAATTAAACAGACTGTATACTAGCTAACAACTGATAAAACTGAGAATATAGGCAAATATACTCATCTTATAATTTTCGATCAGTTTTATATTGCTATTAGATTTTACGATTCATTATCAAATTTCCTTCAACAGATTATTTTATCTACTTCACAACGATATATATATATATAAAGACTTTGTGGACATTTCACTAATCTTTTAGATAGTTTTTAAATGTAAATTTTGCTCTGATGTCTTCTTGGGTACATAACTTTTTTACTCAATCGTTAACGTAAGAGGATAGTCTCAAAAGTAAGTTGGAAAGATAGGTAACGACCATAAAAGTGGTATAGGACTAATGATCACAGTCGTAGTTTTTGCCAAATTCGTTAGTTAGCAACACCAGACCAGATGGCAGCAGTGCTCAGCACCATCTAGATAGCATCCGTTAGTTAAAGATATAAGGACACCTGGAGCAGTGGTTCAACAGGAGGTTCTTGCTGTGATACGATTTCTGAACGTAAAGCAGGTGTCAAATATGGAAATTCGTCGCCGACAAGATGTTGCAATATGAACAGAATTTTGAAGCGAGATATGATGTAGTTGCGGAGTGGCAGAGCCACTACAGCAGGTACAGCAATGAACTAAATGCGCATCGAACGTTCGATACAGGAGAACAGACGAGTGAGAGTATACAAGGTGATTCATGGCTTGAATCTATCATGTGAAACAGTGTCTAGAACGATTGTATCGTTGGGATTTCATAAGTTGTGTGCATGATGGGTCCCAGGAGCTCTTTCCGAGGATCACAAGGCAAAGAGAACAGCATACGTCAAGACTTTCTAGAAGGCAATATCACCGCTGATGGGACATGAGTTGACCATAGTACCTTAGAATCGAAAAGTGCAAGTATGGTATGGAAGCATCCAGTCTACCCACGTGTAACAGAATAGACTGTAAGAAGAAATAATTTGTGTAAATTAGACGCTTCAGGATATGGTATATTATTTGCCTTCGAGGATCACCTTTAAGTTCAGTTGTAGGTTTGCAAGAGCGCGTGCATCAGACCGTATGGGACTGAACGCGATCTGTGAAAGTTACACAATTTGTGCTGTTCACGTTCTTTTTCGTTTCGTCTTCGTCTTGTGTAGTCGATATAAAGGTGTAGCTCGTTTTCATATTCATTACTTGTTGTGTGAGATTGTAAGAGACTGTTAAAGTCTACACTTTTGTGTTTTCTGTCTACTGAAACTTAAATATTTGGACACATTAAACGTCATTAGAATTTAGAGAAGATCTTTATGGAAGGGTGCATAATGGGAAAAAAGAAAAAGAGGAAGGCCAAGGCGAGGATGGCTGCAAGACATCGTTCATAATCTGCAAAAGGACGCATCCGCAGCAGGGCAACTTGCTTACAACCAAGAGGCCTACAGGAGAGCTGTTAGGGAGGCAAAAGTCCCGCAAGGAACATGCACATGACTGACTGACTGACTGACTGACTGACTGACTACTGGTGGATTCCATGTGGCTGTGGTGGTGAAACTGTACCACTGGAATACGTCATATCTGTTTAGCTGCCGATAATTTTGATATGCTCCTTCACATAATCCATCTACTTTGAATAACATCATCATCAAGAGCCATCCATTAAACTCACCAGATGTGTTTTGACAATGAGGGTGCTACTATCGCCCTTTTGTGGCAAATGTTCGTCCGTGGTGTGAAATGTCTTACCTGGAAGTACTTGTGAAGCGTTTAACTTACAGGACTTGTGTCCATATTGTTTATGTTCTTATGTTACATCTTGCGCGGCGCCACCCTTTAAGGAAAAGAGGGACGCACTGCTGATGCCCTGGACAAGTAGTGAGATAAACTTTGACAAACAAACCAGAAAATGTAAGGACGTTACGTCTGTGGCAACGTGATGGCTTCTGTGTTTTGGGGGCAGAAGGACGTAAGTCGATTCCCTGGAAAGGGAAGTAACAAAAAATTAATGCAGCTGCGTATTGTCCACAACCTGAAACTTTACGAGCCGCCATCAGACGTAGTCGTCTTGAGCTGTTGACAAAAAATGTGTTGCTCCTCCATTGTAACACCTGCCCACAGACAGCCGCATAGATCTGTTAACTCTTGCTACATTTTCCACGGAAGAATCTGAACCATCCGCCATACAGTCCTGATCTGGGGAAAGTCTTTCTCTTCTCTACCCTCCTTTCAGAGTGATGAGGATGTCGAAACATTGGTGACACAGTGGCTCTATGTCCAGGACACCACATTTTACGACAGAGCCATAACAAAACTTGTCCTACGCTTGGACAAATGTATCAATGGCGACCACAGGTAGAAACAAAATTGTGGAAAAAACTGTGTTATGCGCAAATACATTTATAATATATATCTAATAGCTCTCATATGCTTACTTTTGGGACGATCTTTGTTCTTATGCTCATAAATCTTCTACTTCAAAGCTTGGATAACGCAGACAGGACCGCCATTCTACCTCCGTTCATCTACTTGTCTCAGCTTGCTCAGAAATCATTCCCAGTGGAAACATAAATAAGAGATCTGATAGGGGCTTGGCCACTTGTATTTTGTCAGCTCTTTATGGCTATATCATCTCTCTACTGCTGCTAAAACCAAACGAAGATCATTCCCAGATCAGTGCCTACAGAATTATCACAAAGCAGAACACTGTTGGCAGTCTAGTGGAGAAATTTGTTGCACGCAAACTCACTAGTGACTTGGAAGACGTTGCATGTTCCCACCCTTACCTGGAGGGTACAGGAGTCAAAGAGACAGTGATCAATTCTGCTGTCTTTGCTGAAGACGTCTTTGGAGGATTTTAGGCCCGAGTAGAGACATGCGCAGCATCAGTAGGCCTAGAAGATGCGTAGAACAAAGTAGCATTCAACTAATTAATGCACATGATTCTTAGACTGAAGGTAAACCTTATCCTCATCAGGTAGAGAGCTGAAGCCCTGATCCAGATAAAAATGATTTTGCGATGTGGCAGCAGAGTCGACAACAATGTGTCCAGGTTTGCCGCGAGGGTCCCAGTTATCACTAGTCTTACTAAATGTGTACACGGATACATTCACTGAACAACCCCTTTTTGGGAGGGGAAGGACTCTGTCATTAGCTGATGACATTCTAGTGTACCGACAGAGAAAAGACAGACAGGAAACCGCCAATGCATTGCAGGGAGAACTTAATCGAATTTTCTCCTGGTGTGTAGTTTCTAAAGTCCTTGTCAACCCTACAAAATCATCAGTGACATGGTTCATACTGAACAACCATATTGTTAACACCGATATGCCTGTTGTGAGATCGAGTGGCGAGGATGTGACCAGAAATAACTTGATGACATACTTAAGAAGGTCGAGGCAGTTTCTGTACGCAGACAGTGGCTTAAGCCATTGCTGAAATCAACGATTCGCAACATCACCTTTATCTATGTTCCTGGCCACGTGGGCATCCAGGGAAATGAGAGAGCTGACAGACTGGCTGTTTAATTGCAGATGGATAACAATGAATGAATGAATAATCTTTATTTTTAAAGGGTAAAGAATTGGGCACGCAGGCCCGTCTTACATTCTGCCCTTCATCACTCCATCTTTCATTCTTCCAATTCTAACAATTCTAACAATTCCAATTCTAACAATGAGATCCAGCTGATATTGTTAACGCGCTTAGAGAGATAGGCAGAATGGAGGACTTGGAGAGAAGTGAATCTATATCGCTACTCAGACTGAGAGAGCTGTGAATACAGATCGGCATGGCCAGAACTAGAGAGGCATACTGGAGATGCGAGACAACTGGTCAACCAACACAGGACAAGCACTATCCTCCGAGGGATGCTAATGGATGTTAAATGGCAAATCTGAGCACTTATGGATATGTACAGAGTGCAATGATGATGATCTAGACCAGTGTTTCTCAACCCATGAGCCGCGGCTCAAAAGTGTGCCGTGACAGAGAGTACTGTGTGCCGCGCTGAAGTCTCAAAGCAGCCAAAAAAAAGAGAAAAAAGTAGATGCATTAAAAATGTATTCAGCATTTCTCGTAATGCATAAAGGCAGACTGCACGGATGCTAGCCGCGGAATTCTAGGTCGCTTTACTAGTATGTCTGCAGTGCGATTATTGGAGAAAGGATGGTCCAGACAGCGTTTCTTCCAGCATCAAACGGAAATGTGAGGAATATAAAAAGACAGCATCGCTTTTGAAGTGCGACATTGCCGTCTTTCTAACCGAGTTGCTGAAACGTGCAGTTTTTACAATGTAATTTTAGAGAACAGTCGCCGTAGATTCTTCGAGAGAGCAGAAGTGAAATATAATTCCAAGCAATTGTGTTTTAGTTTAAAAAATCATATTTCGTTGGCTTGAGAGCTGCTATTCAATCTTGGTGCTGTGTGTAAATTCATATTGGATTAATAAACGGATTCCAGTTACCAACACAGTGATTGTGGAGACTTTTCGGATAACCTTTTTTATTGTGTAAACTTTAAAACTTTAGGCGCTAAAACGAATCGTTTGTGAAACGTAAGCCTTCGACTTCGCGCAAAGAAATTGATAGCAGTGCCAGCGAAAGTCACTGTGATCAAACGACGCTAACATTGATACTTTTAAGAAAACTAAATGCGCTCGAAAATATGATATGGAGTATATTAAGTACGGTTTCGTTCCATCAAGAAATGACCAAAATCTGCCACAGTGAGTTATTTGTTTGCAAATCCTCACTAATGAGGTAATGAAGCCGACGAAATTGCGTCGTTGTCTAACTACAAGACATCCAGATCTACAGAAAAAAAATCAAATAATTTTTCGAACATAAACCGAGGAATATAGTAAACAGAAGACAGTGTTAAAATCAATAGCCACTGTCAACGAAAAATCTCTTAAAGCATCATATCTCACTGCCCAGAGAATCGCAAAATCGAAGAAACGCATAGGATTAGAGAAGATCTTATCATAACAGCCGGTGTTGAGATTTGTGACGTATTGTTTGGCTCAGAATACGCCACAAACCTGAAAAGCATTCCCATCTCGAACGATACTCTCCGCAGAAGAGTATCTGAAACGTCCGAGGACATTGTCGCCCTGCTAACTGAACGATTGCAATCTACTAAGTTTGCTATTGAGTTAGATGAGTCAACTGACATAGCTGGCGAGTCACAGCTGCTTGTTTATGTTCGCTGTTGTTGGCAAAATAAATAGTATGCAAGAGGAATTTCTCTTCTGCAAGTAACTGCCAGCAAGATCGACGGCCGATGAAATATTTCTTGCTTTAAACGAATTTTTCACATCTTTTTGACTACAGTGGATGAATTGCATCAGTGTTTTCACCGACGGTGCTGCCACAGTGACTGGCCACAACAGTGGTGTTGTAACTCCCATAAAATAAGTTCCACCCGAGATTGTAGGTAACCATTGCATGATCTATAGTGAGGCACTCGCTTCAAAGAAGTTGAAGGAAACTCTGGGATCTATACTCGAAGACTGTGTTTGGATTGTAAACTAAAACTAGAACAGTGAACAGTAGATTATTTGCTCAACTTTGATTTGAGTCAGATGCAGAAAACAAACATCTCGTATTGCACTCGGTTGTGCGTTGGTTGTTTAGACGAAAAGTTCTTGCAAGGTTGTTTGAGCTTCGTTTATAATTATTGCAGTTTTTGACAGAACACAATCTGGACCTGGCAGGTAAGGTTGCTGATATTGAGTAGCTTGCCATGCTGACATACATTGCTGATATACATTTGTAGCCTTTTGAACAGTTTTAGCATATAACTGCAGGGTAAAGATGCCAGTATACTCAAGACATAAAAAAAAAAGTTGAAGCCTTTAAGAAGAAACAACGACATTTGCGCTCGCGACTCGAGAACAAACCACAATACATGTTTCATTTGTTCTGTGAATATATAGAGAGCAATGAAGTTAATGGCGAGATTCTGGAAGGGGTCACTGGTGTAATAAAGGGGCATCTGACATCTATTGCTGAATATTTTGACAAATACTTCACAGCCGAAGACATTAAAGAGTACGATTGGATTCGTAATCATTTTCAGTGTGCATTCTCTGAATTAACCGGTCGTGCACAAACAGAATCAGCGGCACTGTCTAGCGATCGCACATTACAAATCAAATTTAACGATCCCGCTGTAGATATGTCTTCCTTTTGGTGCACTGTTTCGCCGGAATATCCGTTTTTGTCAGCCCTAACGGTGAAAGTTTTTCTACATTTTTTCAACAACTTGTTTATGTGAATTTCTTTCCATTGACTGCGAAGAAAACAAAATATCGTTCAAGAATGAACATGGAGGATGATCTTCGAGTGTGTTTTTCACATATTCCAGCCAGAATAGACATACTATCCAAACGAAAACAGTGCCATCATCATTAAGATAAATAAGAACTTGTATGTCACAATGGGTATGCAGTTAAACATGTAGAGAAAATATTACATAATACTTTACAACATTAGATTTATACCTTGCAAATATAAAGCACTTTATTAATGGGCCGCAAAAATGTTTGATTCTCAAATGTGGGCCGTGCAGCAAGAGGGTCTGTGAACCGCTGACCTAGATAATAAATCGTAACCCACAAACTAGAAACATGTTCGCTTTTGCTGCTGTTCTCTTTTTAACTTGAAAGTTAAGAGGCGAGTGATGTATGTAAAAGTGTGAGAACAATCAATAGCAAAACATAGAAGGAAAATATATTACCAGTTATTCCTGTTACTTTTAAACCAGAGAAAATGTAAGCACTCTTAAGTTTTGAAGAGACTACAGCTTTCAGGAAGATATAACATAACATAAACTTTACTAGTTACGTGATTATGAGCAAATCCCCAGATATTTTTATACTTAGGAAGGAATGACGAGGATCTTTAAAATACTTTTAATCCTTTACTGAGCAGATAAAGTTAGAGGACGGACACAATTCCCTCTTTTAACATTATGTTTTGTTTTTGAGTAAAACTATTTAGAAAAAAAAGTTAAAAAGACCGTGCGAGCTTTTATACCTATTTTTGTGACATTTGTCTTCTAAGGGAAGCGATAGCACTGGTTACCCATGTTGATTGGCAACCCTAGCGTAGTAATAATGGATCAGAAAGAGGCTAGTACCGGAAGTGCGCAATTCTGGGAAAGATCCGTCTCTTGCCCAAAATATAAATGAGTTACGATAGAATATTAATAGGTCGGGAATTGTAAGCTGAGCAGATGGGTGGCTAGCGGATCGGGGGAGTCATGTGATTGTTCAATCACGAATGAGAAAGTTTATTCGTCGAAATAAGAACCAATATATATTAGGTTAGTATGGGTTTTTATTATGTGATGTGGATGTGTGCAAGGTGTGCTGTGGGCTCCCTCGATCAATCCCGATCCATTTAGATAAATATTTTGTTAGTGATTGTGTTATGAATGACAATGAATAATCATAACTCAGTTAAGGTATAATTGTTCTATGTAGGATTTTGATGCTTTTATTAATGGTAACATGGACGTGATGCTTATTATGTGCACTTTACTGATTTATATGCATATGCATGTGAATATATTCTTGCCAATCAGTTACGTTTATTGGAATCTGAACCGAACCTATATTTAAGGAAATTGTTTTTGTGATTTTTGTTGATAACAATATAAGGTGATAAATAACAACATATATATGATGATCTTTTATTTTGATTTTGCTAGCTGTGTAAACTGATGATAAACAACAATATAAGTTTATGATTATGTGAAGAAGTAGTATTGAATATGTTTCTTTTTCTTTTACCGATTTAGGATGTGAATGTGTTATTCTGTGCAATCTTCAGTCCTCACCTATCTAAAAAAGATAATATAACAACAAATAATAATACAACACAGCACTAATATAAATTACAAAAAAATTATTCCCCCATTTAAAAAAAACATTTTTATTCCTTTGCTGGCCTTTTATACTATGTGTTTTTGTTGTTTTAACTACTAGAATCTAGCAGAACCTAGTATAATTGCTTGGATAGTGCGCCTGGCAATACAGGCCGGCTTGTCATATGAAAATTAAGACAGTATGTGGTCATATCGGAGCCATATCTTCACATCTTCGTGTCATAACAAGTTTAAACGAATAGGTTTCACGGCTTTTAAAGGAAACCACTAACGGTCACCTGACACATCAGCGCCCCTCTCTTACCTGGACAACTGTCAGAGTCAAGGCCAAGATAAACCGGACCACGGACTTTCTGGCAGTGTCGCTGTCATCTTCTGAAAGATTAAGACTCCTTTCTGAGAGCTGCAGGAACATCTTCCCGCATTTGTGACATAGAAATGATGTCACTGTCCATGCAATAAACACAATTATAGCCGTCATTGCTTGCGTCCATCGAGATAAACTGATTTTCATCATGGTTGCCTGTGAGAGAAAAATGTTACATTTAAAATAATATTTTATATTTTCTTCCTATACGAAAAGCTGTCTTTCTTCCTTTATGTTCCACCTCACAGTGGATTACTTCGGCTCCTTCTCCTTCATTTAGCAGGCTTTTGTAATGATAGGCTGGTAATAGGAAGGGCTATAATACAGCTATGTGAACGATTTGGCTTGCATAACAGTTCTAACATAATATAAAAAATATAAAATATAAAATAATATTTAAAAGGCTGCACAAAATCATTTTTCTTTTGTTAATGTCAAGTATTCGTTTTATAGCATCTTGGACCGGAGCGATTATGTATACGTACAGAGTCGCATCTCTAGATCAAGATGTGCTAAGGAATGCCATAAGGCCAGTTGACACAACCAAGATCTACAACAGAGAGATCCAGCCGATACATCGTTCCAGGAAGTGGACCGTGTTTCCTCTCTTTAAAGTGGACCCGGAGATCGGTAGAGACTATAGTGGATGAAAAGAGATTAAAAAGGGGGAGAGGGAGTTTTGTATCCTCTTCCAAAATGTCTCTCGGAGGCCCTGGATATAACTGTGGAGTATTGTTAGTTCTGTGTCTGCACTCTGGCTTAGATAATATTTTGAGTAGGAGAGAGACCACCCAGTGATTGTGAATTTATCGAGTAGGAGAGAGACCACCCAGTGATTATGAATTCATCGAAATTCTCAATTTA
The DNA here is from genome assembly GCA_009760885.1 of Achatina immaculata. Lineage (NCBI taxonomy): Eukaryota > Metazoa > Mollusca > Gastropoda > Stylommatophora > Achatinidae > Lissachatina > Lissachatina immaculata. The sequence goes on from CM019707.1 coordinate 15,338,886, forward strand.
CAAGCTTCAATGCAACAAAACGTTGAGGCAGAAACAATGTATTGCCATTATAACAGTTCATAACCAGCATGCCACTGACAATACCCTGCGCTATTTATATCAAAGTTGTTTTATAATTGATTACTGCTACATAATTATACCTAAAGCTGCTTTTCCTACAGCTGTGTCTACGCCATAAACCTACTTTTCCTGCCTCTCTATCCAGGCCCAAAAGCTGCTTTCCTGCCTCTATATCCAGGCCCCAACGCTGTTTTCCTACCTCTATATCCAGGCCCAAAAGCTACTTTCCTGCCTCTCTATCCAGGGTCAAAAGCTTCTTTTATGCTTATCTATCGAGGCCCAAAAACTGCTTTCCTGCCTCTCTATCCAGACCCAAAAGCTGCTTTCCTGCCTCTCCATCCAGGCCCAAAAGCTTCTTTCCTGCCTCTCTATCCATGCTCAAAAGCTGCTTTCCTGCCTCTCTATCCAACACGAAAAGCTGATTACCTGTCTCTCTGTCCTGGCCCAAAAGCTGCTTTCCTGTCTCTCTGTGCCAGCCCAAAAGCTACTTTCTTTTCTCTCTATCCAGGACTGGTAATTATTTTCCTGCAGATCTGTCTAAGACTCAAAGAAACTTTTCCTGACTCTCTACGTACGCCTCATAGCTACTTTTTATCACTCTCTATCTGCACCTCAGAGCTACTTTTTATCACTCTCTATCTACACCTCAGAGCTACTTTTTATCACTCTCTATCTGCACCTCAGAGCTACTTTTTATCACTCTCTATCTGCCCTGTTGGTAATAACACCAACCATCAATACATTCTAAAAGTAGCATGTACTGGCTGTATTCTCATAGTTATTAAAAGCAGATGTCACATGTTTACAGTTAGGACTACAAACTTATCATGAGCTCCAAAATGATCCAAGAGAGACTAATACACAACAGTGCACAAGAGAATGTGGATGCTAAATTTTCTAAGAACCTACATATATAGCAATAACAGCATCAAAATGTGATGACTATCTTGTATCAGACAGATGCTTTATCACAATATCTTTTTCCTAAAGATAAAACTAGGATGTTCCAACGATGTGTTGAAACAGAAAAAGGAATACAGACGCTGAATAAAGTCAAAATGGAAACACATCAAATCCACTCATCAATTAAAATCACAAAATCCGCTATAATACGAAAATATCAAATCCGCTATTAAATAAAAATACGGAATCCACACTGAAGTTAAAACATCAGATCCGCTATAATATAAAAACACCAAACCCACTTTCAGGAAAAACACCACAGCAGCTCATCCTCATCATAAACAGTGAATTATAAAGTAGAACACTTACATACTATAGAAACAGAAACATGAACACAAAAACAACGAACCAGTTGGTTCTCATTTTTTAAAGTGTTTGTTAATTCCCTTTCGCGAAACTCACAGTCTGTTTATTGTTTTTTTCTGTAAAACTGTTATATGTGTTTAGAGAAAAAAATGAATTGTTTCGCCCCCTCGATTTACGAAATTTCAAATGACGTACTAAATGAGGTTTGTTACGGATTATCCGTCCCTCTTAAAGATTCTTGAACAGACTGAGAATCTTTCAGACGAGCAGAGCTTCTTTTTAGGAAATATTTAAACCCCACCACACAACAGAAAGAAATATATTTTGGTGGAATTGCTTCGTCATCTTATATCTTACATCCTTCCCGTGCCGTTAAACGTCACACAGAACTCGCAAGGTAGTTCGTCAATTTTTCCTGTTTTCGGCGAGCTTTTCGACCTCATCAAGGGTTTTCATCAGACCTAGCTTTATATGTAGTGGTGGCAGTATGATTCTATCTCGTGCTACCAAAGTACCCTTGATTACATTTTTGTCCTCCAACCACTATATATTCACTCTGAGGCCATTCATTTCTTACCCAATGTCTATGTTTGGCTCACTACCCTAAATACAAAAAAAGAAAGGATACTTTGTGTAGCCACTTTGTTGACCAAGAAGAAAATTAACCATCTTCAAGTCTACACAAATAAACCACTCATTGATGTTCTTGGTAATTTATCTTTTCCAAGATTACAGAGATGGCCTTGTACTGTTCTTTCATCCTGGTGGAATCATGGATTGGAATATAACCATAGTTGTTGCCGTTATGTAAAATAACACATTTCAAACTACATTTTGAACTGTCGATGAAAAGACGCCACTGACTTGGGTTATATTATGAAAGACCAGTTTTCTTCACAAGGTTTCCGATGACACTGCAGAATACTAAATTATTGTCTTCGGTAAAGAATGGCAGCAAATCCTTTTCTCTCTTTCGTTCCAGGCTGAAGTACATTCTTTTCCTTTAGTCTGGAAGCAGACATTTCAGAAGACTACTTGGAAAGATTTAAGACTCTGATCAGATCACTCAATTCATTCTGATCAAAATGATCACTATGGAAGTTGTTTGGAATTCACTGTCAATGCCCCCACGTTTTACCTTGTGCGATATCAGACATGCAAGACTCATCCTCTGAGAGCTGTGGTAGTTCAAGGAAAGGTGAACGTATACAAGACCTGAGCACGGAAGAGGTAACATCGCTGAAGGTAGATCAAGACCGCTTGTCACGATTATTTCGATTGATGCCTATGATATGAACAATACAACAATAACAGTAATCGAAATGGTTTTTCGATTCCCTCCACACCATTGGTACCCCAAATTTCAGGCAGCTTTTCTTTCCATTTGTCCAGTGGCGCAAATGCTCCGTACAAGTTTTGCATACAATATGAGGAGCCCATGGCTTATCTTGTTCTCCAATGTTGACACCAAAATAACCTATATATGCTCTTTTTACAAACTCAAAAATAGGTTTCTTATGTGCTATCAGTGTGTACTCTCCACAAATATATCAAAATAGGTTGGGATGATTCAAGCAGCTTAGTCTTGAAGTAGCCATACTGTCTTTGGTGTTCGATTTGCAAAAATGAAATGATATAAATGGAACACACACCTCCTATATGATCATAGCTATTATACAGCGCAACTGTTTTAAATAGATCAGGTTGAGAAACCTAATGTATACAAATTTATGTAATCTACAAAAACCATGATTTACCATCTTAATTTTGTACATATAATTATGTAATAAAACAGAGCAAACGCATTTTGTCACTTGATCTATACATTTTTATGCCAGTGTGTGTTAGATAAAAGAAAGTAGACGATAACTGTGAAACAACGATCATTATACACAAAAAATGTGGGTAAATTAAAGACATAAATTTCCCACTCAAATAAGACAGCTTGTTATGACATCCCAAATCTGCAGAAGAGATATTTTTAAAGAGCGAACTAAAAGTTTATAAATTTATCCACATCTAAGAAACTAGAGCTGATGCAGTCTGTCCAATACAATTTTCGGAATCAGCTCCACAAATAACCCAAATAACTAGCCTATAAACTACGGACCAAGAAATTTATATTTTGTTTGGCTGTGTAATAAATGAAACCAAAAGCAACATACAAACAAACAAACAAAAATGGATTATAAATTTAAGATTTATTGGTTCAACTGAAACATTATTAAATTGATAATGAGATACATTTTCTTGCCGTGTGAAAGTATGTTATGTCTCACTTGTGATTCCACACAGTCAAGAGTTTTCTGTCTCAAAGTAACACCTTGTAGATCTCGATGTGTACCGTCAGATGTACCACCTGCTTTAACTGACTACAACAGAAATTGAATACATACGCAGAAGTGTGGTTAGGAAAAAATCACTACAAACATAAAAAGAACATTCTCATTATAATAAATATGTATAAGATATAGAATTACATGAACTGTTTTTTTCCCTTTTGAAAATTTATTACTCTCATATCTAAATAATAAATTGAAATGAAGTAGAGAAAATGGCATTACCTTCAAACAAGTCTGGCCTAAAGTTTTAAATACTGAACTAGAGGGAATAAGAGAAATATGAACAAATGATGAGGAATTGTTCACTTATATTTACTGAACGAAAATATTTGTAATTGTAGCTACCAGTATCAGAAATGGTCTTTTCGGTATAGCAAACTTTAAGATGAACTTACAAAACCACATTTGCTGAAGCCTCTAATTCGTGTACTCGTTGTAAAAGCTTGTGCGTATTACGGCTTCACATTTTATACTGTAAATGTATCAGGCTGTAAGTGTCAGTCAATAAACTCCACGTGTGACATGGTAGGTGGGGTGAACAGAGTGAGGATGGAGAGGGCCTGCACTTTTAGGGACAACATATTGTGCTATCTAGAACTGTCACTCTAAGAAAACAAAAACAAGTATTGAGCTCTGTCGATGCGAGCATCATTTCGAGTATTCGAAAACCAGTGCTCGGAAATAGAATAGTTTGGCTTTTATGTAATGTTTACTTCTGGAACTGATATAAAAGCTCAGTAATAAACACAGATGCTTAGAAAAGAGAACACACTAAAGAAAAATTCTGGAAAGGACTAAACCATAAAATAAACACAAGAAGGAATGAAGAAAATAAAAGCAATAATGACAGATGGGAAGATATAACAACCACTATATTCTTCTTCTTCTTCGTTGCGTATATGAAATTCTTTCACACCCTGCTCCGGCTTATAAATGGAACCTGTTTAAATTTAGCCCACAGTACAGCTAAAGCTTGAACAACATAAGTCTTCCAAAACCTAGACTTGACCTTTGCAAGAAAAGCTTTACTTATTCTGCTGCTCATCTTTGGAATACTCTCCCATCCTATATAAACTATACTCCTTCCTACAGCTAAAAGCTTTTCCAAAATCTATTCGATGTCGACTACATGCCTCCATGAATCGTAAAACTTAAAAAGTTATTTTAGACTACTCTTACAGACATCGAATTCAGTTAATTGTTTATTCTGAATAGTAATGAAACTTTTGTTTGGTAGATAGTCATTTATATGTGTATGTAGTTATTTATTTACATGTGTAAATATTTATGTATATGTAGTTAGTAATTTTTATGTGGGTGTAGTTACTTTATTGTTAATTATATTTGTTATATGAGCAGCATATTTGTAGAATGTCTGGAATAGAGTGAACGTTGTATAATAAAGGGCAGATTTCAGACGGGCCTGCGTGCCCAATTCTTAACACTTTTGAGGTAGAGATCAATCAATCAATAAATCTTCTTCTTCTTCTTCTTCTTCTTCAGTTTTCCGGGCCATTAAGACTCACTGCTGCAGATAAAGCCCTCGTACATTCCTCTCTAATCCTAATCTTCTCTCTCCAGTTGGTGACACCAATTTCTTTTATATCTTCTTCTCTGTTACCTTTCCATCTCTGTTTTGATTTGTCTCTTGGTCATGGTTCCCTCATCTCTTGTGCATACATAATTTTCGTTTGTCTGTTCTCTTCCATTCTTTCTACATGGCCCAACCAGCGTAGTCTGTTCAGTTTCAAGACATTTATAATTCATTGAGATTTAAATAAGCTGTTCCTTCTAGCTCTCCATTCTCCAATGTTGGTATCTTTTATGGCCCAAAGATTCTTCTTAGGATCTTCTTCTCAAAGATCTGCACTTGTTGCTCATCTTTCTTTGCTGTACTCAATGTTTGGGATCCATATATGACGGCTGATTTTATTATAGTTTTGAAGACTGTTACTTTGGTGTTTTAGGATATGATTTTGGATTTTAACAGGTGTTGCAAGGCCAAGTATATTTTATTCCATATATGTACTCCTCTGCCTTTAATTTCCTCGCTTACTATGTTCCTTCTATTGAAGGCTGTATCTAGGTATATGTATGTTTCTACTTTCCTAATAATCACATCTTCAACATTTATATAATCTAGATCATTCTGCCTCTGGTCTCTTGATATCCTCATATACTCTATCTTACTTTAGTTAATGGTCAAGCCCACTTTTAGTGCTCTTATGTGTATGCAGGTATTGATAACGTCTTCCATAATTTCCCCCACCAGGTCGATGTCATCAGCGTACCTTGTATTTTAGCTTCTCCTTCTGTACTGCTTTCTTCTTTCACTTTTACCTTTTCTAATACAGTACTAGGTTGAATAATAACAGAGATCATGTATCACTTTGTTTTAAACAAGTTCTTATATAGAATATATCCAACTTTCTTCCTTTATATATTACTATATTTTTTGTCTGTCCTCCATGCATATTATGATCAGATTGATTATTTTATTGGGTATCTCAAATTTTTCTTAATTTTCCATAAACTGTTCCTATCTATGCTCCCATAAGCTTTCTTGACGTCAATGAAGATATTATGTACTTCTTTACGATATTCCTAGTAATTTTCTTCTCTTTGACGTAGATAACATACTTGGTCTATGGTTGATGTATTCTTCATAAAACCTGCTTGATAGTCTCCCAGTATATTCTCTCTGTGTGGTTTTAATCTATTTAAAAGTATAAAAGATGGTATTTTATAGATTGTTTGCGTAAGGATATTCCTCTGTAGTTTTCACAGTTGCTCTTATTGCCTTTTTTGAATACTGAGATCAGTAATGATTCTCTAAATTCACTTGGGAGTTTTTCTTTTCTGCATATTTGTTGTATGAGTGAACTTAACCGTTCACGTAGATTTAGACCTCATTCGTTAATCAATACTGCAGCAATTCTATCTGAATCTGTTACTTTGTTGTTTAGCAGAAATATGATATTGTAGATGACTTCCTCTAAGTCCGGTTTCTCTAGTTCAAATTCACAAGTGTGTATTTCTTCGCATGGTATTGTGTTTATAGCTCTTCACAAGTAGTAGTTTTTAAAAATGTTTCTATCTGATACATATTTTCATTTCTTAATTTATCATGTTTCCATTACTATCCTTCAAGCTCTATAGAGGTTGTTTATACCCTTGCTTTACTGTTCACAGTTCTCTATAGAATTCCCTGCTTTTTTCATGGCATGTCTGCATCTCGCTTACCACGTCTTTCATATGTTGTCGTCTTTTGTTGGCGAATAACTTTGTGGTTTTCATTAAACTATGTTCGTAGTACTTCTGTTTTGTTTTGTTGTTCATGCCATTCAAATATATCTGTCTCCCTGTTCTTTGCTCTATGACTGCCTCCCTTCAGACTTCATCAGACCAGTGTGTCAGTGCAGGAAACGTTTGTTGACCAGATCAGATGGTCACGTCCGTGTCTGGTGGTTCTGTCTATGCTGATGTTGTTGTTTGTTGACCAGATCAGATGGTCACGTTCGTGTCTGGTGGTTCTGTCTATGCTGATGTTGTTGTTTGTTGACCAGATCAGATGGTCACGTCCGTGTCTGGTGGTTCTGTCTATGTTGATGTTGTTGTTTGTTGACCAGATCAGATGGTCACGTTCGTGTCTGGTGGTTCTGTCTATGCTGATGTTGTTGTTTGTTGACTAGATCAGATGGTCACGTCCGTGTCTGGTGGTTCTGTCTATGCTGATGTTGTTGTTTGTTGCTCTCTCCCTCGGCCGTTCGTTTTGACGGGATAGCGGTTTCGTTAATACTACTTCGTGCTGTCGCTGACACCCCCTCCCCCCCCCCCCCCGGCTGATAGGGTTGTAGTGGCCTCAGGAAGGACCTTTGGGAACATTTTGCATTGAAGCAAAACTCATTAAGTCAGCTTAACTCTCAACAACCGAGAACACACAAACTGTTTCGTAGTTTAATTCTTTATTTAGACGTTGTTCTTAATCAAGGTTTCACTACAATTGTTCCTCTATATCAAGTGTCTGATCGTCCATCCGTCTGTCTTCTTGTCACTGCTTCTTTTCCCTTCACTTCTCCTGACTCCCGTCTCTATGGGTAATTTCTTGTTTTTTTTAGTCATTGTCGCTATTACCTTTGTACTATCTAACTATTTGGTGCTCAATTCATAATTCCCGATTAGATGGACACTTCATGTGCATTTTCTGTGCATCGTTCTGCATGCACTCTTCTATCAATACTTCTGTCATCCTAATACTTCTGTCATCCTAATATTCTGTCATCCTAATACTGTTGTCATCTTAATACTTCTGTCATCCTAATACTTCTGTCATCCTAATAGTTTTGTCATCCAATTACTTCTGTCATCCAATAAAGTTCTGTCATCCTAATACTTCTGTCATCCTAATACTTTTGTTATTCTAATACTTCTGTTATCCTAATACTTCTGTTATCCTAATACTTCTATTATTCTAATACTTCTGTTATTCTAATACTTCTGTCATCCCAATACTTCTGTCATCCTAATACTTCTGTCATCCTAATACTTCTGTCATGCTAATACTTCTGTCATGCTAATACTTCTGTCATGCTAGTAATTCTGTTATCCTAATAATTCTGTCATCCTAATACTTCCGTCATGCTAGTAATTCTGTCATAATAATACTTCTGTCATGCTAATACATCTGTCAAACTCACATACTGTCACAACCAGTTCTTTCTTTTATTGATGCTTTTGTCTCTCGGGCATTCTTCCGCTGTGTTCTTATACTGTGGTTTTTATATCTTCCCATTTGTTATTCATGCTTTTATTTTCTTCATTCCCTCTTGAACTTATCATATGGTTTAGCTGTTTTCTGAATTTTTTTTCGTTAGTTTCTTCTCTTTTCAAACATCTCTTTTTATTACTGAGCTGTTCTTTATTTATTATAAATTTTTTTTTTAACTCTAAATTTTAGTTTAACTAACCTAAAATAGCGGTCGGTGCTGAATTGAGACCTTCTGTAACTTCTGATCTGAAGTATTTTTGTGTGTTTGGTATCAGTTAAAACATTGTCCTTTTTTGCATGTTAGTTTACAGTGAGATTTCCATGAAAAGTTGTAACAGAGCAAATAGTAACCTTGTGACCTGACTGCATATTTCAAATCTTCTTCTTCTCCTTCGTTCGCTTCTACCACCAAGTCCGCCCCGTAATCCTCCTGAATTTACACCTGTGGTTCTCACTAAGTCCCGTGTTCCCCCTGTGGTCACCGAAAGGACCACACGGGATCCCCGAGAAGACCACATGAGGTTCAGAGTATCGCAGGGCTTGAGCCTGTTGTCTCGGTGCGGCTCAGAAGCGGGATTGCGTGACACCGTGGTTTTCGTTGCATCAGTTTAGTCTAGATTTGGACTTTTTCACTTGAAAACCTCGACGTGCTTTGGATATGAGTATATCCCCCCTGGGTGAGAGGTGGTAGCCCATCTAGGCTAGAGTTGGACTATCTCACCGGAAAACCTCAGCGTGATTAGGGTAGCCATACATCCCCGCCTGGTGAGAGGTGGTTGCCTATCTAGACTGCCCTGGTCCAGTGTCTCCGACTTCAGCATTTTGTGGTCGATGCCGCTACCCTTCCTAGTTGTGACCGGGACGGAGCTTTTGTCCAGGAGGACGAATCCTCGCCACTAGTGACTTCTACCCCTGGGTTGAGCCAGTTTAAGTATATAATCCCAGAATGGGCGTGTTTAGGACGTGACCGACCTCTAGAGCGGAGGTACCGTGATATGAGTAACCATCAAGTTTCACTCCTGGTTTAAGCATGTTTAGGCATATTTCACCAGTATAGGTGTATATCGGACGTGGCTGGCCTCTGGAGCAGAGGTGCCGTGGTATGAGTAGCTCTCGCCGCGAGATTACTGGATATACCGACTAAGCTTCATTTTATCCTTTCCATTACTTTTTCACTTTGGCGTCGCACGGCAACCCTAATTTCTTTTTCTCATTTTCTCCATTGGCCAGGAAGAGTCTCACTCCATGTGCGGCATCCGAAGAATCTCGCCATAAGTACAGATTTCAAGTGTTTCTGAGACTGATCACAGTAAGCTTCGCTTTTGATAGTGGTTCATCTATTGATGTAATGTTCCAGGAATCTAACGGGGTCGATCATGTATTATTCATTTTTTGTTCTTTTCACTTACCAAAATGTTAAAATTATTTAAAACGAATAGAAATTAGCTTTAATAGTCAAAGAGGACACAACTGTAAGATTTCGGTTTACACTTCAATCATGAAAAAATATATATGTGGATGTTTGTGTTTATGTATGTTCCAGCATAACTCCTTAACGCCTGGAGCAATTTTAACCAAACTTGGTACACAATATATGACATACAATCTGGAAAAACATACTGTGTCGGCATGACACCCCTAGCACCCCTAGAGGTTTTGGTGGGACTGGGGTGATATACTATCCACTAAATTCAACTAGGGAAACAGTGACCCAAGGGAAATAATCGAGAAATAGAGCGGTGCTGGTCTAATAGCAACATTTCTAGCCTCCTATGCTAAGTCGAAATAATTTTTTTCTGTTTTAATAACAGTTGTTTAATTTTCAACTTACATATATTGCAGAATAACTCTGGAACGCCTGGAGAAATTTCAACCACACTTGGTACACACCAGCTTGGAAAAAATACTGTGGGGCTACGACACCCCTAGCACCCATCGCCCCCCAAAACTTTGCAACGGCACAAGCTGTGTGTAGAAAGGATGTTGAGCAATGTTGTGAACCGTCTATCTTAACAGGGCAGTGAGATGGTGAAGTAGTTTTTATTCCACGGATATCACTCATTCCGACGGGTTCTCCCTTTTAACCATTAGACACTGCAATTTCCAGTGAGACTTACGTTCTTGATCACGATCAACAGGTCACAAGGGCAGTCTACACATTAAAGTCTTTTTACAAATTCACTATAATATTAATTTAACAGAAAACTTGATTATATAAAACATTTTTAGTTTCACCTCCAGGAGCAAGCATAAATAATTTCTTAGGTGAACCCACCATTGAGTAAGCAACATACGGTTGTCCGTGGGAGAAACATGGCGATCTCAAATGCACTCCGTAGTATTACTAAATAATAAATCCCCGAGCAACGCCGGGTAATCAGCTAGTAGATAAATAAATACAGAACAAAAGAATCAACGCAGAACGAATACGTTGGTTGCAGTGGAAATAATTTAGCAACTCATAAATGATCACAAAGCCACTGCAGTAAAGCTGTTATAACAAAATGCTAAAGCTTAAACCACAAGTACGATCAGTTTGATTAGTTAACGTTACACAGTTGTAAAGTTTCGGTTTACATCTTAATTATGTTTTAGGGATACCAGTAAGTGCTTTTGTACTGTAATTCTATGTCTCATGAAGTGGTTTGACGGTGACCATATATAACAACTCAACGTTGCTATGAAGACTTTGATTTAGAAAGTTCTCAGTACTGCAGCGAGCGATATTTTTCGTTGTCTGGCCATCCGCCGAAAGATGAAAGATTTGACAGCAGAGCTTTTACACTTTAAATCTTCGTGCAAGAATAGCCAGGTTTCCATCACAGATAGGGAACGTTTCTTCTTTCTTCATCGAACTTCAAACCTTTCATCCACTACACTAGCTTTAATATCATCCTATCTTGTGTAAACTCCAACAATATGTGGGAGTGGTCCCGATAGTCAGTGCATGTTTGAAAGAGACGCTGACCACGGAACAAGTGTTTGTTTTCACTGATTTCGCTTAATCAAACAACAGCTGTTCGATCTATTAGGTCGTCGTTTGTAGTAACATGTAGTAAATTGTCTCCATAAACAATGTGTTTAAACAGAATTATATGAAATGATTACGGGACATTCCACGGACGAGTCACGTGACGATGACAGAATTAACACTAGACCAATGACTAGACAGGTGACCAGGAACACGTGTTAGTGGTACTAAGAACAGCCATGATTCGGCACTAATGCAGGGGGTCGAGTGTTCTAGAATGGTACCTTTGTCTCTATTTAAACTATTTATACCGGGGGAGGTGAAACTTGACTGTTACCACTCCCCCACAGACAGACCCTAGGTCACAGTAGACTTGTAACTGTAGATTCTGCTAGAATAAACAGAAAGAATGTGACGAAAACGATAACGACAACAAAGTCTAGTTAAACTGCATATATATGTACACATATAGATCAATACTTATACATATATGTGGCTTGGGTGCGTTTGAATAAACTTCATCCTTTAAATCCGTCAGTAATTTAAAGCTGCTGACGTCTGTACTCTTATGGAATGAGAGCAGCACACGATTTCAAAATAAGAACATTCATAAACAAACAAGGAAATCACGCGATAAACTAACGTGTAACCAGGTAGACCATGTTTTAAATGATACCAAGCACACAACAAACATACTTCAGATCAGAAGTTACAGAGGAGCTGAATGCAGCACCGGCCACTATCTTGCGTGAGCTAAACTAAAATTCTGACTGAAGAAACATTGTTATAGTAAATTAAATAAAAGCTCAGTAATAAGTAGAGGTGATTTGAAAAGAGAAGAAACAAAAGAAAAATTCAGAAAAGAGCTAAAGCGTAAGATAAACACAAGAGGGAATGAAGAAAATAAAAGCATTGATGACAACTGGGAAGATGTAAAAACCAATATAAAGAACACAGAGGAAGAATGCCTGAGGGACAAGATCATAAATAAAAGAAGAAGAAGAACGAACGAACTAACGAACATACTTTATTTTCAAAAGGTTAAGAATTGGGCACGCTGGCCTGTCTAACATTCTGCCCTTCATCATACAGCTTTAACTCAGTCACAGTAATTCAGCACTTGTTACTAAGCATAATAATCATGACGACACAATTAAATGATTACATAAGTGAATAATAAACGTATCACTTGTCCATACACTTCACGCTCTGATTTATGCAACAGCATGATATAACCTTGCATTCTTACATTCATTCAAAACTAACACATTTATAGAAAAGCCGTATAAGAAAAAAAATACAACAATCGAGCGATACTTTTAACTACTTTATACTAAGCTTAGTGAGGCATATCTTACATTTTACATCCTTCCCGTGCCGTTAAACGACACATAGGGCTCACAAAAATTTATTTGTCAAATTTCCTTGTTCTCGGCGAGTCTTTCAACTTCATCAAGGGATGTTCTGCCCACTAAACTGGCTTATCTTAACAATGTCCTCTTTAGAGTTTCACGTGGTCAGCCTCTTTTTCTTCAGCCCGTTGTGCTCCACTTGGTAGCTTGTTTTGGTATTCTCTGATTGTTTCTTCTCATCACATGGCCTACATATGTCCATTTTCTTTTTCTGATCACCCATGAGACTGGTTGTTGTTTGATCATCTGTCTTATCTCTGCGTTGTTCTTGAATTCGTTTCACTTTATACCAAGTATTTTCCTGAGGCATTTTCTTTCAAAAGAGCCTAATTTCTTGTCTATTTCTTTAGTTGATTTCTAGCTTTCGCATACATAAATGAGAGTGGATATCACATTTGAATTGAATAATCTTAACTTGGTTTTTGCGCTTATAGTTTTTTAATTCCATATGTTCTCAAGATTTTTGAAGGACAACGCTGCTTTTGCAATTCGGATTCTAACTTCCTTCCTGGTGTAACCATCATGTAGCTGCCAAGGTATACAAATTGATTTACTTCATCAACAACTGTTCCTACTATGTATACTTTCTTTCTTGATTAATTAGATGTTTCATTTTTTTGTTTTGTCTTTGTTAATTTCAAGTCCTATTATGCTAGCCAAGGAAGACAGGGAATCTGTTTTTTCCTGCAAGGATTTCACATTGTCACTGATAAGAGTTAAATCATCTGCAAAATCAAGATCTTCTATTTGGATCCCATGTACAACAGATTCGTATTAATGGAAACAAGATTCTGAGTATTTAAATGTTACATCGAGCCAATTTTGTTTTATGGTGTGAAGCATGGTCTATGAATAAGAGAGTACAGCGAGAAATGGAGGCCATGGAGATGTGGTTTATAAGAAGGATTTTGAAGGTACTAATGGCAACCAAGAAAACCAACGAAGAAGTCTTAAGAGAGGCTGGAGTTAGAAAGCAAATTATAGCAAAAATCAGAGGCAGACAAGCCAGATATATAGGACATTTCCTGATACTGTGGCAACTAGAAAAATTAAAGGAAGAAGAGATAGATAAAGACAAAGAGAGAAGTTATTGGATGGGTTGTCAGTGTGTCTAGGAAAATAAGTCACCGGCAGATCTCATAATCAAGTCTAAAGACAGGGAATTGTGGAGAGAAATGATCGCCTATGCCACGTGGCACGGCACTTGAATTTGAATCGTACCCAGTCAATGCTGGTTTTACCTGTACAGGATCTTTTCAATATAAAATCTATGGCAATTCCAAACAGCAATGGAGATAATATGCATCATTATTTCACGCCTGTTTCAAACTGAAACCATTCGCTCATTCCTTCTTTTGCCTTGACTGAACAAACGTATCCGTTGCAGAGATTTCTAATGGTGTTGACAGTTTTAGACGATATTCCATTTAGTCTTAAAATTCTCCACAGTGAATCTCTGTGTATGCGATCAAATGCTTTTTTAAAGTCTATGAAGTTCAGGATTAATAGCTTCTGTTTTCAATATATTCTTCAAGTATTATTCTTATGGTAAAGATCCGGTAGAGACATCTTCTCCCTTTTCGAAATCCTGCATGTTCTTCTCTCATTGAAGTATCCACTGCATCCTAAATTCTATTCAGAATCACTTTACAAAACATCTCTTGACACAATTAATAGTAAGGTTACACCCTTCCAGTTATTGCAATTACTGAGGTTGCCTTTTTGGGGTATTTTAACAATGATTCAATTTTTCCATTCAGAAGGGACCTTTCTTCTTTCTAAATTGTATTAACCATTCTTTGTAGTTAAGGGAGACATATAGTCCACATCAAACAAATGATGACAAAATTTTAAGTCATAAGAACGAATATTACTCGTATGTTTTACATGAGTCGGTAAGACATTCCAAAGATAGGCATCTGAGTAAGAGAAGCTTTTTTAACATGTCAAGCCTTGTTTTTGGAAGAATACAAATTCTTAAGCGTTGACTGTGTTTTGAGTTGGATTTTGGACAGTTAACACGTCATGATAATCAAGAGAAGACCATAATGGAAGGGTACATAATGGGAAAAAGAAAGAGAGGAAAACCAAGGTGAAGATAGTGCATCGTTGATGATATGCAAATTGATGCATCAGCAGCAGGCCATCTTGCTCAAAACTAAGGGAGGCCTACAGGAGTGTTGTTAGGGAGGCAAAGTTCCGCAAAGGACATGCAAATGAATGAAAGAATGAATGAATGCACATTCTCTATTTTTGTAGCTCCAGCAAGGGGCTGTAGTTTTGTTGTTGGTGAATTTGTCAATTTCTATTTCTGTCTTGTTGTAATGAGCATGGATTTTGTTTTGATGGAGTTTATTCATTCAGCATTCTGTTGTTGTTGTTCCAGTTAATTAGACTTCATTTGAAACTGAAGAGTTGACTCAAGGTTAATACAGTCATTGTCACTAGTTTAAACTGTGCAATCATCAGCAACATTTTCACAAGATGAGTTTTTGAGATGAAGTGGAAGATCATTGATGTGGATGGTGAAAAGGTGAGGACCAAGAATAGATCTTTGTAGAACACCATTATCAACCAAAAATGAATTTGTCTTTGAGCGTTTGAGGCAAACTACCTTTTGTCTGTTGGAAATAAAAGATGTAATAAATTTTGTTAAGTAGACTGTAATCTACAAGTCTCATGCTTTCTCACTAAGATTTCATGATCATTCATGTCAAATGCTTTTTGCAAAGTCAACACAGATAGCACCACATAATTTTTCATCGTTTATAATAGATAACCAACTTCTGTCATTTTTGTGAGAGCTGTGTGGCAGGAATGTCTGGGGCTAAAACCTGACTAACAGTCAAAAATCAAACGATTTTCTTGCATGTCTTGTAAGCTTGCTTTTTGTATGTGCTTTTCTAGGGGTTTTGACAAAGTTGATAGAATGGAAATTTTTGTACTCTTGAGGGATTTTCTCTCTAAACCAGACTTAAAAGGGGGATATATTTTTGCAATTTTAAAATCCTGAGAAAATGATAATGTGCAATGCACTGAATGTAAATGTATGTTAGTGTATCTGTAATTACTGGGGCTGAGTAGCGTCAGTAAGTCCTGCTGCGTTGTTGTTCTTTAAAGATGAAAGATAATTATAAACTTCACTAACTGGCACCAAAAGAATACTGGATTGCTTTAGATTTGCACATTTGCTACCAATAAATTTATTTAATTCGCTTAAGTCAAAAGTAGGGATCGGTAGTGAAGACTTTAAGATGTCGACTTCTTCTCTGAAGTGATTGATGAACTCTTCACAAGTAAGCATATGATTATACACTCTGCAAGTCAGACTGTTTTCTCTTGATTGCTATAATGTTAATTGCTTTCCAGACAGACTTACTGTGTGATTTTTCTGAACAAGGTTCACAAAGTAAATTTTCTTCTCCTGCCTAATTAAGTATTGAACTCTGTTTCTAAGGAATCGGTAGCTAGTGAGTTCCTTATTGTTGTGGGCCTGGTCCTTCATGATTTCCAATACCTCGGGTGTTACCCAGGGGGAGCTTCACTTGATGTTTAACTCTCACCTCTTTAATAGGAACATGCTTGTCAAATATATCCCTGAAGGTTTTTATCCAGTATTCCAGGGCCTCATCAGGGTCAGTTAGTTGGTACACGTGATCTAGAGGTGGTGCTTGTAACTCTTTCAGAAATGATTCTAAGCTGAATTTGCTAAAACTTCTACATTTAATACTGGTATGTTTATTTTTTGAGATTTTCAAGACATGTTGTGTCCATGTGCATCAGACTGGACAGTGATCATCTAGTGATGTATGAGTCACTTCACATTGTATAATATTTCCTTGATTAGCTACATATATGTTATATACTAGTGTGGATGATGTTTCGGTTACTCTGTTAGGTTTAGTGATAATTTGGGATTATGTTTGATAAAACAATATCATTCCATGTAGCATCTGTTTGTCTGTAATTAATATTGAAATCTCCTAGAACAATTATATCCTTGAAATTAAAAAACAAAACAAAATCCGTCATACTTGTAAAGTGATCATACCAAGATGCTTTTGCATTTAGATTACGATACAAAAACTCGATTAAGATTGGGCTCTACTTTGGAAGTTTGATTTCCAAACATATACATTCATGAAGAAGAAGAAGAAACAGAAGAGGAGAAGAAGAAGTCTATACTTTAAATGCATTCATGAAATGTTGTGTTTACTAGAGTACTGTATCGCTGTGTTCTATCGTTTTCATCGATCTTCTGGTGTCCGGTTAGAACTTACCCCCTCTCCTTTGTTTCATATCAAGGGAGTGTTATTATTCACGTCACTCTTGGACTTCTGTTTTTTTCTTCCTTTGTATTCCAATTTATGAAACTTCTCATAATTTTTTCCGCTTTATTTTTAATTTATAACGTTCCGTTGTAAGCACTACAACACTTGATTTGAACCTCATGTGAAGCTTCAGTTCAGTTGTAAGATTAATAACTTTAATGTAACGTTATGCTGCGTTGCTGGGGTGGTCTGGTGGTTAGTGAAGGTCCCTGGTTCGATTTCACACCTGGGCAGAATTTTGTCAGCCCGACCGGCATCAGGGTCAACCCAGTCTCTAAAACATGGTACCCTGGATTTTCCTACCGAAAAAAAAAACAGGCAGGGAGGACAGGCGCTGGCATCCGTACAGCAGACTCTGTAAGAGCCTAGAAATGTGAAGGCGCAAACACTTTACACAGCTGCTATATGCAGATGCTACAGAACATAGATTTTTAAAATCTTAATATTGCTCACGTCGTGCCGACTTAGGAGACTCATTTTTTTTAAATTTTGTTTTCTCCAGACTACCATCTGTGACCAGTGACTTCCTTGTTTGTTTATGAATGTTCTTCTTTTGAAATCGTGTGCTGCTTAATCTCATTCCATAAGAGTACAGACGTCAGCAGCCTTAAATTACTGACGGATTTAAAGGATGAAGTTTATTCAAACGCACCCAAGCCACATATATGTATAAGTATTGATCTATATGTTACATATGTATGCAGTTTAACTAGACTTTGTTGTCGTTATCGTTTTCATCACATTCTTTCTGTTTATTCTAGCAGAATCTACAGTTACAAGTCTACTGTGACCTAGGGTCTGTCTGTGGGGGAGTGGTAACAGTCAAGTTTCACCTCCCCCGGTATAAATAGTTTAAATAGAGACAAAGGTACCATTCTAGAACACCCGACCCCCTGCATTAGTGCCGAATCATGGCTGTTCTTAGTACCACTAACACGTGTTCCTGGTCACCTGTCTAGTCATTGGTCTAGTGTTAATTCTGTCATCGTCACGTGACTCGTCCGTGGAATGTCCCGTAATCATTTCATATAATTCTGTTTAAACACACTGTTTATGGAGACAATTTACTACATGTTACTACAAACGACAACCTAATAGATCGAACAGCTGTTGTTTGATTAGACAGAATCGGTGAAAAAAAACACTTGTTCCGTGGTCAGCGTCTCTTTCAAACATGTACTCCGGTAGGACGAGCAGCCGTCTAGCCATGAGAGAACAGCGTACTATCCCAGGTAATTCTCTAACACAATAATTGGTGTATAAGTATACAACTATACACTAAACACTGCAGTAAAGCTGTGGTACTAGAATGTATAAAATCGGATTTTATACATTCAGGTAATTCTCTAGTGATTTTTCTTTCTCTCACGTCTCACTAAAGTGCTTTGTCTACGATTTTTTCCGAGGTCTAATCGTACAAAATTTGTTCTCTTACTTTACTGTACCAAAGCCTCGTAGTTTCCTATTTATAAAAAATTATAAAAAATTGTTCTTTCAAACATGCGCTGACTATCGGGACCACTCCCACATATTGTTGGAGTTTACACAAGATAGGATGATATTAAAGCTAGTGTAGTGGATGAAAGGTTTGAAGTTCGATGAAGAAAGAAGAAACGTTCCCTATCTGTGATGGAAACCTGGCTATTCTTGCACGAAGATTTAAAGTGTAAAAGCTCTGCTGTCAGATCTTTCATCTTTCGGCGGATGGCCAGACAACGAAAAATATCGCTCGCTGCAGTACTGAGAACTTTCTAAATCAAAGTCTTCATAGCAACGTTGAGTTGTTATATATGGTCACCGTCAAACCACTTCATGAGACATAGAATTACAGTACAAAAGCACTTACTGGTATCCCTAAAAATGATGAAGGTGTAAACCAAAACTTTACAACTGTGTAACGTTAACTAATCAAACTGACCGTACTTGTGGTTTAAGCTTTAGCATTTTGTTATAACAGCTTTACTGCAGTGGCTTTGTGATCATTTATGAGTTGCTAAACTATTTCCACTGCAACTAACGTATTCGTTCTGCGTTGATTCTTTTGTTCTGTATTTATTTATCTACTAGCTGATTACCCGGCGTTGCTCGGGGATTTAATATTTAGTAATACTACGGAGTGCATTTGAGATCGCCATGTTTCTCCCACGGACAACCGTATGTTGCTTACTCAATGCTGGGTTCACCTAAGAAATTATTTATGCTTGCTCCTGGAGGTGAAACTAAAAATGTTTTATATAATCAAGTTTTCTGTTAAATTAATATTATAGTGAATTTGTAAAAAGACTTTAATGCGTAGACTGCCCTTGTGACCTGTTGATCGTGATCAAGAACGTAAGTCTCACTGGAAATTGCAGTGTCTAATGGTTAAAAGGGAGAACCCGTCGGAATGAGTGGTATCCGTGGAATAAAAACTACTTCACCATCTCACTGCCCTGTTAAGATAGACGGTTCACAACATTGCTCAGCATCCTTTCTACGCACAGCTTGTGCCGTTGCAAAGTTTTTCTGCAATATATGTAAGTTGAAAATTAAACAACTGTTATTAAAACAGAAAAAAATTATTTCGACTTAGCATAGGAGGCTATAAATGTTGCTCTTAGACCAGCACCACTCTATTTCACGATTATTTCCCTTGGGTCACTGTTTCTCTAGTTGAATTTAGTGGATAGTATATCACCCCAGTCCCACCAAAACCTCTAGGGGTGCTAGGGGTGTCATGCCGACACAGTATGTTTTTCCAGATTGTATGTCATATATTGTGTACCAAGTTTGGTTAAAATTGCTCCAGGCGTTAAGGAGTTATGCTGGAACATACATAAACACAAACATCCACATATATATTTTTTCATGATTGAAGTGTAAACCGAAATCTTACAGTTGTGTCCTCTTTGACTATTAAAGCTAATTTCTATTCGTTTTAAATAATTTTTAACATTTTGGTAAGTGAAAAGAACAAAAAATGAATAATACGTGATCGACCTCGTTAGATTCCTGGAACATTACATCAACAGATGAAACACTATCAAAAGCGAAGCTTACTGTGATCAGTCTCAGAAACACTTGAAATCTGTACTTATGGCGAGATTCTTCGGATGCCGTACATGGAGTGAGACTCTTCCCGGCCAATGGAGAAAATGAGAAAAAGAAATTAGGGTTGCCGTGCGACGCCGATGTGAAAAAGTGATGGAAAGGATAAAATGAAGCTTAGTCGGTATATCCAGTAATCTCGCGGCGAAAGCTACTCATACCACGGCACCTCTGCTCCAGAGGCCAGCCACGTTCGATATACACCTATACTGGTGAAATATGCCTAAACATGCTTAAACCAGGAGTGAAACTTGATGGTTACTCATGTCACGGTACCTCCGCTCTAGAGGTCGGTCATGTCCTAAACACGCCCATTCTGGGATAATATACTTAAACCGGCTCAACCCAGGGGTAGAAGTCACTAGTGGCGAGGATTCGTCCTCCTGGACAAAAGCTCCGTCCCGGTCACAACTAGGAAGGGTAGCGGCCTCGACCACAAATGCTGAAGTCGGAGACACTGGACCAGGGCAGTCTAGATAGGCAACCACCTCTCACCCGGCGGGGATGTATGGCTACCCTAATCACGCGGAGGTTTTCCGGTGAGATAGTCCAACTCTAGCTTAGATGGGCTACCACCTCTCACCCAGGGGGGATATACTCATATCCAAAGCACGTCGAGGTTTTCAAGTGAAAAAGTCCAAATCTAGACTAAACTGGTGCAACGAAAACCACGGTGTCACGCAATCCCGCTTCTGAGCCGCACCGAGACAACAGGCTCAAGCCCTGCGATACTCTGAACCTCATGTGGTCTTCTCGGGGATCCCGTGTGGTCCTTTCGGTGACCACAGGGGGACCACGGGACTTAGTGAGAACCACAGGTGTAAATTCAGGAGGATTACGGGGCGGACTTGGTGGTAGAAGCGAACGAAGGAGAAGAAGAAGATTTGAAATATGCAGTCAGGTCACAAGGTTACTATTTGCTCTGTTACAACTTTTCATGGAAATATCACTGTAAACTAACATGCAAAAAAGGACAATGTTTTAACTGATACCAAACACACAAAAATACTTCAGATCAGAAGTTACAGAAGGTCTCAATTCAGCACCGACCGCTATTTTAGGTTAGTTAAACTAAAATTTAGAGTTTAAAAAAATTTATAATAAATAAATAACAGCTCAGTAATAAAAAGAGATGTTTGAAAAGAGAAGAAACTAACGAAAAAAAAATCAGAAAACAGCTAAACCATATGATAAGATCCAGAGGGAATGAAGAAAATAAAAGCATGAATAACAAATGGGAAGATATAAAAACCAGTATAAGAACACAGCGGAAGAATGCCCGAGAGACAAAGGCATCAATAAAAGAAAGAACTGGTTGTGACAGTATGTGAGTTTGACAGAAGTATTAGGATGACAGAATTACTAGCATGATAGAAGTATTAGGATGACAGAAGTATTAGGATGACAGAAGTATCGGGATAACAGAAGTATTAGGATGACAGAAGTATTAGGATGACAGAAGTATTAGGATAACAGAAGTATTAGGATGACAGAAGTATTAGGATAACAGAAGTATTAGGATGACAGAAGTATTAGGATAACAGAAGTATTAGGATGACAGAAGTATTAGGATGACAGAAGTATTAGGATGACAGAAGTATTAGGATGACAGAAGTTTCCGGATGACAGAAGTATTAGGATAACAGAAGTATTAGGATGACAGAAGTATCGGGATAACAGAAGTATTAAGATGACAGAAGTATTGGGATAACAGAAGTATTAGGATGACAGAAGTATTGGGATAACAGAAGTATTAAGATGACAGAAGTATTGGGATAACAGAAGTATTAGGATGACAGAAGTATTGGGATAACAGAAGTATTAAGATGACAGAAGTATTGGGATAACAGAAGTATTAGGATGACAGAAGTATTGGGATAACAGAAGTATTAAGATGACAGAAGTATTAGGATGACAGAACTTTTAGGATGACAGAATTATTAGGATAACAGAAGTATTAGGATAACAGAAGTATTAGGATGACAGAAGTATTAGGATGACAAAAGTATTAGGATGACAGAAGTATCGGGATAACAGAAGTATTAGTATGACAGTAGTATTAGGATGACAGAAGTATTAGAATAACAGAAGTATTAGAATAACAGAAGTATCGGGATGACAGAAGGATCGGGATAACAGAAGTATTGGGATAACAGAAGTATTAGGATGACAGAAGTATTAGGATAACAGAAGTATTAGGATGACAGAAGTATTAGGATAACAGAAGTATTAGAATAACAGAAGTATTAGGATGACAGAAGTATTAGGATGACAGAACTTTTAGGATGACAGAAGTAATTGGATGACAAACTATTAGGATGACAACAGTATTAGGATGATAGAAGTATTAGAATGACAGAACTATTAGGATTGCAGAGTTATTAGGATGACAGAAGTATTAGGATGGCAGAAATGTTAGGATGACAGAAGTATTAGGATGACAGAAGTATTGATAGAAGAGTACACGCAGAACGATGCACAGAAAATGCACATGAAGTGTCCATCTAATCGAGAATTATGAATTGAGCACCAAATAGTTAGATAGTACAAAGGTAATAGCGACAATGACTAAAAAACAAGAAACTTTGGCATAGAGACGGGAGTCAGGAGAAGTGAAGGGAAAAGAAGCAGTGACAAGAGGACAGATGGATAGACGATCAGACACTTGATATAGAGGAACAATTGTAGTGAAACCTTGATTAAAAACAACGTCTAAATAAAGAATTAAACTACGAAACAGTTTGTGTGTTCTCGGTTGTTGAGAGTTAAGCTGACTTAATGAGTTTTAGTTCAGTGCAAAATGTTCCAACGGTCCTTCCTGAGGTCACTACAACCCTATCAGCCGGGGGGGGGGGGAGGGGGTGTCAGCGACAGCAGGAAGTAGTACTAACGTAACCGCTATCCCGTCAAAACGAACGGCCGAGGGAGAGAGCAACAAACAACAACATCAACATAGACAGAACCACCAGACACGGACGTGACCATCTGATCTGGTCAACAAACAACAACATCAGCATAGACAGAACCACCAGACACGGACGTGACCATCTGATCTGGTCAACAAACAACAACATCAGCATAGACAGAACCACCAGACACGGACGTGACCATCTGATCTGGTCAACAAACAACAACATCAGCATAGACAGAACCACCAGACACGGACGTGACCATCTGATCTGGTCAACAAACAACAACATCAGCATAGACAGAACCACCAGACACGGACGTGACCACCTGATCTGGTCAACAAACAACAACATCAGCATAGACAGAACCACCAGACACGGACGTGACCATCTGATCTGGTCAACAAACGTTTCCTGCACTGACACACTGGTCTGATGAAGTCTGAAGGGAGGCAGTCATAGAGCAAAGAACAGGGAGACAGATATATTTGAATGGCATGAACAACAAAACAAAACAGAAGTACTACGAACATAGTTTAATGAAAACCACAAAGTTATTCGCCAACAAAAAACGTCAACATATGAAAGACGTGGTAAGCGAGATGCAGACATGCCATGAAAAAAGCAGGGAATTCTATAGAGAACTGTGAACAGTAAAGCAAGGGTATAAACAACCTCTATAGAGCTTGAAGGATAGTAATGGAAACATGATAAATTAAGAACTGAAAATATGTATCAGATAGAAACATTTTTAAAAACTACTAAATTGTGAAGAGCTATAAACACAATACCATGCGAAGAAATACACACTTGTGAATTTGAACTAGAGAAACCGGACTTAGAGGAAGTCATCTACAATATCATATTTCTGCTAAACAACAAAGTAACAGATTCAGATAGAATTGCTGCAGTATTGATTAACGAATGAGGTCTAAATCTACGTGAACGGTTAAGTTCACTCATACAACAAATATGCAGAAAAGAAAAACTCCCAAGTGAATTTAGAGAAATTATGGAAATTATGGGGAAATTATGGAAGACGTTATCAATACCTGCATACACATGAGAGCACTAAAAGTGGGCTTGACCATTAACTAAAGTAAGATAGAGTATATGAGGATATCAAGAGACCAGAGGCAGAATGATCTAGATTATATAAATGTTGAAGATGTGATTATTAGGAAAGTAGAAACATACATATATCTAGATACAGCCTTCAATAGAAGGAACATAGTAAGCGAGGAAATTAAAGGCAGAGGAGTACATATAGGGAATAAAATATATTTGGCCTTGCAACACCTGTTAAAATCCAAAATCATATCCCAAAACACCAAAATAACAGTCTTCAAAACTATAATAAAATCAGCCGTCATATATGGATCCCAAACATTGAGTACAGCAAAGAAAGATGAGCAACAAATGCAGATCTTTGAGAAGAAGATCCTAAGAAGAATCTTTGGGCCATAAAAGATACCAACATTGGAGAATGGAGAGCTAGAAGGAACAGCTTATTTAAATCTCAATGAATTATAAATGTCTTGAAACTGAACAGACTACGCTGGTTGGGCCATGTAGAAAGAATGGAAGAGAACAGACAAACGAAAATTATGTATGCACAAGAGATGAGGGAACCATGACCAAGAGACAAATCAAAACAGAGATGGAAAGGTAACAGAGAAGAAGATATAAAAGAAATTGGTGTCAGTCGTTGATCTGTGCAATAACTCAAGCCACTGCCTGCTAACAGAGTCTGCCTCAGCCTTACGGATCATACTCATTGAATCACTTAGAACGCAGACACCTGCGTAGTTTTATCACTCCAGGCATATGGATGCATTCGTTACTGGCATCATCTTCATTACCATGTTGCTTGTGGTCAAGGCGAAGGCACAGCTGGCTTCCTGAATTGTTCTGCCTGCTGTGTGTACTGTGAAAGCCCATTATCTCCTTTGATGTCATATAACAGATCCAACTGTGTGGTGTTGTTTTGATTTGGAATCGTTATTATTAGTGTATCAGATTAATCCCGTAACTATTTTGATGAATAAATCCTCTAGCACCCGTCGGGCTGGGTAATAAATAAACTTTAATGATTTGTTATTTGATCCTGGTGTACAAGAATTACCCACTGATGCTGCATCCACTAAGAACTTGATCGAAAGTAATGCAGTCATTGAATATTATATCACAACAACGAGAACAATTATAGAAAATAATGTTCAAGCGTGTCAAGAAAAATAATTAATAATAACATATATGCAAATAAGAGTAGGTGAATAGTCTATTAATTTATCAACTTGACAACAGCGACGTTTTCGTGAAAAGTAAAGATATTTCCCACTCAGCTCATCTTGTGACTTTTTAACATTCGCCCACCTTAGACTGTTTATGATCTTCTAATATTCTTTCTTTCTGAATATCAAGAGTGTGTCTTTCAGTGAAGAGGATCATTTTCCAAGACTGGAACATGCTGATATAAGTTGTTGGACTGAAGACTGATACTCATTCAAGTCAATACTAAAAGTTTAACACGATAAAAGTGATAACAGCTCACTATAACTGCTAAATACTCTCAGTTCGGTAAGAATAAGGACGATATATCTAATCATGAAAAGCTTTATCTGATAGTAGTTTGATTTTTAAACAATGATTATTTTTGCCTCAGTGTAAGCCATGCTGTAGCTGGCGCCCAATGTGACCTATACGAGTGAAGAGATTAGAAGGGTCAAAGAACTTGGCTGCGCTAAACCACTTTGTGCATGATCTAAGAACATCAATAAGGAGACACGTTGTGCTCTATATTCAGAAAATATACCGTAAACACTTTATGTGTAATCAAATACGAATGATATTTTTTTTATAGCTTTCCTATTCAGACATCTGAAGTTAATGTTTTTAAGCAGTAATATTAGTAGTAAAAAACTGATTATTTCTTTCAAGTACAAAGTACTAATCATGAAATATTCATGAACAGACAAATTAAACTGAGGTAAAATTTTAAAAAAAAATTTGGGGGGAGGAGGGGTTCGGAAAATCAGTGTGGAGCATCTCAGTATCGATTCCGGTATCGTAACCGTGGCTGCAATATCTAGGCAGATCTAACTGCGCAAGTCAGCCTGTTTAAGTCTTCGTGGCGCAACATTTCTCTGTATTCAGTCTGTCTTCTGCGTTATTGTATTCAGTTGTTAAGGTGTTGAAAACTGCTGATATTCTTGACGTCACCTTTTTTGCAAGTGAAGCCTGTTTTCACCTGTCGGGTTATGTTAACACGTAAAATGTACTATTCTGGCCGTTAGAGAATTCTCGTGCTGCGCTTGAAACACTCTTACATGACCTGGAACTTGGAGTGTGAGTTGCAATATCGAGAGGGCGCTTTGTTGGCCCTATATTCTTTGAAGAGAGAGTCAGCAATGAGCTTTATTTGTCAATACTTCAAGATTTATTCTGCCTGCTAGAGAAGACGAAATCATCTACTTATGGTTTCAACAAGATGGCACTAGTGCACACACAGCTAAAAATTCCATGAATGTTGTGGAGAATGGAAGAGACTGTTAAGCTACATTATTTTTTGTTTTCAGGCTACCGAAGGATTTCATTTGGGCGTTCCATAGTAGAATTGTACCTCTAGAAATCGCAGTATCTGTTTGGCGGCCGGAAATTTAGTATGTTATCTCACATATGTCTTCTCTTTTGAATACCATCATTATCAAGAGTCATCCATTAAACTCACCAGAGGTACACTGACAATGAGGATGGTACGTTGCTACTGTTTTGGTAAATGTTCAGCCGTGGTGTGAGATGTCTTACCTGGGGGTACCTGTGAATGGTTTATAAGAAGAGTATAGCACATATACTCGTACTATAGTGTATGGTAATATTCTTTGTCTTCATTTTCTGTAATATTCTTCATAATATTTTCAGTATACAAGTTAAATAAATAAGGCGACAGTATGCATCCCTGACAGACATCTTGTTTTATGTCAAACCAAATTGTTTCAACATTTATTCTTTCTGTAGCCTGTTGGCCTAGATATAGCAATGATATTAATTGAGTCACATGTGTTGGAAAGCTTAAGTAAAAGATATATATTCCACAGAAATAGATAACAAAACATTAAAGAAAACTCTACCACTTGTTCCAGTTAGCCTTAAATCAAAGAATTTAATCATCTTCAGTTTTAAAAAGAATGCAGCTTTCCGAACTTGACAACAGTTTGATTAGGGACAAGTTCAGATGTCAAGATACTAGTCAGTTTTACGTGCTTGCAGGACAAAAACACGCTTTTACACAGTAGTTAGCACAGGACGTGGATTAGTATATTTTTAGTATTATGTTTCTTTGTAGGATTTGATTAATTGTCGTGGGATGTGGCAGTTCTTTTGTGAACAAGGTTTTGTAAGTATCTGACTGAATATCTATTTTTTTTTATTCCAATGTCGAGATTGATTCTCAGCGGATCTCTTGTCATATTGCACCTTTGTTTCATATTATTTGTTCGAATTATTCCACAATTCATTCAAAGTCATCAGCATTTGTTTCTTGTATTAGAATTTGGTAGTTCTTGGAATATTCTAAGAACGATCATCACAGAACCAGGCAAAAGAATTGGAGGATACAATATTAACAACCTTCGGTATGCTGACGACACAGTACTGATAGCTGAGAACCAACAAGACCTGCAAAATCTCTTGGATAAAGTCGCCAAAGAAAGTGAACAGAAAGGCCTTACTTAGAACATCAGAAAGACAGAGACTATGGTTATATCTAAGAAACAGAATTCACCAACATGCAGTATTAAATTAAACGGAACCATTCTAAAGCAGGTGCAGAAATTCAAATACCTTGGAGCAGTAATAACTTCAGATGGGAAATGCAGAACAGAAATTAGGAACAGAATAGGCCAAGCAAAGACTGCATTTCAGAGAATGAGAAACTTATTAGCTAGCACATCTTTATCAATGAATGTTAGAAAACGAGTCCTAAAATGCTATATTGAATCTATCTTGTTATATGGAAGTGAATCATGGACAATAAGCAGGTCTGCACAAAAATCATTGGCATCAGCAGAAATGTGGTTTATTAGAAGAATGTTGCGAATCCCCTGGACAGCAAAAATAACTAATGAAGAATGTATGAGAAGAGCTGGAGAGACAAAAAACCTTGTCAAAAAGATAAGAGAGAGACAATGTACTTTCATAGGACATGCAATGAGAAGAATGGCATTGAAAATATTATAACAACAGGAAAAATAGGAGGAAGAAGATGAAGAGAAAAGCCAAGAGAAATGATACTGGACAGTCTGACGGGATCATGTGAGAGGAGATCACCAACTCTGCTGATGGTCTGCATGAAGGATCGTGTACTCTGGAGAATCATACTAGCTAACCCCAGTCGGCACGGCACCTGATGATGATTTCTTCTTGATAACAGTGACTCTGTGGCAAACATGTGTATTTCTCGTATTTTGCTAATGAATGATTGATAGTCTTCATTCTGTCCTGGGGCCAGACTATGTCAATTCGTAGAACTGTTGAAAACGTGTGCTGTATAGTTACGTATAATTTAGTAACATCATAGTTCATGTCAACGTCTGGAGCTGGGGAAGGAAAGGCGGCCAGGCGTGATACTGACCATAACACCCACTAGTGTGCTAACAGATCAAGGAAAATATGGGCACTAACACCATATCCCTTTGTGCCTCTAAGGCATGACAGGATTACCTTTACTTATTAAGGATATACGAGGGGTGATTGATAAGTTCTCGGCATAAGGTACAAATACTTGAAACACACAGATTAGGTGCATTTGTAGATCAGGTTAATGTAAGAGATCAGATTGATATAAGATTAAAATCAAGGTTTCAAGATATTAACTGCAACAAATTTTTTTAACAGGCTGCTGAAGTGGTAAGGGTTTTATAAACTGAGAAAATGGATAAAATTTCTCATCGAGCAGTCCTTCGCTGTCTCTGCATCAAGCGCTTATCATCGAAGGAGATCCATGAGGATATGGTTGAGACTCTAGGGGAGAGTACCCCTTCCTACAGCAGGATGAAGAAATGGGCGGCTCAATTCAAACACGGAAAGGGAGAGTCTGGAAGATGATCCCCATCCAGGAAGACCAGGAACGGTAACCACAGATGAAACTACCCGGCAGACTCAATGGCAGGATAATGGAGGATTGACGACTAACTGAGCGGTACATTGCTACAGAGTTGGGTATTTCCCAGGAACGTGTTCATGCCATTATTCACAATGATCTTCAAATAACAAGGGCCTCTGCTTGATGGGTCCCGAAAATTCTTGGAGTTGATCACACACGACAGCGTCTCAACATGTCAAGAGACAATCTTGGCCATTTTTCTGCTGATCCTGAAACGTTTCTTCAGCAGTTTGTGAATATGGATGAGGCTTGGGTTCATCATTTTCAAACAGAAACCAAAGAACAGTCAAAGCAGTGAAAGCATCATGCATCCCCATCTTCAAAGAAAGCAAGGATGGTTCTGTCTGCAGGCAAAGTGATGGCTTCCATCTTTTGGGATTCAGAAGGTGTGCTATTGGTAGACCCATCTTTTGGGATTCAGAAGGTGTGCTATTGGTAGACCCATCTTTTGGGATTCAGAAGGTGTGCTATTGGTAGACTATCTTCAAAAAGGCAGAACAGTCACCGGGGCCTTTTACGCTAATCTTGTGAAGCAACTGCGGGTCTAACTGAAGAAAAAACGTGAAGAGAAATTGACGAGAGGAGTCATCTTTCATCAAGACAATGCTCCAGTTCACAAGTCGGCGGTGGCAATGGCTGCCATTCATGAATGCGGCTTCCAGCTTCTTGAACATCCTCCTTATTCCCCAGATTATATACTTATATGCTTCAGATGATGACGTCATTTATCTGTAGACCACTTTCTACTGGCACAAGATGCTGACTTTTACAAAGAAGTGATCCGTATGCTCCAGGATCGCTGGACTAAGTACATAAACATGCAAGGAGACTATGTTGAAAAATAGCCCCAAAAAGTTTTCCACAAATAATCCGTTGTACATTATGCCGAGAACGTATCAATCACCCTTCGTATTTGTTCTTCTTTTGTGTCCATGATATTTGAAGAACTCTTCTGTAGCATTTACATTCAAAGGTATTTATGTGCTTCTCAGCTGTTTTGTTAAGTGTCCAGGTCTCACAAGCGTATGTTGCGATAAGAAAAATGCATGCCCTTAAAAATCTGATTTTTTAAAAAGTTCTCTCTGTTTCTCTCCACATCTTCTTTAGTTTTTTACTTTTAGAAGAGCGATAGATGTCCTCCTTTTAATTTCTCTCATTGTATCTCCATTATGAGTTAGTATTATTGGAATAGTTAAAAATCTTCACAATACGTCAGCAGGAGAATGAATGAATGAATGAATAATCTTTATTTTTCAAGGGTAAAGAATTGGGCACGCAGGCCCGTCTTAGAGAGAGAGAGAAGAGAGAGAGAGAGAGAGAGAGAGAGCGAGAGAGAGCGATAGAGAGAGAATGAGAGTCATACACACTCACACTTTTCAGTAAATACGAGAAAATAAACTATTTTAGTGATACTAAGCTGGCACTATACTATTTTAGTGATACTAAGCTGGCACTATAATATTTTAGTGATACTAAGCTGGCACTATACTATTTTAGTGTCGGCGATACTTTTTTAAATCTGATTTTGAGTATAACAGCTGGCACGAGGACACCTCCAAGTAGAAACCAGTAGAATTTGTCTCGACACCACAGAGATGTCAGCAAACGTGGCTCTCAATCGTGGTGGAGCCTTCTGAGGTGCTGGTATGAGGCTCTTTAACCTCTACCTTGCCCTGGTTCTGTAAGAAAGCCTCGGAAACCCTATATAGCACGGCCTCTCGAGTCACACTGAGCCCCGTAAACACACTATATAGCACTGCCTTGAGACTCACACCGAGCCCCAGAAACTTCCAATGTAGCACTGCCTCGCTACTCACACCAAACCTCGGAAACACCCAATATAGCACTGCCTCGCCTGACACACTGGCCCTAGGAAACATCTTATATACCACTCCATCCTGAGACAAACCGAACCTCGGAAACATCCTATATAGCACTGCCTCACAACTCACACTGAGCCAAGGAAACATCCTATATAGCACAGCCTCGCGACTCACACCGAGCTTCGGAAACACCCTATATAGCACTGCCTCGCGACTCACACTGAGCACTAAACGCAATGGTCCACGAACTGTAGTCTTCGAATCTTGATGATGAGTGAACATGTGAAGCACTCAGTTTCGTTTTGGCTCGGCCGATCAAAATTATACTGACCGCTTCACAGGGAAACAGGGGTGTTGAGTATACAAGGGGGCGTGTTATCCAGCGGATTAGTTTTGTGCTTTTTGTACGGGTACGGCCGGGACTATGATGTCCTATTCTGGAATGTTTTCGTAGAGACTGTTCGTGATGCTTTCTTGATCTAAGTCTATCCCGTGCCATCCGTAGTTTGTTCCAGTATCGTCGGTTGTCCTATGTGGAGTTTCAACGCGTGTGAAGTGCGACGTCTATAGTTTGTAATTATGGAAAGTGTTTTAAATGTCTTCGTGAATAGTAACCCGGGCTCTTTTCGTCAAGACTAGGAGTGTAAGTGTAAAGAAATATAAGTCGTGATACATCATATATGTTGGGAGAATTATCAAGTTGTTGAGAGGTTAGTGCTGAACTAAGCATTCCTAATTGTAATACTGTTATTTATATGTTATTTATGGAATTCTGTGAGATTAAGTGACATGAGATGTGTCAAGGGGCCCATGATGGTTTGTATGGTTTGCGGTCAGGAGTTAGATGGTTTGAACTGTCCTGTCCTGTGTAAAAATCTTATATGACATTGTAATTTGCAGTCATCATCATGTTTTATTTCTCATCATTCATGCTGATAAATGTTGATATTTGTGCATGTGAGTCTAGAGATTGGGGAGCTAATTTTGTGTACTTAGAAATGCTACATGAGGACCACGGGTTTGTTTATGTTTTATTCTAGACCATAACTATTAAGATAATGTAAGTGTTGATTATTGAATGTCTAGACCGTGCTGTTGGTACGGCTCATTAATATGATGAACTTTGATATAATGTACTCACGGAAAAAAAATAAATGTACAATGCTTTAAAAACCACCATGAACGTGCTCAGGTAATGATTGAAATAAAATTTGGCACACATTATGTTTGATTATCCAATAACATATAAAATGATAATTTTCAGGCAGTCACATGTCACAAAAAAATTGAAAAGAAACTCACGTAATGTGGCTAACCACCCTAAAAAAAGAAAATCAGGGTTTCAATATTGTGTCTGTCCTCCTCGGGCAGTTATCACTGCTTTGAGACAGAATCTCGTGGAACCGATAACAATTGTTGAGGTATGTTATTCCATTCTTCTTGCAACGCTTGGGCTAATTCTTGGCTGTTTTCAGGACGATTGAGACGTCTTCGCAACCTGCGGTCCAGTTCATCCCAAATGTGCTCGATAGGTGACAAGTCCGATGAAACTGCTGGCCGTGGCAAGATAGTAATCTAGTGCTGCTGAAAGTGGTCCCTGACCACAGGTGCGACATGTGGACGAGCGTTAACCTGCTGCAGTATCACGCCTTGTCCATAACATCCAGAAAAGGCATTACGTGGCGTGTAATGATTTCATCCCTATATCGTAAACCTGTAAGGTTGCCATTGAGGAAGACTAGGTTTGTTCGGCCAGTTTAGGAAATTCCTCCCCAACAATTACACTGCCTCCTCTTCTCCTATCCACCTCTACCACACGGTTATTCACAAAGCGTTCTCCTCTTCGCCTGTAAACTAAAGTACGTCCATCATGGCCTTGCAGACAGAATCTAGACTCATCAGTGAATAGGATCCGTCTCCATTGATGATAGGGGCATGCCACATGGTGCCTGGCCCAGGTCAAGCGGGTTTGTCTGTGGCGAACTGTCAGTACTGGTCTAACTGCAGGCCTATGAGATAAGAGATTTACCTCTCTGAGTCTGCTCTGCACTGTCCTACCCGACACACGTCTTAAACATGAAATATTGCTGGTAGTCCATGTTGCCTGGAGAAACCTGTTACGAAGGTGCCTGAAGTGGATGTAGCTGTCTTGTGCAAGGGTGGTAACTCGTGGTCTGCCGCTTCTATGGCGGTCAGCAAGGAAACCATTTTGGTTAAAACGACTTTGAAGGCGTGATATTGTGTTTCTGTGAACATTAAAATATTGAGATACTGCTACTACTGTTGATCTAGCAATTAACATCCCAAAAGCTATTTCTCGCTGATGTTCATTAAATCTTGGCATGATGAAAAAAAAACGATGTTTATTTTGGAATTCCATTACTTCTTTCTTCAACGATTACGTGAAGAGATCTCTGAGAACAGAATTACACACTTACTCTCCTTTTATCCGTGGTCAGTAACTAATCATGGATCACTGCACATGATTTCACTGGAGCTGTGGTTATCTCCCCATGAAGAGTCCAATCAACTTCGTGCAGCACGGGGAAGTGGACAACACTCAGACAAAACTTTGTGCAGCACGGAGAAGTGGACAACACTCAGACAAAGCTTCATGACAAATTTGATTTCACTTCACTCATGACAACGTGACTGGTGAGCTTGACACCACTGCACATTTACTTTTTTCCGTGAGTAATAGTAGTGAAAAGATTCATTCATTCCTTTGCATGTCCCTTACGGAACTTTGCCTCCCAAACAGCACTCCTGTAGGCCTCTCGGTTGTGAGCAAGATGGCCTGCTGCTGCTGCATCCATTTCCAGATCGTCAACGATGTCTTGCAGCCATCTTCGTTTCGGTCTTCCTCTTTTTCCTTTTCCCATTATGTATCCTTCCAATACGGTCTTCTCTAAGTGAAAAGATTATGTGTTATAAATGTGCATTTTCTGCATGATTCGTGTGAGGTATGTTCACCTTTGTTTTGGTGTTGTGTGATAAGTGTAATAAACTGGAATTCGGATATAAAATGGCAGAATTGTACCTCTCTGGTCAAGTAAATGTTATGTTGGTATTAGTGTCTGTTTTTGAAGGACATGCATTTAATGTTGACTGCACAGCTTTATGAGTGTGGTTAACCTAACCCGGGGTAGGAATTCAGTATATATTATAGATCTAGTGGGGAAGAACCTGGGAGAGACCATACAGGGAAGCCAGGTCCCGTTCGTACTGTTGTACTAAAGAACAGGGGACTGTCATTACCTGGCGAACTAAATTCTCCTTGTAGACTGTCATTACCTGGTGAACTAAATTCTCCTTATAAAGTGTCATTACCTGGAGAACTAAATTCTCCTTGTAGAGTGTCATTACCTGGAGAACTAAATTCTCCTTGTAGACTGTCATTTCCTGGAGAACTAAATTCTCCTTGTAGAGTGTCATTACCTGGAGAACTAAATTCTCCTTTAGAGTGTCATTACCTGGAGAACTAAATTTTCCTTGTAGAGTGTCATTACCTAGAGAACTAAATTCTCCTTGTAGAGTGTCATTATTTGGAGAACTAAATTCTCCTTGTAGAGTGTCATTACCTGGAGAACTAAATTCTCCTTGTAGAGTGTCATTACCTGACGAACTAAATTCTCCTTGTAGAGATACAAGTAAACAATTCATAAAGTAATAGACACGGGACAGTAATTGTCAGTTATAAAGTAAACGATTATAATTGACATTGAGAAAATAAACATATGAGATAACAATGTTTTTACAAGAGAGCTAATCCCCAGGATCCATGCCAGGGTCCGTCCCAAATCCACAATCCCACATAAATTTACCCGTTATCTCTGACAAGTCACTAAGATTATTTATACCTTTAAAGCTTTCTTCGCCATTTCTGCTTGCAAGATACTTTCACAAACCATCGATGTAGTATGTTTGTGTGTATGTGGGTGTACATAAATAAAGTCCCGCTATAAAGTACCACCAACTCAAAGATGACCGACAAAATATGGTCTGATTCCTGGACGGTTCATATTCATTTCATTTCATCTTTGAACACGCATTATCTAAACCCGCTTCAGTCGCCATGACACCGCGAAGCGTGCGTCATCATATTCGACTGTTACAAATCTCCGTATTTGGACAAATCCTTTAAATCGATAGACTCAAGCAGGCATAAGTTATCTTCTTATTATCCAGTAGGTGTTTATCTTCTACTAGATAGTAAGAAGATAACTTATGCCTGCTTGAGGCTATCGATTTAAAGGATTTGTCCAAATACGGAGATTGGATTTGTTGAAGGAAAGGGAACACACAATGCCATTTATGCTTTACGAACACTAACAGAAAGAGCTTTAGAAGTACAGAAAGATCTCTACTTATGCTTCATTGACTACACCAAGGCATTTGACAAGGTGAAACATAATGAAATTATTAAAATGCATGAAGACATCAATATAGACGGCAAAGACCTGAGGATTGTAAAACATCTATACTGGGAGCAAGAAGCAGCAGTTCGAGTTGAAAATAGAATTGGAAAATATCAACCTATAAGACAAGGGGTGCGACAAGGATGTGTACTATCTCCAGATCTTTTTTCTCTGTATAGCGAGAATATTCTAAGAACAATCATCACAGAACCAGGCATAAAAATTGGAGGATACAATATTAACAACCTTCGGTATGCTGACGACACAGTACTGATAGCTGAGAACCAACAAGACCTGCAAAATCTCTTGGATAAAGTCGCCAAAGAAAGTGAACAGAAATGCCTTACTTAGAACATCAAAAAAGACAGAGGCTATAGTTATATCTAAGAAACAGAATCCACCAGCATGCAGAATTAAATTAAACGGAACTATTCTAAAGCAGGTGCAGAAATTCAAATACCTTGGAGCAGTAATAACTTCAGATGGGAAATGCAGAACAGAAATTAGGAACAGAATAGGCCAAGCAAAGACTGCATTTCAGAGAATGAAAAACATATTAGCTAACACATCTTTATCAATGAATGTAATCGAGCACATTCTTGGAAATCAAAGTTTATTGACTGATATACATCTGCCGCAGGTTGATTTGTCCTTCCAACTGGACTGAATAAATTACTGTATAAGCCAGGAAAAAAAGCAGGAACAGCTTTTTACTTAACCGCTACCAAATTGTGATATTTTGGCGTGAGCCTTAATCATACAAAAACATAAAGGCGAAAAATTAGAGAATGGATATAAAGTATAGATTCCCGTGAATCCTATGTTAATAAATAAATAAATAAATAAATAAAAAGAATAGAGCACTTATCTATAACTTGAAAGAATATGTAGTTTTTCCGACGCTTTTTTCAGAAATGCGTTCGTTCAAAATGTGTTCTATCAAATTGTGTTCTATCAAAATGTGTTCTATCAAAATGTGTTCCATCAAAATGTACTCGTTCAGAAATATTCAGAAATGCGCAGGGTGGAGCGTAAAGAATGTATAAATAGAGACTTGTGATGTGTGATAGGTAGGGAGGGATGTATAAATAGAGACCTGTGATGTGTGATAGATAGGGAGGGATGTATAAATAGAGACCTGTGATGTGTGATAGGTAGAGAGGATGGTGGGTAGGGAGACCGTTAAGAGGAGAGAGAGAGTGTGATACAATGGTAACCTAGCTAGGCGAATGTGAAATAAATGATTATGGTTGAGGTAGAGGGGTTGTAATGTGATACTGTGAGGAGGTTCTAAACTATGTGTAATACGAGTACGTGAGAGGAGAATGGAGTAAAAGAATGACTACAATTTTGTAGTTGTTAAGTAATACTGTTGTTCCTACTTTTTTCCTAGTTTTTGGTATCACAGCTATACTGCGTATACTTATACACTAATTATTGCATAAATTGATAATAAAATTGTGAAAAAATGGACTGAATATGTTGGTAATCTATTATAAAAAACGGAATTAAACAACTGAACGGAAATTTTAAATGTATACACTAGGAAAAAAGTAGAAACATCATTAATATTTAACGATAACACAGACAGATTATTTAACGATAACAGATGTGTTATCACTAAATAATAAAGCTGTTCCTACTTTTCTCCTAGTTTGGTATCATAGCTTTACTGCAGTGCTTTGTATATAGTTGCACGCTTGTACGATAATTATTGGCAGTTTGTAAATACGAAAGAACTAACTCGTTAAGTGAGAAAATTTTGGAAAAGAGGATCTATCTATCTATCTATCTATCTATCTATCTATCTATCTATCTATCTATCTATCTATCTATCTATCTATCTATCTATCTATCTATCTATCTATCTATCTATCTATCTATCTATCTATCTATCTATCTATCTATCTGTCTGTCTGTCTGTCTGTCTGTCTGTCTGTCTGTCTGTCTGTCTATCCATACGACCTTCCTACTGTTTTATTGTCTATCTGTCAAAAGCATAAAATGTATGAAATATGTTAAGAATGTATAATCTAAACGCAAGTTCAAGCGGACACTTTATATAGTGAACTATAATGTGGCTACGAAAAGTGTGTTAACTGTAAACCAAATTTATTAAACTAAAGAAGAAGTCAATATGGTCCAAGCTGGCTTCAGGCAAGGAAGAGGATCAAGAGATCATATATTCAATCTAAGATTAATAATAGAGAAATGCAGGGAGTTTAATGTGAATCTATATTTATCATTTATAGACTACTCAAAGGCATGTGATTGTGTACAACACCAGAAACTTTGGGAAATAATGGAAAAAATGGGATTTCCAACACATTTGATACAATTAACATCACTGCTGTATCTAGACCAACGAGCAGCAGTAAGAATAAATGGTGAAACAACAACTTGGTTTGACATAAAACAAGGGGTCCGTCAGGGGTGCATATTGTCACCCTACTTATTTAACTTGTATACTGAAAATATAATGAGGAATGTTAGAGAAGATGTAGACAAAGAATATTACGATGCCTTAACAGTTGGAGGTTATGAAATACCAGAGATTAGATATGCTGATGACACAGTATTGCTGTCCACAACACAAGAAGGAATGGAAAAACTAATTATGTCAGTCCGCAAGAACAGCGAAGAGCAGAACCTCTATTGTAATGCAAAGAAAACTAAAGTGATGACAACTGACAAAACAAACAGGCCAACTGAAATATGTATCGGTGAGGAAAAGCTGGAAGAAGTGGAGAGTTTTGAATGTCTTGGATCACTACTAACTAATAATGGAGATACAGTGAGGGAAATTGGAAGGAGGTCATCTGTTGCTCTTCAGAAAGTAAAACAAATAAGGAGTCTGTGGAGAGGAGCAGACAGAACCACAAAAATAAGATTTTTAAGGGCATGCATCTTTCCCATCGCAACATATGCCTGTGAGACCTGGACACTTAACAAAGCAGCTGAGAAACACATAAATGCCTTTGAATGTAAATGCTACAGAAGAGTTCTCCAAATATCGTGGACACAAAAAAGAACAAATATATCTATACTACAAGAGCTTAATATTGAAGAAGGCTGGCTAGTAAGAGGATTAAAGAGAGAAAACTTAAATATTTTGGACACATTAAACGTCATGATAATTTAGAGAAACCGTATTGGAAGGATACATAATGGGAAAAAGAAAAAGAGGAAGACCGAAACGAAGATGGCTGCAAGACATCGTTGATGATCTGGAAATGGATGCAGCAGCAGCAGCAGGCCATCTTGCTCACAACCGAGAGGCCTACAGGAGTGCTGTTTGGGAGGCAAAGTTCCGCAAGGGACATGCAAAGGAATGAATGAATGAATGAAATATGTCTTAAAATGTCTCTCCATGACACCGTTTTCACTCCGTCAGTTAAACGGCTTTGTAAAAATGTACAGAAATGATACAAAAACGAATAAAAAAAATTTTTTTTTAATGAAACTTTATCTACCCTGGTGTTACCTTGACATTTTAGATATTCATTTTTTTCAACTAATCTCTAAGATATGCTTACATCCAACGGGTAGTCTCCATTTACCTGGTGTTACCTTGACATTTTGGATATTAAGTTTTTCAACTAATCTAAGATATGCTTACATCCAGCGGGTAGTCTCCATCTACCTGGTGTTACCTTGACATTTTAGACATTCAATTTTTCAACTAATCTCTAAGACATGCTTACACCCAGCGGTAGTCTAAATCTACCTGTACCGTGGTGGTGTAGCGGCTAGTGCACTAGGCTGCCCATCAGAAGGTCTATAATTCGATTTCGCACTCGGGCGGATTTTTTTCGCAACTGGGGTTAACCCTGACTCAAGAAATGGGTACCTAGGGTTTCCCTAGATAAATAGGCAGTGGTAACATGTGCTGGCATTGCTACATCAACATGTTGTAGTGGCCTAGAAATGTGAAGGCATTAACACTTCACACCCCTACAGCATGCAAGTGCTACGTGACATAGATTCTATAAGAGAAATATTGGCCATTTTCAGTTTTTTATTAGAAACATGGCGTCTGTTTTTATTATAGTGTTTTTAAGATTTTTTTTTTTTTTGGTAGTGAAAGAGTTAACTCTGAAACAACCTACATGTTTTTTACAGCAGCTACTGATGTTTAACTAGTGACCCCCAAAATGTTGAATGTCATAAACTGCGTCATGAGATCTTCGTGTAGTAACAAGGAGATCACGTCATGCAAGTATCTGCGCTAGCAAACTAGAACTAAATATGGAAGTACAAACACTGCTTTATATCTGGTACCTTAAAAATCCTCTGCGTATTTCTTCCATTAGTTATGCAAAATTTTACACAGATGTTACTCTAGCTTACTATGTAGGCTGTGTGAATACATAACATATATTACTACCGTTTTATAAGTGAGTAAATATTTAATTTATTAATTAATCTTCTGGCACGGGAAATGCGCGGAATTAAGTTTCATCGGGAGTGGGAAATAACCATGATAATTCTTAGACACTTCAAGAAGTTTGATTGTCGTTCTTGTATTTTCAAATGTTCATTGAGGAACAGAACATTGTCATTCATTCAGTCAATCAGTCATTTGCATCTCCCTTCCGGAGTCTTGCTTCTCTGACAGCTCTCCTTTAGGCCTCTCTATTATAAGATGCCCTGCTGCTGATGTGTCATTCATTAGTTTCATGTAATGTGAATTTGGGATGAAGGTAAGACGTTGTCCAATGTAGCTCTCAGCGGTCTATAGCTGACGAATCGCAGCTAACCCAGATCGTGCCTCACTTCTTCGTTGGTACCCCTAGTAACAGGCTCGGTGTAGCTAAGGGGGCGGAGTTTGTCGTAGTCTCCATTATGAGGAAGTCTGCCTATATTTCACTTTCCTTTTCCTTTAACTTCACTCATGCTCGGTAAAAACAGTTGCCGTAAATACGTTCCATTCAACACAATTCATAAATTTGCCTTTTCAGACAATGAGGTTTTTTTTTCATCCTTGTCTGATTGCTTGCGTTGGGGTTAGCGAATCATAGCCGACCAAGACCCTATGTTTTACTCCTGGATGTCTAAATAGGTGCATGTTGCGCCAGCATTTCTTGGAAGGAGAATACCAACAAATGCCAAATGTTTCATTTTGCATGTTTTCTTTCCGTGTTTTTATCTGTTGTGTTGTTTTTGTATGTGATCATTGAGAAATAATTTTCCCGAAATATTGGATTGAGAATGACAAACGAATCAATAACACTAACAGTTTTGGTGTGGACTTCACATGGTAAAAGAAGCAAGGAATGACCCAAAGAGGCGCGGAGACGTACAGCAGAGAGAATTCTATTCAACAAAGAACTGACACGAGAGACAGACAGGAAAATGGAAAAGGACCAGGAAAAGCGGAATTCTCCTGTAGTAACGCCCATACTGGGATAATGCCTAAACCGGCTCAACCCAGGGGTAGAAGTCACTAGTGGCGAGGATTCGTCCTCCTGGACAAAAGCTCCATCCTGGTCACAACTACGAAGGGTAGCGGCCACGACCGCAAAATGCTGAAGTCGGAGACACTGGACCAGGGAAGTCTAGATAGGCAACCACCTCTCACCCGGCGGGGATGTCTGCGTATCCTAATCACGCTGAGGTTTTCCGGTGAGAAAGTCCAACCCTGGACTGGATGGTCAACCACCTCTCACCCGGCGGTGATACACGGGTATCTCAAAACACGTCGAGGTTTTCCGGTGAGAAAGTCCAACCCTAGACCAAACTGGTGCAATGAAAACCACGGTGTCACGCAATCCCGCTTCCGAGACCCACCAAGAATACAGGCTAAAGCACTGTGATACTCTGAACCCCTTGTGGTCCTTTCGTGGAACTCGTGTGGTCTATTTTGGACCACACAGGGGACCACGGGACCTAACGAGGACCACATGCGTGAATTCAGTAGGTTCACAGTGCGGTTTTTGGTGGTAGAAGTGAACGAAGAAGAAGAAGAAACCAACCGAGTTTAACAGGCATAAAATCCTTTGATGAGGTTGAAAGACTCGCCGAAGACAGGAAAAATTGGCAAACTACTTTGCGAGCCCTATGTGACGTTTAACGGCACGGGAAGGATATAAGATATAAGATAAGATATAAGAATTTATTAAACTTTTGTTGATTTTTTGTAACTGTTGAATCCTGTGATAATTGGATTATAATAAGTAATAAGCTGAGTGTCAACTGTGTTGCTGAGTGAGTTGATTACATGTAACTGCTCATGTTCATGTACGGATTGTAGCGGTTGTTTGTCCTGGGCTTTTGTTTGTATAACGATGTAACGTCTGTTGTGCCACTGGTGTAGCAGTCCAGTCAAATGTCTGCTCAGTCCGTTATTACCGTAATAGAATGGGTCCCTTATAACAGGATTTTACTGTATTCTTATCTTTTATTTTCTTATCTTTTATTTTCTTATCTTTTATTTTCTGCCGTAACCTCCGTCACTTGTTATGTCAAGTGTATTTCCCCAAGAGTCTTCAAAGTTCCAGAGCTTTTATCATTAAATGTGACTCCACAAAGCTATGTTAGCTGAAACATAACATTTCACCTTGAAAAGATAAGATTTAACTGGTCAGTTGTGACAGTGTCTGTCTGACAAAACAGAGCCGTTCAGAGGGCAAATATCTGTTGTTTGGCAGGAACATGCCATTTCTACTTAAGGTGGAAGTCGTATTTACGCCAGAGTGGTAGAGCGCAAATATCGCCCAACTATTTCCTCTATACGTAAGTGAAGACTAGAGTTACTACAGCAGGTAGCAGCAGGAAGATATCGGCCAAATATTTCCTCTATACGTAATGAAGACTAAAGTTACTACAGCAGGTAGCAGCAGGAAGATATCGGCCAAATATTTCCTCTATACGTAAGTGAAGACTAAAGTTACTACAGCAGGTAGCAGCAGGAAGATATCGGCCAAATATTTCCTCTATACGTAAGTGAAGACTAGAGTTACTACAGCAGGTAGCAGCAGGAAGATATCGCCCAACTATTTCCTCTATACGTAAGTGAAGACTAGAGTTACTACAGCAGGTAGCAGCAGGAAGATATCGGCCAAATATTTCCTCTATACGTAAGTGAAGACTAAAGTTACTACAGCAGGTAGCAGCAGGAAGATATCGGCCAAATATTTATTCTACAAATGGAGTTTCAACAGCAGGAAACAGAGCGCAGATATGACCCAGTTCTTCCTCGTCGAAAAATAAACGTTTATTTATCTTAGGAGGTCTGAATGACGACGTGGTAAGTGTACTAGTCTCTCATGGTGAAGGTCGGGGGATCGAAACCGGCAGAGGCGACCCAGTCACCCAGCTGTAGAAATGGGTACCCGACCTCTTCTGGAGTTAGGGAAGGAAAGGCGGTCAAGCGTGATGCTGACCACATCACCCTCAAGTGTGCTGACAGGTCAAGGAAAATATGGGCACTAACACCATATTCCTATGTGTTTCTAAGTCATAACTCCCTTGTCTATCTTACTAAACTGAGTACATTTTCTCCATCAACATAACGCATACAGAATGTCAAGGACAAGATTTTGTGGAGGGGTATGATCGACGCCCACGCCGGCCGACATGACACGTGATGATGATAATGATAATGATGATGGTGATGATCATGATGATGATCATGATGATAATCATGATGATGATGACGGTATACAGTGCGTGTGCATTTGTATTACGCTTATCCCACGACTGATATGTCATTTGTATGGGAACATAATGCTTCTTTTATTTTCGAATAAGGTAAAATGCATATTAAGTTCTTATTTTTTCTTTTCCGTATCTTCTGACTCTCTACAACACATAAAGAACGGTGGGGGTGGGGGAATGAACTACATATGCCTCCGCCCGTTTTTATTTCTTTTGCTTCGGACGCCATTTTCTTCCACAATGAAGTCTAGGAAGAACTAGCGAAAGACCAAGTCATGTGGAAAGCCACCCTTCCCAAGCGTGTAATCTCATTTCAGGGAGAGAAATGAGGACCAAACTGAAAATTAAAAGTTGCATGCCCAAGGAAACTGGACGTTGCAACACAAATATTGCTTGCTATTACTGATCCAGATTCTGCAAATCCAACATTTGGTAAAGTCAAGAATATGTTTAGCAATACCTACAACATTTGATATCTGCCTGTTGCAAAACCGTCTCCTGTAACGTAAAGTGCCAAGGTAATAAAATCAATAAGGTATTAACAAGGTAAGAAAATTAATAAGGTATTAACAAGGTAATAAAATCAATAAGGTATTAACAAGGTAATAAAATTAATAAGGTATTAACAAGGTAATAAAATTAATAAGGTATTAACAAGGTAATAAAATTAATAAGGTATTAACAAGGTAATAAAATTAATAAGGTATTAACAAGGTAATAAAATTAATAAGGTATTAACAAGGTAATAAAATCAATAAAGTATTAACAAGGTGATAAAATTAATAAGGTATTAACAAGGTAATAAAATTATTAACAAAGTAATAAAAATAAGAAGAATAAAATTAGCCAGGGCATAATCCTACCTGAAAGTAAATGCAGGCAGAGCACCTCCACTCCACAATGAATGTAAACAGCAAAAGGCCGCATGCTTAAGAGAGGAAATTCATGAATGGGTCATGTGGAAGAGATAATCCGTGAAGTGTGCCCTCCTGAGAATATAAATCCAGGACAGGAA
The DNA here is from genome assembly GCA_009760885.1 of Achatina immaculata. NCBI lineage: Eukaryota > Metazoa > Mollusca > Gastropoda > Stylommatophora > Achatinidae > Lissachatina > Lissachatina immaculata. Next base: position 15,383,113 of record CM019707.1, read on the forward strand.
TGAGTACATGCAGCACCAGACTTCAAAGTGGCTCTGTTTATAATACAATCGATAGAAGATTGAGAAAGCATAATCCTGGTGCAGTAGATGCAGAGGTCAAAGCTCTAATTAGTTAAAACATCAGAGATAACGACGGCGTTATTTATATAGACAGTTTGGTGGGGTGGGGCAAGGGATGTACCTGGGCCTTTGCAGTTAACTGAAATGGCTGAACAGTGAAAAAAATCAGTGAAGGTTTTCCTGCAACAACAAGAGGTTTGACAATGGAAACCATGGCTGCGACAAAAGTTTTGAGCCTGCTGCAGTCACAAGACCACACGCAAACATGCATCTTGAGTGAGTTGTTGAAGGCAACAATGACTGACATCCTTGCATACGTCACAGATATAGCGACTGATATTTAGGTCGTGCAGCTGTCACGGAGGAAGGGAAGGCAATGGATCGAGCAGAATCATCCATGCTATCAGAGAAGCTGATCAAACAAAGGGCTTCATTGACAACTGTTACTCAGTGTCATTGTCAAGAATGAAAGGGTTGGAGGTAAAACTTAGAATGATGAAAAAACAGAAATGATTCATGAAGACCTCCAGACGAATGGTCAACCAGTAATGAATGGGAGTCATCAGTTACTGAATGCTGCGGGCGATAATGAAGAGGAGGTCTGGATGCGTCCGGAGTGAATGGATGATGATGGTCCATCCTAACTAACTAATTTACACAAAAATTATTCAGTTTCTTTTTGATGTTGTAATTTTACTAATTAAAATAGAATGAATTAAAGAACTTTCTTCTTTTTTTCAGGACTACGTAATTACCGACTTCTTCATCTCATATAGAACAGGTGAACTGCATCCAGCGAACGAAGCTGATTCAAACAGCAGTTGTGGATGACCTCCTGTAAGAATGTCAGCAGGATTCTCTACAATATTTGTCAGTGTTTTTTTGTGCATATCTGTTACTAATTTTGAAACTATCAAGTGTGATGATGCGAAAGATGTAAAAGTTACAACCGGTAGAATTTTTCTGTCATCGTGTCACGTGATATTTAGTACATCAAGTGCACGGTTTGTGTTCATATTATCAGACCATTCTTATTTCCTCTCTCTAGTGATCGATCTTGATGGGAAAGACACTCAGATTATAACAAATCTCTACTGGGAACAGAATGCGCTACTAAGTGACATCAACAAACGTACTCATAAAGAATGAACTCAGGCAGAGACGTGTGTTCTACCTCTATGTCTGTTCAACCAGTGCACATAGAACATCTTCAGACACTTAGAAGAACTACCAGAAGTGAACACAGAAAGAAGAAATATCAATTATGTAAGGTATGCAGGTGATGCATACAGAAATAGACTCAGGAGTAGATAGCAAGCTAGTGGAGGAGGTCAACAAATTTGTATATCTTGGCAGTAGAGTAGTAGAAAATGGAGACAGCACAGAGGACATCAACAGCAGACTTACCAGAGCAAACCAGGCTTTTGCAGTGCTGCAGACTATATGGAAATAATTTTTTTTTAAAACTAAGCACGAAAATGAAGATCAGGATATTTAAGTAATGTTCTAAGTGCACTACTCTATGGAAGTAAATGCTGGAAAATCACAAAAACCGTAGAAAACAAGCTGAATTCTTTCCAGACTAAATGTTTTACGAAGAATTAGAAGAGTATTTTGGCCAAACACCATAAGAAATAACATCTTGTTGGCAGAAATGCAAATGAAGCCACTGACAACAATTACTGAGGAAAGACGCTGGCGATGGTTGGGACATGTTCTCCGAATGACTGAAAACTCACTACCAAAAATATCACTAAGATGGACACCACAGGGGAACAGAAGTAAGGGTAGACCAAAAGAGACATAGAGAAGAACGGAGAGGATGCTGAGCAATAGACGGTTCACTTGGGCAATAGCGGAAAAAAAGGCAAGGGACAAGCATTTGTGGAAAACCCTTGCGGAAGCCCCATGTGCCCTGTGCACTTAAGGTTCAGAGAGAGAGAGAGAGTGATGCAGTACTTCTAGAAGAGTTCACAAAAAGTGCAGTAATTATTAACAACAACACAAGTCGAGAATGGGCACAGTGTCAGTATCAAGATATCAACATCAAGAACATCAAAGCAATGATATTCAGTAGGAGAGATCAAAGGCCACAGATAGAACCATGAACAGCGATAAACTGGAAGAAGTGGCAAGCTACAGCTACTCAGAACATGTATTAGCCGACGATGGGTGATGTGAGGCAGAGATCAAGAAAAGAATAGGATCGGTGCAACACACTTTCAGCACCATAAAGACAACACTGTTATCCAGGATTCTGCCCATAAAAACGAAAGCGAGAACTGTCAAATGCTATATCACTTTTGTATTAATGTACGGAGCAGAAACCCGAATTTGATCCGTCTAGTGAAGGAGGTATGGGGACATATTAAGCACTTCAATGGGAGGCTCTGTAATCGTGAACAAGATAAGAATCATTGTTCTAGCGTGTCCCATATTTTCGTAAATGATAAATGGATTCGCTGGAAACACGCTGATTATTTTAAGTATTTTCTTCAAGAGGACAGTCAAGGCAGTCACATCAGTCAAGAATGCCAAGACAGTCAAGACAGCAAAAGACAGCCAAGAGAAAGAAGAAGTAATTAAAAGTGTATAATCTTCCATCACAAACACGTCTCTGGCTTGTGTCATTTTATATCGTCTGGTTTTTTTTTGTTTTGACCAGGCTTATACGCTCCCTACGTTATCACGTTCTTGTTAGTCAGTGACCAGACCAGATGCGCTGTTCTTTCCAACTAGCAGACAACATCGGGTCGAATGACAACAATCACATCTGGAAGATGATCGAACTGGGAGAGGAGAGGGGAAGTGAATGGGGGTGTGTTTTTTTTTTTTTTTTTTGAACGAAATGGTTTAGCTCGCATTATTCAAAACCAGTGTGTGACTGGCTCCATCAGCAGGAGCACACTTCAGTGAGTGTTGGAACTGAAGGCTGAACATGTATGGGAATGTCCGGAGTGTGGGAATGCCAGGCTCTGGTTACAGATTGCAGATTGCGGACTCAGTTCACAAAACTATATGTTCTGGGGTCCACATTTTGCTCCACTATGGACTTTATTTGTGTGTTTGGTTTATGTATATATATATACAAGTATACACGAGGGGTGATTGATAACTTCTCAGCATAATGTACGAACACTTGAAACACACAGATGATATTAGGTGCGTTTGTAGGTCAGGTTAATGTAAGATTAAACACAAAGTTTCAAGAAATTAACTTCAGTCATTTTTTAAAACAGGCTACTGAAGTGGTAAGGGGTCGCAGAAATTGAGAAAATGGATACAATTTCTCATCGAGCAGTCATTCGCTACCTCTGCATCAAGGGCTTATCATCGAAGGAGATTCATGAGGATTTGGTAGAGACTCTAGGGGAGAATGCCCTTCTTACAGCACAGTGAAGAAATGGGTAGCTCAATTCAAACATGGAAGAGAGAGACTGGAAGATGATCCCCGTCCAGTAAGACCAAACGGTAACCACGGATGAAACCACCGGCAGAATCCATGACATGATAATGGAGGATCGACGACTAACTGAGCGGTACATTGCTACTGAGTTGGGCATCTCCCAGGAACGTGTTCATGCCACTGTTCACAATGATCTTAAAATGACAAAGGTTTCTGCTTGATGGGTCCTGAAACTTCTTGGAGTTGATTACAAACGACAACGTCTCAACACGTCAAGAGACAATCTTGGCCATTTTTCTGCTGATCCTGAAAAGTTTCTTCAGCAATTTGTGACTATGGATGAGACTTTGGCTCATCATTTTCAACCAGAAACCAAAGAACCGTCAAAGCAGTGGAAACATCATGGATCCCCACTCCAAAGAAAGCAAAGGTGGTTCTGTCTGCAGGCAAAGTGATGGCTTCCATGTTTTGGGATTCAGAAGGTGTATTATTGGTAGACTATCTTCACAAGGCCAGAACGGTCACTGGGGCCTATTACGCTAATCTTGTGAAGCAACTGTGGGTCAAATAGAAGGAAAAGCGTGGAGGGAAATTGACGAGAGGAGTCATCTTTCATCAAGACAATGCTCCATCTCACAAGTCGGCGGTGGCAATGGCTACCATTCATAAATGCGGCTTCCGACTTCTTGAAAATCCTCCTTATTCCCCAGATTTGGCCCCTTTGGACTATTACCTGTCTACCAAACTCAAAAAAGGGCCTCAGTGGTCGCAAATTTCCTTCAGATGCTGACGTCATTCATGCTGTAGACCACTTTCTACTGGCACAAGATGCTGACTTTTACAAAGAAGGGATCCGTATGCTCCAGGATCGCTGGACTAAGTGCATAAACTTCCAAGGGGACTATGTTCAAAAATGAACCAAAAAGGTTGTCCAGAAATAATCCGTTGTACCTTAGGCCGAGAACTTATCAATCAGTCCTCGTATATATATATATATATATATATATATATATATATATATATATACATACATATATATATATACAATATACGTAATAGTAAAATATATACATATATATTATATATATATGCAATATATATATATATATATATTTTTATAATTTCTAAACGTGTAACCCTAATCAACCGTTTCTTTAGATTGCTAATAAAGTAAAAGAGAACAGTGTTATTTGATTAGACATCGAAAAAATCTTAGATAAAGCTCTTTTAGGCCTGAGGAAAGAAAAATAATTTTAAAAAATGGCGAGACCATGTGACTTGAACCACGGACCCCAGTAGAACGAGCAGTCCTAGGGGTTACAGACAGCGAAGCTCATGAATGCGTTGCTCTCTCGTGGCTAGGCGGCTGCTCGTCCTACCTGAGTCCGTGGTTTAAGTCCCAGGTAATTCTCTCTCTTTCCCTCTCGTCTAAAAGTGCTTTGTGTACGATGTTTTCCAGCTCTGATCATACCACACTGTGTTCTGGTACTTTACAACAGTTTCGTTGTTTCCAATTTGTAAAAATTTAGATTTGCTATAATGTTTATCTTTCTCACTTTTTATACAAACACAATAACGATAAATGTCTTCAATCTGTTCTGATGCTAACTGTAACTATAAAAAAAGGGCCAAACTCTGCTGCTGGTCCTGGGAGGCGGATTCAGTACCCTCGTGGCCTGCCCATGCATGTTCGACCTTTGACATCAGGATGTCCTTCAGTGCTTTTAGGCAGACGACACCAATGTTGTGTTGATTGTGTGTTGCCCGTGATCTAGCATTTAGTTGGGATTTGCAACCACTGCTCCTGAACCACATGGAATGCATTCAGTCGTATGTGGTAGCTACGAGGGGCGTTCAGAAAGTAATGCACCACATCGTTTTTCTCAGGAGCTGTTTATTCAAAAAGCATGAAATTTATACACAATATACGTGGATATGTCATTTAAACATATTATTCAACATAATCCCCATCAACTTGTACGGCTTTACGCCAGCGTGAAACAAATGCATGTATTCCAAGCCCGTACCAGATTTTCTCTTGATTGTGTAGCCATTTCTTCGCTGCATGAATCACTCCTTCGTCATCTTCAAATCTTACCCCTCGAAGTGCATCTTTAACTGGACCAAACAGATGGAAATCAGAGAGTGCCAGATCGGGACTACAAGGTGGATGGGGTAGTACAGTCAAACCCAATTTAGTGATTGTTTACCGTGTTTCCCGCTTGGCATACCATCCACAAGAATCACACCTTCAGTGTCCCAAAAGACAGCGATCATGATCTTTCCAGCTGAAGGAGTTGTCTTGAATTTCTTTCTTCGTGGTGATTGCGGATGATGCCACTCCATTGACTGTCTTTTTGTCTCAGGTTCAAAATGATGTGCCCAAGTTTCGTCGCCTGTTACGATATTAGCTAAAAAGTTCTCTAACTCAGCATTGAAACGCTCCAACAATTCAGAAGAAATTTCTTTCCTTTGCTATGGGTGATCATTTGTGAGACTTCGAGGAACCCATATTGGGCAAACCTTAGAAAATCCGAGAGCTTTTATAACTGCATTTGCACCACCATCTCTGACTGACAGCTTTAAGGCCAATTGTTGAGTAGTGATACGCCTATCAGTAAAAATAATGCCCTCAGCGCATTTGTGCCTTTGATGGCTGTGGCAAGGCGTCCACAGCGTGGGCGATCATGCAACTCTTATCTCCTCTTATTGATTAATCTGAAACCAGCGACTGACTGTACTCCTGTCGACTGCAAAACTTCCATATACATGACATAGACGCTTGTGAATGTTCACAACGATTTTATTCTCTGCAACGAGACATTCGTCACAATTCGCTGCTTATATCGCAAGTTGCTAACACGCTCCATTTCAACGATTAGGGCAGCCAAATTCTTTGGTCGGTTGCGGTGCAATTTGGTTCGCAGAATCAGAAAATTGCCATATTGAAATTGTGCTAAATTTCATGCTTCTATCTTCATTATTAGCTGAAAAAAAAAGATGTGGTGCATTATTTTCTGAACGCCCCTCGTACTTTTTAGGAAGTTGCCTTGCATGTGTTCATCGAGGTGTTTACTTGATGGATTTGTACAGGTTGGATTTGTCCACTTTGATGATGCCCTCTGGTTGCCCCTTGTTGCTAGATGGTCGGCTTTGTTGTTTCAGTCGACTCCGGCAATGCCTGAACAGTACATCCACGTGACGTGTTTGATGTGGGATTTATTAATTATTTCTTGCCATTCACATTTAATGGGTTTTTCTTCCACTTTCCTTAATAGATTTTGAGAGCTGGTAATGATGGTGATGTGGTGTGTTTTATGTGTCACTGCCCATATTAATGCTTGTGTGATGTCGTCTGTTTCCATGCTCATACTCGAGCAGGTGTTTGTATGAGCCTCAGCCACGAGTTTTATCTCCTCGGCATGCACCAAAACCTCACCCGTTTCTACTTGCCTTGCTCACTGATCCGTCTGTTTACATTTTAAGTTGCCTCAAAGTTAAATTTTGCCAATATATTCTAACGTTGAACTTCTTCAGTTTGAATTAAAATTCAGTCAATAAAACAGGATTTTACGTTTCTTTATTGTTCACGAAGGAAATACAGTGTCTATTCTTGGTCTGATTTATTAGATGCAACGAACATGTCTCTAGGTCCAACTGAGGGTAAGGAGTTGTGGTAACGTTTAAGAAGTGTCATTGCTGCCTTAAGAGCTAGAGTACCATTGCTCACAAAGATTGTATTACTCAGTTTCTGCGTCCATGATCTAACAAAGGATGACAGTTTGTGATGAGGTGGGTTGTCAATGATTACGTGTGGAATTTTCATTAAAGTTGACAAAATGTGACCATGGAGGCGATCGGTGACCACAATTCGTCCTCTCTGAAGGAACTGGAATCCAGATGCTGCTATAAGAAATGAGTTTTCCATATCTGTTCTACCACGGTTTGATATCCAGTAGCTTTCAAGCCAGTCAGATACTGCCACTGTTATGTGTGGTGGAAATGTTGGGAGAGCATATTTTGATGACTCATCGTCGTCTCTCCGTAGCCAAATGATGTCATACGCAGGTGGCATCTGTCGGGGCACCATTCCAATACAGAATGCCATATCTGGTGCTAAAATTAAGTTGACATTTTTAAAATTTGCCTTAGCAATCTCCAGAGATTGCCTGTCTCTCATGAACATGGTGAGGTTTTTACGATTGGAGTAAACCTTTCTAGCGTATTCTAAAGATTCAGAGTTCTTTGAGTGCAGCCAAATACTCTGGGAGAACAAGATAAATTTTCTATCTGGGAAAGTGTCTAATATTTTTCGGCGTACCCAGTCATTGAATGAGTAACCTACTACATTACCTCCTCCTTGCATTAAAATTACTAATTCGTCTTTGGCATATTTTTGGTTTATCTTAATTGCTTCTTGTAAACTGTAGTTTTTAGTGCACGTGGATGTATCACAGTAAAAGACTATACTTATGTTCATTCTTCTCAGCAACAGGACCTCCCCTACTGTGATAGCCGGGTCGCCCTTATTTTCGTACGTGGCTATTTCTATGAGCATCACGTGTTTGGCTTTCCCAAGAAGATCTTGTAGAAGATTGACGAGAATTCTCTGCGCCTCTTCTATGATATCTTTGTTACTGGTCAAAGTTTTGGCTCTTCTGTCAGTGTCTTCGGGGTGGTCTACGAGACGCCAGGATAGAAACTCTCTCATCTCTGGATTGCTTTCTGCTCTCAGTATGTGTGAAAAGTCACAGTTTGGTGTCTCCAGATCCAGCAATCCATGACTCTCCCTGTAAACGTTTGGATCTGAATCAAATCTCAGAGGCTTGTAGACTGCCTGTAATTTAGACCGTCCTAGAGACCCAGCCATTGTGATAAACAACAAAGTTCCGATGATCAAGGCGAGCCACATTCTCCGTCGTGGCATTTCTCTTGTAGTATATTCTTCTGCAAGGAGAAGAAAAACAGAAATTAGACACATTTTCGTGTCCGGAGATCAGACAATGTTACAATCATACTTGTCAATGTCCGGAGATCAGACAATGTTACAATCATACTTGTCAATGTCCGGAGATCAGACAATGTTACAATCATACTGTCAATGTCCGGAGATTAGATAATGTTACAATCATACTGTCAATGTCCGGAGATTAGATAATGTTACAATCATACTACTAGTATCCAGATGTCATATAATGTTACAATCATACTACTAGTATCCAGATGTCATATAATGTTACAGTCATACTACTAGTATCCAGATGTCATATAATGTTACAGTCATACTACTAGTATCCAGATGTCATATAATGTTACAGTCATACTACTAGTATCCAGATATCATATAATGTTACAGCCATACTACTAGTATCCAGATGTCATACAATGTTACAGTCATACTACTAGTATACAGATGGCATACAATGTTACAGTCATACTACTAGTATCCAGATGTCATATAATGTTACAGTCATACTACTAGTATCCAGATGTCATACAGTGTTACAGTCATACTACTAGTATCCAGATGTCATACAATGTTACAGTCATACTACTAGTATCCAGATGTCATACAATGTTACAGTCATACTACTAGTATCCAGATGTCATACAATGTTACAGTCATACTACTAGTATCCAGATGTCATACAATGTTACAGTCATACTACTAGTATCCAGATGTCATATAATGTTACAGTCATACTACTAGTATCCAGATGTCATATAATGTTACAGTCATACGAGTACTACCAGTGTCCAGAGACCAGAAAATATTGCAAGTCATTCTACTAGTGTTCCAGTTGTAAATCACTATGTTTTACATCAATAATAATTTGACATTAATTGACATATTTTTCATTGTACTTAAATCCTTTACTTTGAAATGCAGTTCTATATTTTCTAAATGACTTTCTGAAGATTTCCCCTCAATGCAAGTGTTAGGTACCCACATCAAGGATAAGCAGATATCGTCGTCACTCGTTTACAGTTAGTTGCCCTCACATGAGAATCAGTTCACTTCCAGTGTGTTATCTTGCATCCTGAAATTACGTATTATAAAAAAGAACCAATTACATAATTTTGTACAAATCTGCAACCTTTTCCATCGCCCTTGCTTTTAGTAAGCTGCAGCTTGCCCTTCGCGTAGATCGTAAGCCCAAACGCTGCCAAGGCCAAACCAAAGAAATTTGTCATTGATATCTTGCGACTACCCAGGGCATGTAGAAGTAGAACAACCAGGAACCGCTTGGAGATGTTTGCAATGGAGTGACTCACCACGTTCATTACCTGCACAAATAGAAAAAAAAACACAGCACGTATGTATAATCAGCTTCATTTTTAAGGATATATCGTGCAGTATATAAAGAATGCCATACATAACACTAGAGAATAGATACAACTTACTGAGTAACATTTGAAACAAGAAAAACAATAGACAAAGAGTCCAGTACCTGAAGCACAATCATCGTGGATATACATGAATAAGCCACGTGAAAAATTCCAGATGTCAGACATACTCCAGCTGCATATGACCAGTACCATGGAACAATATCCTGTTGTTCCAGATATAACAGCATATTGACGAAAGCGCTCTGTACTAGAATTACTATCATAATGTGCTTGTACGACTTCAGAACAAAAGCTGTTCTCTTAGTGGAGCCATTCAGGACTTTCTTGAGCGTGATGTTCCGAGCAGCCAGGATAATGTTGGAAGCGAAGGCCAGGGAAATTCCTACAGAATCTGCCAAGTTTTGGGTGCTTCTACTGCCTGTGATGTATTTAGACGTTTAAGAAGAAAATCATGGAAATGACAGCATCAGCAATGTCTGATTAAAAACAAAATCACAGAAAAATGTAACTACAACTATAAGCAGACACTAATCAGGTCAAATTTGTACAAATGAAGACCTATGTGTCAACACTGCACCACTAAAGTCATTAATGATCTCAGCCTATTCTGTTACACAAAGTTCTGTAAGTTTACAAAGCGATATACGCATTATTACCCTATTTGATGTAAAAATCAATTCTTAAAAATTAATAGCACTATCGATGAGTTTAAAATTTTGCATTTCTGTTAGGTTTATTGAAAGAAAAATTGTCATCATTCATATACAGAAGCTCCAAGATCGTGACGCTTTTCATCTTGTCTAAATTACGGTACAAAGCACCCAAGCTGGCGTGAACACAGAAGAATACAATCTTCTACTGCTCATGTAAAATTCTTCACTATCTAAGGATGGGTTTTGCAGACTCTATACTGACATATGACGTCACAAAAGATCATACACAGAGGAACGTTACTATGAGATTTACCCAACCTCCTGAATAGGTTCTCAATATCAGGTTGAAAAGTGCTAAAGAAGGTAGGCATTACTGCCTCCATCTGCTGCTTCGTTTTCCCTCAACGGTCAACTACTGCCCCCTTTTCTTCCACTGCCCCCTTTTCTTCCACTGCCCCCTTTTCTTCCACTGTCCCTCCTCCTTTACTGATCTTTTTTTCTTTCGCCACCCCCTTCTCCAGTCCTTTCCAACGGCTACAGGGAGGCGTTATCGCCCATGTTGGGAAACACTGTTCTATTTCAATGCATTTCTAATATTTTCTACTTTAAAAAACACACACACACACGTGAAAATATTTACACAGGAGGCGATCTACTTAAATAACTGTCTATAAATTCAGTAACTGACCAGCAAATACCAAGGCCCCACAGATAATGAGGGGTATGCTAATCGCTGTTTGAATCGGGACAGCTGTTTGAAAGACCACGTGATGACCGATCGCCATTATGATTGGTTCTGTTAGCTTGATGGCCTGAGTGGACGCCGCCTGAAACAGATACGTTAAAACGTTTTCTTTCTACCGAAAAAAAAACAACTTAAAAATAAGAAAACTTTTACCTCCAGTTCAGAAAGATCCGAGTCAGTAGATGGATGTGGATGAAAATCCAGGCAGTCTCTGACATTAACAGCGGCAAAATCTTTCTTTCAACAACGTTAATTTCTCCATTAAATGGATTTTCAAAGCCTTATTTTTCACTATGATCAAATCGTTTCATCGTAGACATGAATAAGCCACGTGAAAAATTCCAGATGTCAGACATACTCCAGCTGCATATGACCAGTACCATGGAACAATATCCTGTTGTTCCAGATATAACAGCATATTGACGAAAGCGCTCTGTACTAGAATTACTATCATAATGTGCTTGTACGACTTCAGAACAAAAGCTGTTCTCTTAGTGGAGCCATTCTGGACTTTCTTGAGCGTGATGTTCCGAGCAGCCAGGATAATGTTGGAAGCGAAGGCCAAGGAAATTCCTACAGAATCTGCCACGTTTTGGGTGCTTCTACTGCCTGTGATGTATTTAGAAGTTTAAGAAGAAAATCATGGAAATGACAGCATCAGCAATGTCTGATTAAAAACAAAATCACAGAAAAATGTAACTACAACTATAAGCAGACACTAATCAGGTCAAATTTGTACAAATGAAGACCTATGTGTCAACACTGCACCACTAAAGTCATTAATGATCTCAGCCTATTCTGTTACACAAAGTTCTGTAAGTTTACAAAGCGATATACGCATTATTACCCTATTTGATGTAAAAATCAATTCTTAAAAATTAATAGCACTATCGATGAGTTTAAAATAACATTTTGCATTTCTGTTAGGTTTATTGAAAAAAAAATTGTCATCATTCATATACAGAAGCTCCAAGATCGTGACGCTTTTCATCTTGTCTAAATTACGGCACAAAGCACCCAAGCTGGCCTGAACACAGAAGAATACAATCTTCTACTGCTCATGTAAAATTATGCACTATCTAAGGATGGGTTTTGCAGACTCTATACTGACATATGATGTCACAAAAGATCATACACAGAGGAACGTTACCCAAACTCCTGAATAGGTTCTCAATATCAGGTTGAAAAGTGCTAAAGAAGGTAGGCATTACTGCCTCCATCTGCTGCTTCGTTTTCCCTCAACGGTCAACTACTGCCCCCTTTTCTTCCACTGCCCCCTTTTCTTCCACTGCCCCCTTTTCTTCCACTGTCCCTCCTCCTTTACTGATCTTTTTTTCTTTCGCCACCCCCTTCTCCAGTCCTTTCCAACGGCTACAGGGAGGCGTTATCGCCCATGTTGGGAAACACTGTTCTATTTCAATGCATTTCTAATATTTTCTACTTTAAAAAACACACACACACACACACGTGAAAATATTTACACAGGAGGCGATCTACTTAAATAACTGTCTATAAATTCAGTAACTGACCAGCAAATACCAAGGCCCCACAGATAATGAGGGGTATGCTAATCGCTGTTTGAATCGGGACAGCTGTTTGAAAGACCACGTGATGACCGATCGCCATTATGATTGGTTCTGTTAGCTTGATGGCCTGAGTGGACGCCGCCTGAAACAGATACGTTAAAACGTTTTCTTTCTACCGAAAAAAAAACAACTTAAAAATAAGAAAACTTTTACCTCCAGTTCAGAAAGATCCGAGTCAGTAGATGGATGTGGATGAAAATCCAGGCAGTCTCTGACATTAACAGCGGCAAAATCTTTCTTTCAACAACGTTAATTTCTCCATTAAATGGATTTTCAAAGCCTTATTTTTCACTATGATCAAATCGTTTCATCGTAGACAGAGAAGATCATAGACAGAAAAGATCATAGACAAGGCCGTCAAGTTTCATGTCCATAAATAACCATTATTACATTTTTTTCTTATCGGATTCACGGATGTATCACTTTCAGACAAGGTTAACTTTTATATCACTGTCAGACATGATTAACTTTTACATCACTTTCAGACATGATTAACTTTTACATCACATTCAGACATGATTAACTTTTATATCACTGTCAGACATGATTAACTTTTACATCACATTCAGACATGATTTTAATTTTTATATCACTGTCAGACATGGTTAACTTTTATATCACTTTCAGACATGGTTAACTTTTATATCACCTTCAGACATGGTTAACTTAGATTTTTAAGGGTATGCATCTTTCCTATCTCAACATATGCCCGTGAGACCTGAACACTTAACAAAACAGCTGAGAAACACATAAATGTCTTTGAATGTAACTACTACAGAAGAGTTCTTCAAATATCATGGACACAAAAAAAGAACAAATATACCCATAGTACAAGAACTTAATATTGAAGAAGGCTGGCTAGTAAAGAGGATTAAAGAGAGAAAACTTAAATATTTTGGACACATTAAACGTCATGATAATTTATATATGACCGCCTTGGAAGGGTACATAATGGGAAAAAGAAAGAGATGGAGACCAAGCCGAAGATGGCTGTAAGACATGGTTGATAATCTGCAAATCAGCAGCAGGGCATCTTGCCTACAACCGAGAGGCCTACAGGAGAACTGTTAGGGAGGCAAAGTTCCGCAAGGGACATGCACATGACTGACTGTGTGAAGCGTGATTAATGATCTCAGCCTATTCTGTTACACAAAGTTCTGTAAGTTTACAAAGCGATATACGCATTATTACCCTATTTGATGTAAAAATCAATTCTTAAAAATTAATAGCACTATCGATGAGTTTAAAATTTTGCATTTCTGTTAGGTTTATTGAAAGAAAAATTGTCATCATTCATATACAGAAGCTCCAAGATCGTGACGCTTTTCATCTTGTCTAAATTACGGTACAAAGCACCCAAGCTGGCGTGAACACAGAAGAATACAATCTTCTACTGCTCATGTAAAATTCTTCACTATCTAAGGATGGGTTTTGCAGACTCTATACTGACATATGACGTCACAAAAGATCATACACAGAGGAACGTTACTATGAGATTTACCCAACCTCCTGAATAGGTTCTCAATATCAGGTTGAAAAGTGCTAAAGAAGGTAGGCATTACTGCCTCCATCTGCTGCTTCGTTTTCCCTCAACGGTCAACTACTGCCCCCTTTTCTTCCACTGCCCCCTTTTCTTCCACTGCCCCCTTTTCTTCCACTGCCCCCTTTTCTTCCACAGTCCCTCCTCCTTTACTGATCTTTTTTTCTTTCGCCACCCCCTTCTCCAGTCCTTTCCAACGGCTACAGGGAGGCGTTATCGCCCATGTTGGGAAACACTGTTCTATTTCAATGCATTTCTAATATTTTCTACTTAAAAAAAAACACACACACACACGTGAAAATATTTACACAGGAAGCGGTCTACTTAAATAACTGTCTATAAATTCAGTAACTGACCAGCAAATACCAAGGCCCCACAGATAATGAGGGGTATGCTAATCGCTGTTTGAATCGGGACAGCTGTTTGAAAGACCACGTGATGACCGATCGCCATTATGATTGGTTCTGTTAGCTTGATGGCCTGAGTGGACGCCGCCTGAAACAGATACGTTAAAACGTTTTCTTTCTACCGAAAAAAAAAACAACTTAAAAATAAGAAAACTTTTACCTCCAGTTCAGAAAGATCCGAGTCAGTAGATGGATGTGGATGAAAATCCAGGCAGTCTCTGGCATTAACAGCGTCAAAATCTTTCTTTCAACAACGTTAATTTCTCCATTAAATGGATTTTCAAAGCCTTATTTTTCACTATGATCAAATCGTTTCATCGTAGACAGAGAAGATCATAGACAGAAAAGATCATAGACAAGGCCGTCAAGTTTCATGTCCATAAATAACCATTATTACATTTTTTTCTTATCGGATTCACGGATGTATCACTTTCAGACAAGGTTAACTTTTACATCACTTTCAGACATGATTAACTTTTACATCACATTCAGACATGATTAACTTTTATATCACTGTCAGACATGATTAACTTTTACATCACATTCAGACATGATTAATTTTTATATCACTGTCAGACATGGTTAACTTTTATATCACTTTCAGACATGGTTAACTTTTATATCACCTTCAGACATGGTTAACTTATATATATATAAAGGTTTTTAAGGGTATGCATCTTTCCTATCTCAACATATGCCCATGAGACCTGAACACTTAACAAAACAGCTGAGAAACACATAAATGTCTTTGAATGTAACTACTACAGAAGAGTTCTTCAAATATCATGGACACAAAAAAAGAACAAATATACCCATAGTACAAGAACTTAATATTGAAGAAGGCTGGCTAGTAAAGAGGATTAAAGAGAGAAAACTTAAATATTTTGGACACATTAAACGTCATGATAATTTATATATGACCGCCTTGGAAGGGTACATAATGGGAAAAAGAAAGAGATGGAGACCAAGGCGAAGATGGCTGTAAGACATGGTTGATAATCTGCAAATCAGCAGCAGGGCATCTTGCCTACAACTGAGAGGCCTACAGGAGAGCTGTTAGGGAGGCAAAGTTTCGCAAGGGACATGCACATGACTGACTGTGTGAAGCGTGATTAGGGCAGGACACAGGCTCTGACACGTCTCTCTTTGTTTTGTGTTTTGACTTGTGTGGGTGTGAGATGTCTGTGTCTGAATCTTTGAAAATATGTCTGTAATTGTCTCGCCCGAAGATAAAAAAAAAATTCCCTTGATAGCACCAGCTACGACTGGGCATGAAAATGGCTGGACAACTGGGCATGAAGATGGCTGGACCACTGGGCATGAAGATGACTGGACAACTGGGCATGCATGAAGATGACTAGACAACTGGGCATGCATGAAGATGACTAGACAACTGGGCATGAAGATGGCTGGACAACTCGGCATGAAGGTGACTGGACCACTGGGCATGAAGACGGCTGGACCACTGGGCATGAAGGTGACTGGACCATTGGGCATGAAGATCATACACAGAGGAACGTTACTATGAGATTTACCCAACCTCCTGAATAGGTTCTCAATATCAGGTTGAAAAGTGCTAAAGAAGGTAGGCATTACTGCCTCCATCTGCTGCTTCGTTTTCCCTCAACGGTCAACTACTGCCCCCTTTTCTTCCACTGCCCCCTTTTCTTCCACTGCCCCCTTTTCTTCCACTGCCCCCTTTTCTTCCACAGTCCCTCCTCCTTTACTGATCTTTTTTTCTTTCGCCACCCCCTTCTCCAGTCCTTTCCAACGGCTACAGGGAGGCGTTATCGCCCATGTTGGGAAACACTGTTCTATTTCAATGCATTTCTAATATTTTCTACTTAAAAAAAAACACACACACACACGTGAAAATATTTACACAGGAAGCGGTCTACTTAAATAACTGTCTATAAATTCAGTAACTGACCAGCAAATACCAAGGCCCCACAGATAATGAGGGGTATGCTAATCGCTGTTTGAATCGGGACAGCTGTTTGAAAGACCACGTGATGACCGATCGCCATTATGATTGGTTCTGTTAGCTTGATGGCCTGAGTGGACGCCGCCTGAAACAGATACGTTAAAACGTTTTCTTTCTACCGAAAAAAAAAACAACTTAAAAATAAGAAAACTTTTACCTCCAGTTCAGAAAGATCCGAGTCAGTAGATGGATGTGGATGAAAATCCAGGCAGTCTCTGGCATTAACAGCGTCAAAATCTTTCTTTCAACAACGTTAATTTCTCCATTAAATGGATTTTCAAAGCCTTATTTTTCACTATGATCAAATCGTTTCATCGTAGACAGAGAAGATCATAGACAGAAAAGATCATAGACAAGGCCGTCAAGTTTCATGTCCATAAATAACCATTATTACATTTTTTTCTTATCGGATTCACGGATGTATCACTTTCAGACAAGGTTAACTTTTACATCACTTTCAGACATGATTAACTTTTACATCACATTCAGACATGATTAACTTTTATATCACTGTCAGACATGATTAACTTTTACATCACATTCAGACATGATTAATTTTATATCACTGTCAGACATGGTTAACTTTTATATCACTTTCAGACATGGTTAACTTTTATATCACCTTCAGACATGGTTAACTTATATATATATAAAGGTTTTTAAGGGTATGCATCTTTCCTATCTCAACATATGCCCATGAGACCTGAACACTTAACAAAACAGCTGAGAAACACATAAATGTCTTTGAATGTAACTACTACAGAAGAGTTCTTCAAATATCATGGACACAAAAAAAGAACAAATATACCCATAGTACAAGAACTTAATATTGAAGAAGGCTGGCTAGTAAAGAGGATTAAAGAGAGAAAACTTAAATATTTTGGACACATTAAACGTCATGATAATTTATATATGACCGCCTTGGAAGGGTACATAATGGGAAAAAGAAAGAGATGGAGACCAAGGCGAAGATGGCTGTAAGACATGGTTGATAATCTGCAAATCAGCAGCAGGGCATCTTGCCTACAACTGAGAGGCCTACAGGAGAGCTGTTAGGGAGGCAAAGTTTCGCAAGGGACATGCACATGACTGACTGTGTGAAGCGTGATTAGGGCAGGACACAGGCTCTGACACGTCTCTCTTTGTTTTGTGTTTTGACTTGTGTGGGTGTGAGATGTCTGTGTCTGAATCTTTGAAAATATGTCTGTAATTGTCTCGCCCGAAGATAAAAAAAAAATTCCCTTGATAGCACCAGCTACGACTGGGCATGAAAATGGCTGGACAACTGGGCATGAAGATGGCTGGACCACTGGGCATGAAGATGACTGGACAACTGGGCATGCATGAAGATGACTAGACAACTGGGCATGAAGATGACTAGACAACTGGGCATGAAGATGGCTGGACAACTCGGCATGAAGGTGACTGGACCACTGGGCATGAAGACGGCTGGACCACTGGGCATGAAGGTGACTGGACCATTGGGCATGAAGATGGCTGGACCACTGGGCATGAATGAAGGTGACTGGACCACTGGGCATGAAGATGGCTGGACAACTGGGCATGAAGGTGACTGGACCACTGGGCATGAAGACGGCTGGACCACTGGGCATGAAGATGGCTGGACCACTGGGCATGAAGATGGCTGGACCACTGGGCATGAAGATGGCTGGACCACTGGGCATGAAGATTGCTGGACCACTGGGCATGAAGATGGCTGGACCACTGGGCATGAAGATGGCTGAACAGGCGAAGAGGAGACACACAGCAATGGTCGGCAATAAATAGTACGTTGTGCTCGATCTTTGTTGTTTGACCCGACATGTTCGTCTGTTTAAAGGTTTGTTCTCGTGGCCGCTGTTTGGCGCACAGCGAAGTGACGATGGTGCTACACATTTTTAACTACCGTTTTATAAGTATATTCGGCTCTGTTTTCAACTGTTAACTTCAGCAGAAAGACAAACTGTTAGCTTTAGCAGAAAGACGAACTGTTAACTTCAGCAGACAGACTAACTGTTAGCTTTAGCAGAAAGACGAACTGTTAGCTTTAGCAGAAAGACGAACTGTTAACTTCAGCAGACAGACTAACTGTTAGCTTCAGAAAAAATATGAGCCCCGTTGAAGTAGCAGGGTTGTTAAACTGGTGCCACTGGTTAAATTTATTTGTGACATAAGAAGAAACTGAGCTGGCGGTAGACTAATGGAGCGTATAGACTATTATATCGCATTAATCGACCATTTTCTTGTAGCTTTTAATGGGGCGTATACTATAAATCGAAAACTTGTCGAACTACCATGCGAGCCCTATGTGACGTTTAACGACACTGGAAGAATGTAAAATGTAACATAAATCACACTGACCGACACTTTTTGTGTAGTTTTTTTTAAATTTTTAATCGAGAATATATTTATATATATTTATATATAATATCTTATTGGCAGAAATGCAGATGAAACCACTGACAACAATTATTGAGGAAAGACGCTGGCGATGGTTGGGACATGTGCTCCGAATGACTGACAACTCACTACCAAAAATAGCACTAAGATGGACACCACAGGGGAGCAGAAGTAAGGGTAGACCAAAAGAGACATGGAGAAGAACAACAGAAAGGATGTTGAGCAATAGAGGGCTCACCTGGGCAAGAGCAGAAAAAAAGGCGAAAGACAGGCATTTGTGGAAAACCCTTGCGGAAGCCCCATGTGCCCTGGGCACTTAAGGTTCAGAGAGAGAGAGAGATATATAATATAAAATATAATATAATATAAATATATAATAAAATATAATATATATGTTATATATATTTATATATATTTTTTTTATTTATATTCCAGGAAGAAGAGAATACCCGACTGCCATCAAGAACACAGGAATGCGACTGGACATTGTAGTGTACTCCACAGAAAAACAGGAATTAATAATGATTGAGCTTACGGTCCCATACGAAACTAGAACAGAGGACCAGCATTTATTCAAATTGGAGAAGTACAATGATCTGGTCAAGCAACTGAGACAGGGGGCAGGAATCAGGGCAAAAGTGATAGATGTAGAAGTGAGAGCGAGAGGATTCGTAGCAACATCAGCATATGACCTTTGTAAGCAACTGGGCATAAAAGGACAATCAAGAGCAAGGGCATTGAGAAGCCTTTCAGAAACAGCAGAAAAGGCCTCATGCTGGCTGTGGAGTATGCGAAACAAGCATTGGGAACATAAGTAATTTCATTTGCCACAACCAATACCAGTCCTCCGTGGCTAAATCGCTAAAGACGCACTTTAAAAAAAAAGTGCAGTGGCAACGGGAAGATCATGGGTTCAATCCCGGGACCGGAAAATAAAAAAAAAGCAACAACTCACAAGACCTCTGGGAGTCATGACCCAGAGGGTCCACTCCCCTTAGAGTGTCAGGAGTTTAAAGGGCCGAAACACTTGTCTGAGAGGGGGTACTCTGATGATCTGAAGGAGTTGTGTTGTTGTTCCGCTCTCTACGGTAGAGAGTTTCCTGCATATTTTGCATATGGTAGGGTTGAACATTTTGTACACGAACACAAATCCTCACATGCACACGAACTGCTAAAACTTCAAAGGCAACATTGATTCTTACCTGTCGCAAAGAGCCATATTCTGGGAGAAAAGCACATCATACAGGTATGAAATAATCTGGCCTGGTTTTGAATCATAAACTGCAATGACCGTAGCACCTCGCTTGATGTTTTTAAACGATGCGGGTTATCTTATCCTTCCAGATATTATGCTACATAGGCAGGAGAGCCAAAGAAGAAAACAACACATCTCCTCAGATCATCTAAGAAATGTTCTTTCACTCTAAATACTCCATCGTGGACTCCCATCTAACCATCTCTAGATCCTTGGGTTTCCGCCCGCCACAGTCCAACTGGAGGAGAACGGTTGTTCTGTATATTCTGTACAGAGTGAAGCCATCGCTTTCTTCGTCGGCCCATGCCTGGACTCCACGTTAGGGTATTTTGACCCCATAAACATCTGGTTTCTCTGCCAGTTTCCGCAGCGATATCAAGTGGAACACAACAGTCCAAAGAAAAAGAGGCAGACCGCGTGAAACTCTGAAGAGGACGTTGTTAATAGAGGCCAAATTTACAGGCATAAAATCCTTTGATGACGTTGAAAGACTCGCCGAAGACAGGAAAAATTGGCGAACTACTTTGCCAGCCCTATGTGACGTTTAACGGCACGGGAAGGATATAAAATATAAGATAAGAAATATCTGGTGCCCAGAAAATGGCGGGTTCTTCTGGGTCAAGACAGAGGACTGTGAACTGTTGATTACGTCATCACTCAGGAGGTACTTGATGTTCGTTAGGTAGATCCGATATAAAAGCAGTACGAGCAGGCACTTTGGTAAGTTGTAAATACACATCTTAAAGTACATGCACTTACAAGTACAAATGTTGTTATTGTATAAATACCATTAATTCATCCGTTCATGAGCCCACTTTGAAAAAAAAAGTCTGCTTTACCTGTAGTGGAACAATATTTAAACAGTTTCAGATAAAACACAGAAAGCTAATAAACCAGCATTAGTTTCTGATATTTAAAAACAAAGTTCGTGAGAATGCTAGATAAAAGTGATAGACTGCAGACATACTATACTGCAAGACTCCATTAAACATCCTGCCGTCACTAGAGAAGGATTGTGGAATTGTCAGATGGCTATACGTGAGAATTAGCTGGCTCTGAACGACTACTACGGAAAGGTAAATATTGAACCCGCGTAATGACATTTATGACTGAAGATGGAATATTACATCGATTTAGTAAAATCCATATTAGCATCTGTGTCAGGGTGAAGGACGTTTAGCTCCTGGGGCTGGATGATGGAAAATGAAGGGCAAAAGTGACGAAAGCTGGAAACTGAAGTTTTAGACATCATGGGTAAATTTCTTGCGTGGGGTCATTGTAATCAGCATCATCACCATCATCATTATAATCGTCATTATCATCATTATAGTCGTCATCATCATCATTATGGTCGTCACCATCATCATTATAGTCGTCATTATCATTATTTGACGCAGGTCCTGTGCGTGTTTCTTCTCTTTATTCTCATAGCGTCCAGGATCCTGCTCCATACAGTAACGTGGAATAGACTTCTTCTTCTTCTTCTTCTTCTTCGTTCACTTCTACCACCAAAAACCGCACTGTGAACCTACTGAATTCACGCATGTGGTCCTCGTTAGGTCCCGTGGTCCCCTGTGTGGTCCAAAATAGACCACACGAGTTCCACGAAAGGACCACAAGGTGTTCAGAGTATCCAGTGCTTTAGCCTGTATTCTTGGTGGGTCTCGGAAGCGGGATTGCGTGACACCGTGGTTTTCATTGCACCAGTTTGGTCTAGGGTTGGACTTTCTCACCGGAAGACCTCGGCGTGTTTGGAATATCAGTGTATCCCCGCTGGGTGAGAGGCGTTAGCCCACCCAGGCCAGAGTTGGACTTTCTCACCGGAAAACCTCGACGTGTTTTGAGATACCCATGTATCACCGCCGGGTGAGAGGTGGTTACCCAACCAGTCCAGGGTTGGACTTTCTCACCGGAAAACCTCAGCGTGATTAGGATACGCAGACATCCCCGCCGGGTGAGAGGTGGTTGCCTATCTAGACTTCCCTGGTCCAGTGTCTCCGACTTCAGCATTTTGCAGTCGTGGCCGCTACCCTTCCTAGTTGTGCCCAGGATGGAGCTTTTGTCCAGGAGGATGAATCCTCGCCACTAGTGACTTCTACCCCTGGGTTGAGCCGGTTTAGGCATTATCCCAGTATGGGCGTGTTTGGGACGGGACGGACCTCTAGGGCAGAGGTACTGTGACATTCATAGCCTTCAAGATTCACCCCTGGTATGAGCCGGTTTAGGCAAAATTCACCAGTATGGGTGGTTATCAGGCGTTACCGACCTCTAGAGCGGAGGTGGCATGACATGTCTAGCCATCGAGTTCGACCCCTGGTGTGTGCCGGTTTAGGCATATTTCACCAGTGTAGGTGTATTTCGGACGTAGGCGGCCTCTAGAGCAGAGGTGCCGTGGTATAGTTCTCGTAGCGATACTACTGGACATATCAGCTTAAACTTCACTTTCCACCACCTTTTCCCATCGGCGCCGCACAGCAACCTTTATTTCCGCATTTACTTCCTTAACCGGGAGGAGCTTCACTCCACGCACGGCATTTGAAAAGTTAAGCCAGCAGTGACTTAACCTCTGGGACAAGCTGGTTCATGCATTTCACCCGATATGACTGCATTCAGGACGTGGCTGACCTCCAGACCAGAGGTGCCGTGATTTGACTGTTTGCTTCGCTTTATTCTTTCAACCACCTTTTCCGCAGTGATGCTGCGCGGCAACCTCATCTGCAAATTTCTTCATTGGCCGGGAAGAGCACCGCTCCACGCACGGCAGCTGAAGATCTCGCCAACAGCGGCAGATGAGCTACCAAACGTGACACTCATCTACCCTAAGTAACTGGTTTTCAGGCGCCAGATATTCGCCCTCGCCCCTTCTCCTGTCAGTTTAAAACAGTTCTGCCACGGGAAGGCCAGGAGCTGGACTTGACTGCCAGAGGCTGTTTGTGGCGCGTTTGCAGTCCTTAGAACCATGGAATAGACAAAGCAGTTGATAACTCTCATCTGTATGTTTCTACGTACAGATTTCTGGACAACAGCGTTGTCTTCATGGTGTTGAACGCGTGTCTTGCCATTCCTGTTCTTGTCTCTGTCTCTGTCTGGCATCTCCCATCCCCAGTTAGTACACGTCCTGGTTAGCTGTTGTCTGAAATTGTTCCTGTTTCTCTTTGTTTATGGTTATATCCATCTTGCTTCTATTTGTTTTGTTATTTAGGGCCTTTCTTCTCACTTCTTTTACCACTACATCTTGCGACCCACTACATCTAATAATTTCTGTAGGCTCTTTTCAGTTTTGGCTATTAGTATCTATTATCTGCATTTCGTACATTTTCACATTCTACCCGCCAAACTTGATCTGCTAGTGTATTCTGAAGAATGTTCTCATATTTTCAGTGTGCAGTGAGAAGGAATCTGGTGAGAGAACATAGGCTTGCCTAACTCCCTAAATGCCCGCCTCATATTTGTAGATCATATTTTCTGCTCTGATGGATACTTTTTTTTCTACAACTTATCTCGTTTCGATAACATTTGTTTTCATGATCGTCAGTGACATACCCTGCATCTTTCTCCGGCTAAAGGAAACATGTGTGATATGTATGACTTTATTTTTATAGTCTTATATTATGTATGATTTTATTTTTATAGTCTTACATTATGTATGACTTTATTTTTATAGTCTTACATTCACAAGTTACAATTCTTTTTTCTTTAATAGCAAGAACAGAGTATTTGTAAGGATCCCATCGAACGAAGTAGCATCTGCTAGAGGAAGCGGAGCTGTTCAAGCAGGCAAGAGGCAGTCAGTGAGCGAGACCACGGGGCCCTTGACAGGCCGAGAGAGAAGTCGACATCCGAGAGTTGCTTTAACGCTACGCGATGCTTTCTAGGAAGATGACAAGAACAGGTTTTTGTGCCTCAGTCCAGAAGAAAACGACCTCCAGATCTAGGAAATTCAAAACTGCTGATGACAGTGTTTGTCCAAGATCTAATAATCTTCATGTGCTAGTGTATTGCGAAAACTGTTCATCAAAAAAAAAATTCTTCATGAATATTGCATTAAACTCCCGTGATCAGGCGGCGAACAACTGCCACACTTTCATTCCCAATTCAAATGATCAAAGACTAATATCGATTTACACACCAGTAACATATCTATCTATCTATCTATCTATCTATCTATCTATCTATCTATCTATCTATCTATCTATATCTATCTATCTATCTATCTATCTATCTATCTATCTATCTATCTATGCCTCTGACCCCTCGTGGAGCATAGGCCGCCAACAAGAGCTCGCCAGGCAGTTCGGTCCTGGGCCACTCTTTCCAACTGTCTCCATATCTGGTTCATTATTTTGATGTCCATGTCCAGACTTCGGCGCCAG
Organism: Achatina immaculata; assembly: GCA_009760885.1. Taxonomy (NCBI): domain Eukaryota; kingdom Metazoa; phylum Mollusca; class Gastropoda; order Stylommatophora; family Achatinidae; genus Lissachatina; species Lissachatina immaculata. Next base: position 15,407,873 of record CM019707.1, read on the forward strand.
GAGTTCCTTGGTCTCCCTCTCCTCCTTTTACCCTGTGGGTTCCATGTTAGAGCTTGCCTTGTAGTGCTGGATGTGGATTTCCGTAGCGTGTGTCCGATCCATCCCCATCTTCTTCGTAGGATGTCGTCTTCCACTGGTTGCTGGCCTGTTCGCTGCTGCAGTTCTTGGTTACTTATGGTATCTGGCCATCGTATTTGTAGAATCCTTCTAAGGCATGTGTTAATAAATGTCTGGATTCGTTTCATGATCGTAACAGTAGTTCTCCAGGTTTCTGAACCGTATAGCAGAATGGGCTTTATCATGGTGTTAAATACTCTGATCTTAAATTTAATTGGCAAGGCTGAAGTTCCCCATATTTTCTTCATCTGATGGAATTTTACTCTTGCCTTGCCCATTCTTGCTTTTACATCAGCTTCTGTTCCTCCCTGCTTGTCTATCACACTTCCCAGATAAGTAAACTTTTCAACCTCTTCCAGTTCCTCTCCTTCCAATATAATGGGCATTTCGTTGACCTCATTTACTCTAAGAACTTTACTCTTTCCCTTGTGGATGGTAAGGCCTAGTCTTGAAGAATTATCTGCTACTAATATGGTTTTCTCTTGCATCTGTTGCTTAGTCTGGGAGAGAAGTGCCAGGTCGTCAGCAAAGTCTAGGTCGTCAAGTTGAGTCCAGAGCGTCCACTGAATACCATTTCTCCTATTTTCTGTTGATTTTCTCATAATCCAGTCTATAGCCAGGATAAATAGAAATGGTGACAGCAGGCATCCCTGTCTCACTCCGGTGTTAACTTGAAAGGCATCTGTTAGTTGTTGTCCATGGATTACCCTACATGTCATCCCTTCATAGGAGTTTTTAATGATGGTGGTAATCTTCACCGGTACTCCGTAGTGTCTCAACAGCTTCCATAGGGTCTGTCTGTCGACGCTGTCGAAAGCCTTCTCATAGTCAATAAAATTGATATAGAGAGGTGAGTTCCACTCCAGTGATTATTCTACGATGATACGTAATGTTGCTATTTGGTCTGTACAGGATGTGTTCTTCCGGAATCCTGCTTGTTGGTCCCTGAGTTGTGGATCTACCGCGTCCTTTATCCTATTTAGAAGAACTCGGTTGAGTACCTTTCCTGCTATTGATAGCAGTGTTATACCTCTGTAGTTGGAGCAGGAGCTCAAGTCACCTTTCTTTGGTAGCTTGACAAGGTAACCTTCTTTCCACTCTGTAGGCACTTGCTCCTCTTCCCAGATCTTCCTGAAGAGGGGGTGAAGAATGTCTACGCTTGTCTCAATATCTGTTTTCAGTGCTTCTGCCGGGATGTTATCAGGTCCTGCTGCCTTGCCATGCTTCAGCTGTTTTATGGCTTTACAAATCTCTTCACTTGTTGGTATACCACAATCTATTCGTAGATCTCTATCGGCTGGTTCAATATTCGGTGGGTTATGAGGGGCTGGTCTATTCAACAATTCTTCAAAGTGCTGCATCCATCTGTCTCTCTGTCCCCAGTCATTGGGTATTGTTTTTCCGTTCTTGTCTTTCACTGGCCTCATCGGCACAATATAATTTCCAGTCATCTTCTTAATTGTGGAGTATAGATCCTGTATCTTTCCCTGCCGGGCAGCTCCTTCTGCCTCTGTTGCCAGTGTTTCTATGTAGTTCCTTTTGTCTGTCCTGGTGCTCCTCTTTGTTTTCCTACATGCTTCCCTATACTCTTCTTGTACAATAATTTTACTGGCTCTTGTGCGGCTGTTGTTGAGTGCTGCTTTTTTCCTCGTTCTCTCCTCTATTCTCCTTATGGATTCTGCAGAGATCCACTCCTTGTGGCACAGCTTCCTGGGGCCAAGCACTTCTTGACATGATGAGGTAAATGCTTCTTTCACTCCTTGCCATCTCTTATCAACTGACTCTTCTTCTGGTAGATCTTGTAGAATCTGAAACTTATAGGCGAGTGCGATCTTAAATTCTTCCTGCTTAGTTCTATCTTTTAGAACGGTGGTGTTGTATCTCTGGCGTTGTCTACTGTTGCCTCATATCCCAGTCCTCTTTAATTTTAACTTCAATCGGGCCACAATTAGATGGTGGTCTGATGCAACATCGGCTCCTCTTTTGCCCCTCACGTCCTGAAGAGACCTTCTGTATTTCTTCCCAATGCATATATGGTCGATCTGATTCTCTGTTACCTGATCCGGAGAAACCCATGTAACCTTGTGTATCCTTTTATGATGGAAGAAACTCCCTCCAATGACCAAAATGCTTGCGGCACAAAAGTCAGCAAATCTCTCTCCGTTGTCATTCATTACACCCAATCCTTGCTGCCCCATGATATCTTCGTATCCCCTGTTGTCACTTCCGATCTTGGCATTGAAATCACCCATGGCGATAACCATGTTCCGCTCTGGACGACTCTGCACAATACCTAGCAATCTCTCATAGAATTCCTCCTTAGTACCATCGCTGCTTTCATTTGTTGGTGCATAACACTGAATGACATCCATATTTATCCTTCTCTTTTGGGTTTTGAAGGTGGCTATAATAATCCGTGGGCCATGCGCTTCCCATCCAATTAGCGCTCCCTGAGCTGTCTTTGACAGCATCAGGGCCACTCCATACGTGTGTGGTGCGGTGTCCTCCTCGTGTCCTGAGTACAACAAAAGCTCTCCCGTGCTAATCCTTGTTTGCCCAGTTCCAGTCCATCTTGTTTCGCTGATTCCCAGGATGGTGATGTTGTATTTCCTCATTTCCGCTGCAACCTGCATTGATTTCCCTGCTTCAAACATAGTTCTAACGTTCCATGATCCTATAATAATGCTGGTCCTGGTGGAGATGGCGGTTGTCGGTCTGACAGCTTCCTGGTTTCCCTGGCTTTCACTGTCCGGCTTCATGCTTCCTCCAGCTGGAGGCCCGTCCTCCCCCAGGGCCGAAATATCTCTTGAGTCTCTTTTTGGCGTTTCTGTAGCAAAGTTCTTTTTATAGGATAAGGTTGCTGGCCTTAAGCCAACCCTCCCCCTTTTTCCTGACTTGGGACAGGCAATGATCCATAAAATGGACCACTGGTGGGGTTCCAGTAACATATCCCATCCCGTAAAAAGAACATCAGAACTTTGTGAGAAATTCATAATGTTGCTGAAAAGGTAGAAAGTTAACCTAAGATGCAATATCAGATTTAGACCTGTTAAGACCCTAAGATGCAATATCAGATTTAGACTTGTTGAAACCCTAAGCTGCAGTATCAGGTTTAGACTTGTTGAAACCCTAAGATGCAATATCAGATTTAGACTTGTTGAGACCCTAAGATGCAATATCAGATTTAGACTTGTTGAGAACCTAAGATGCAATATCAGATTTAGACTTGTTGAGACCCTAAGATGCAATATCAGATTTAGACTTGTTGAGACCCTAAGATGCAATATCAGATTTAGACTTGTTGAAACCCTAAGCTGCAGTATCAGGTTTAGACTTGTTGAAACCCTAAGCTGCAGTATCAGGTTTAGACTTGTTGAAACCCTAAGCTGCAGTATCAAGTTTAGACTTGTTGAGACCCTAAGCTGCAATATCAGATTTAATCTTGTTGAGAACCTAAGATGCAATATCAGATTTAGACTTGTTGAGACCTTAAGCTGCAGTATCAGATTTAAACTTGGTGTGACCTTAAGCTGCAGTTACGGATTTATACTTGTTGAGACCCTAAGATGCAATATCAGATTTAGACTTGTTGAGACCTTAAGCTGCAGTATCAGATTTAAACTTGGTATGACCTTAAGCTGCAGTATCAGATTTAAACTTGGTATGACCTTAAGCTGCAGTATCAGATTTAAACTTGGTATGACCTTAAGCTGCAGTATCAGATTTAGACTTGGTATGACCTTAAGCTGCAGTATCAGATTTAAACTTGGTGTGATCTTAAGCTGCAGTATCAGATTTAAACTTGGTATGACCTTAAGCTGCAGTTACGGATTTATACTTGTTGAGACCCTAAGAAAAAGAAAGAAAGGAAGACCAAAACGAAGATGGCTGCAAGAGATCGTTGTATTTTTATTGTTGTGTTCCACTTGATAGCTTGTTTTGGGATTCTCTGATCGTTTCTTCTCATCAAGTGACCAACATATGTCCATCTCCTTTTCCTGATCACCCGATGAGACTGGTTGTTGTTCAGTCATCTGTCTTATCTCTGCATTGCTCTTGAATTCGTTCCACATGATGCCGAGTATTTTCCATAGGCATTTGTTTTCTTGTCTATTTCTTTAGTTGTTTTCCAGCTTTGACATGCATAAATGAGGGTGGGTATTACATTTGAATTGAATAGTCTTAACACTTGGTTTTTGTGCTTATAACTTTTGAATTCCATATGTTCTCAAGATTCTTGAAGATCGATGCTGCTTTTGCGCTTCTAATCCTAACTTCCTTTCTGCTGTCACCATCCTAGTCTATGTAGCTGCCAAGGTATGCAAATTGATTGACTTCTTCAATATCTGTCCCTTCTATGTGTATTTTTCCATTTTGATTAAGGGGAATTTTCATTATTTTTATTTTGTCCTTGTTAATTTCAAGTCCTATGTTTTGCTAGCCAGTGAAGACAGGTTATCTGTTTTTCCTTGCATAGAATTCACATTGTTACTGATAAGAGTTATGTCATCTGCAAAATCAAGATCTTCTAGTTGGGTCTCATGTACCCAATCAATACCTGCGTTACCAATGCAGCATTCTTTTCATTATGAAGTCTATTTAATTCTAAAAAGCAAAGGAGACAGTATACATCCTTGTTTCACACGTGTTTCAATCTGGAACCATTCACTCATCCTTTCTTCTGTCTTGACTGCACAAACATATCAAGTCCTTAATGATGTTGATAATTTTAGATGATATTCCATATAGACTTAAAATTCTCCATAATGAATCTCTGTGTATGCTATCAAATGCCTTTTTAAAGTCTATGGAGGTCAGTATTAATGGTTTCTGCTTTTCAATATGTTCTTCAAGTATTATTCTTAAAGTAAAGATCTGATCTCCCTTTTCGAAATCCTGCTTGTTCTTCTCTCATTGCGGTATCCACTATATCTTTAAGTCTATTCAAAATGACCTTGCAAAATACTTTTGACACAACTGATATTAAGGTTACTCCTCTCCAATTGTTACAGTCAGTAAAGTTGCATTTTTTTTTTTGTATTTTAACAACGATTCCTTTTTTCCATTTAGAAGGAACCTTTTCTTATTTCCAAATCTTGTTAAACATTCTCTGTAGTTGTCTCATGTTGTCACTATTGATAGCTTGTAGCATTTTGGCTGTTATTTCATATTCACCGGCAGCTTTTTTGTTAGCCATTAAATTCACTGCCGTTTCAATTTCATGCAATTTAATTTATCTAGGTTGACATTTAGTTGTGGGGCTAGTAAGTCGGTTTCAAGGTTTAACAATTCTTTTTGGGTGTGGTCGATTAAGTATTTCTTGGAAGTGTTCAGCCCATCTTTGCTTTTGGTCTTTACTTGATGTTAATAGGGTTCCAGTTTTGCTAAGGATTGGCCTTTCTTTAGATTTAATAGTACCTGTTAGCCTCTTTTGTATGTTATATAAAGTTTTGCTGTCTCCTGTTTTTGCTGCTTTCTCTGCCTTTTTCGCGATATTGTCTATGTATTCTCTTTTATCCCTTCTAGCTGAACTTTTTACTTCCTTGTCTATTTCTTTAGTTGTTTTCCAGCTTTGACATGCATAAATGAGGGTGGGTATTACATTTGAATTGAATAGTCTTAACTTGGTTTTTGTGCTTATAACTTTTGAATTCCATATGTTCTCAAGATTCTTGAAGATCGATGCTGCTTTTGGACTTCTAATTCTAACTTCCTTTCTGGTGTCACCATCCTGATCTATGTAGCTGCCAAGGTATGCAAATTGATTGACTTCTTCAATATCTGTCCCTTCTTCATGTATTTTTCCATTTTGATTAAGGGGAATTTTCATTATTTTTATTTTGTCCTTGTTAATTTCAAGTCCTATTTTTTTGCTAGCCAGTGAAGACAGGCTATCTGTTTTTCCTTGCATAGAATTCACATTGTTACTGATAAGAGTTATGTCATCTGCAAAGTCAAGATCTTCTAGTTGGGTCCCATGTACCCAATTATACCTGCGTTACCTGTGCAGCATTCTTTCCATTATGAAGTCTATTTAATTCTAAAAAGCAAAGGAGACAGTATACATCCTTGTTTCACACGTGTTTCAATTTGGAACCATTCACTCATCCCTTCTTCTGTCTTGACTGCACAAACATATCAAGTCCTTAATGATGTTGATAATTTTAGATGATATTCCATATAGACTTAAAATTCTCCATAATGAATCTCTGTGTATGGTATCAAATGCCTTTTTAAAGTCTATGGAGGTCAGTATTAATGGTTTCTGCTTTTCAATATGTTCTTCAAGCATTATTCTTAAAGTAAAGATCTGATCTCCCTTTTCGAAATCCTGCTTGTTCTTCTCTCATTGCGGTATCCACTATATCTTTAAGTCTATTCAAAATGACCTTGCAAAATACTTTTGACACAATTGATATTAAGGTTACTCCTCTCCAATTGTTACAGTCAGTAAAGTTGCATTTTTTGGTATTTTAACAACGATTCCTTTTTTCCATTTAGAAGGAACCTTTTCTTATTTCCAAATCTTATTAAACAGTATCTGTAGTTGTCTCATGTTGTCACTATTGATAGCGTTTAACATTTCGGGTGTTATTTCATATTCACCTGCAGCTTTTTTGTTAGCCATTAAATTCACTGCCGTTTCAATTTCATGCAATTTAATTTATCTAGGTTGACATTTAGTTGTGGGGCTAGTAAGTCGGTTTCAAGGTTTAACAATTCTTTTTGGGTGTGGTCGATTAAGTATTTCTTGGAAGTGTTCAGCCCATCTTTGCTTTTGGTCTTTACTTGATGTTAATAGGGTTCCAGTTTTGCTAAGGATTGGCCTTTCTTTAGATTTAATAGTACCTGTTAGCCTCTTTTGTATGTTATATAAAGTTTTGCTGTCTCCTGTTTTTGCTGCTTTCTCTGCCTTTTTCGCGATATTGTCTATGTATTCTCTTTTATCCCTTCTAGCTGAACTTTTTACTTCCTTGTCTATTTCTTTGTATCTTACTTGTATGTACATATAGTATACATGTTATGCTGAGTTTTAATATGATAATATTTTACAGCTGTTCGGAGGGACATTTTTGTATGTTCTATTGTTCATGAGGGCCCTCACTCTCTTGACAGTGCTTTACTTATGTGTGATATTAATATTTAATGCATTGCTGAATATGTGTATGTATAAATATTGATTGTATTGATTGCTATACAACCTTCGTTGTCATAAGAAGCTTTAGCAATCAATTCATTCATTCATTCATTTGCATGTCCCTTGTGGAACTTTGCCTCCCAAACAGCACTCCTGTAGGCCTCTCGGTTTTGAGCAAGATGTCCTGCTGCTGATGCATCCATTTCCAGATCATCAACGATGTCTTGCAGCCATCTTCGCCTTGGTCTTCTTCTCTTTCTTTTTCCCATAATGTACCCTTCAAAGATGGTTTTTTCTAGATTATCATGACATTTAATGTGTCCAAAACATTTATGTTTTCTCTTTAATCCTCTTAACCAGCCAGCCTTCTTCAATATTAAGTTCTTGTAGTATGGATATATTTCTTCTTTTTTGTGTCCACGATATTTGGAGAACTCTTCTGTAGCATTTACGTTCAAAGGCATTTATGTTTTTTCTCAGCTGTTTTGTTAAGTGTCCTTGTCTCACAGGCATATGTTGCGATGGGAAAGATGGATGCCCTTAAAAATCTTATTTTTGTGGTTCTGTCTGTTCCCCTCCACAACTTCTTTAGTTGTTTTACTTTCTGAAGAGCAATAGATGTCCTCATTTTAATCTCCCTCATTGTATCTCACTGTATCTTACTTGTATGTACATATAGTATACATGTTATGCTGAGTTTTAATATTATAATATTTTACAGCTGTTCGGAGGGACATTTTTGTATGTTCTATTGTTCATGAGGGCCCTCACTCTCTTGACAGTGCTTTACTTATGTGTGATATTAATATTTAATGCATTGCTGAATATGTGTATGTATAAATATTGATTGTATTGATTGCTATACAACCTTCGTTGTCATAAGAAGCTTTAGCAATCAATTCATTCATTCATTCATTTGCATGTCCCTTGTGGAACTTTGCCTCCCTAACAGCACTCCTGTAGTTCTCTCTGTTTTGAGCAAGATTGCCTGCTGCTGATGCATCCATTTGCAGATCATCAACGATGTCTTGCAGCCATCTTCGCCTTGGTCTTCTTCTCTTTCTTTTTCCCATAATGTACCCTTCCAAGATGGTTTTTTCTAGATTATCGTGACATTTAATGTGTCCAAAATATTTATGTTTTCTCTCTTTAATCCTCTTAACTAGCCAGCCTTCTTCAATATTAAGTTCTTGTAGTATGGATATATTTCTCTTTTTTTGTGTCCACGATATTTGAAGAACTCTTCTGTAGCATTTACGTTCAAAGGCATTTATGTTTTTTCTCAGCTGTTTTGTTAAGTGTCCTTGTCTCACAGGCATATGTTGCGATGGGAAAGATGGATGCCCTTAAAAATCTTATTTTTGTGGTTCTGTCTGTTCCCCTCCACAACTTCTTTAGTTGTTTTACTTTCTGAAGAGCAATAGATGTCCTCATTTTAATCTCCCTCATTGCATCTCACTGTATCATTGAAAACTGGTTAGTAAACATAAATGACGACAGACTATGTGGTGCCATCTTTGTCGACTTAAAAAAGGCATTCGATATGACTGACTATGATATTCTTGTGACTTATAGACTGCACCCTGACCTAGTAAAATTAATTGCATCATTTCTTTCAAACAGACAGCAGGTAGTATTCTTCAACAATTCTCTATCAAATTATGTTATAGTTGGCATTGATGTTCCGCAAGGTTCTAATCTAGGCCCGTTGCTCTTTGCTATCTATATCAATGATCTTCTATGCCATCTTAAGCATTCTTCTTGTGACTTTTTGCGGATTATTGCACAGTCTACACCAGTGACTACGACTGTATTAACCTAGAATCAAATCTTTAAGTTGAGTTAAACAATCTAATTAGATGGAGGAACAACAATGGCATGATTATAAATACTGATAAAACAAAATCAATGCTCATAACAACAAGACAGAAGCTACAAAACGTGACAAAAACAACACTTCGGCTCTTTTCGGAAACATCACAGATAGAAAAACTTTAGCGAGCACAAAACACTAGGCCTTATTATTGACCAACATCTGACCTGGAACTCTCATGTGCAAAGTCTAACAAAACTCATAGCGCAAAAAGTATACCATTTAGTATACTGATGAGGCCCAATTAAAAATGAAATATTATAAAATGGTGTGCCAAGCACACTTGTCCTGGGGAAGATGCTTCCAGAAATGTAACTTGGTAACCCAAAGAAGCTGAAATCGCATTATACAGTACACGCGGTTGTCAATCTTTGAAATGAAGATTGTTCGTCACGTTAACATTCTTTTTTCGTGTGCGTGAGTATTACGGTAATCTCGAAACAGATGACGAAGAGGAGGGGGGAAAATAAAGTTAAAAAAGTGAACAGAATACCACATACCTTGCGCATCTTTTCTGACACCAACAAAAATATACTCTCATATACCTTGCACATCTTTTCTGACACCAACAAAAATATACTCTCACATACCTTGCACATCTTTTCTGACACCAACAAAAGTATACCCTCATATACCTTGCGCATCTTTTCTGACACCAACAAAAATATACTCTCACATACCTTGCACATCTTTTCTGACACCAACAAAAATATACTCTCATATACCTTGCGCATCTTTTCTGACACCAACAAAAATATACTCTCACATACCTTGCGCATCTTTTCTGACACCAACAAAAATATACCCTATCATGCAAAAATTTGTATTATTTTCAACTCTCCTCCTGCCAGAAGCCATTTAACTGGCTTTGAATAACTTTTGAAAAGAACCGTGGCTATTTAGTAATTTTTTTTATACTGAAAATTTAGACAAGATTAGATGTATTTGAAAGACTTTTACCTCAATGTTAGCCATGCTGTAGTTGATGGCCAGGGTCGCTAATACATGAGAAGAAATTAGGAGGCTCATCGCTCTAGTCTGGACCACACCCCTTTGCCCAAGGTCTAATCGCACCAATAGGAGGCAAGTTGCGATCTGTATTCAGAAAGATGTTAAACATTTTTTTTTATGACCAAGTACAAATAGCAGGCGTTGAATTTTATTTTATTCTGGTAGATAAACGAAATGTATTAAAATGAGAATATTGACCCAGGTGTTTGAAAAGTAAACACAATAATGTTCATAAAATAGACAAATAAAAATGCACATTAAAACTAGACAAATAATGTTTCACTCAAAAGACTATAGATTAGATCATGATAATACCATATCGTATACAATACTGTTTAGTTATAATTTTTCTGTTTCTTACACGATAGTGTTAGTTTACAAAATCGATACCTCTGTTGTCTCCACAATCCGTGTATTTTTAGCTTAGAAAACTTTTTCAAGGTTCTGAGAATGGGACACGCTTTGTGCACGTGTTAGAGAAACTTTGTAGCTCTGTCGTATTTCAGGTAACAGAAGTTCTTTGAATCTGTCATCCAATCACATTACAAAGATTGTAATATACGGTTTTGTCCGCTTGTGTTTTTCTTGTCGCATCTTCTGTAACTCGCCCGCATGGAACGCCTGACAAGAGATGTCTTACATCCTTCCCTTGCCGCTAAACGTCACATAGGCCTCGCGTGGTAGTTTGCCAAGATTTCCTGTTTTCGGCGAGCTTTTCAACCTCATCAAGGGATGTTATTCCTACTAAATTACCCTGTTAAGAATGTCCTCTTTAGAGTTTCACGTGGTCGACCTCTTTTTCTTTTTTTATACACACAAAGAAATGCAATATTTTGAACTTTACTCCGCTTCAGTAAAAAAACAGATAAAAGATAATTTAATAATATTTGTAAATATTACGCAATATATTGTAAAAGGTGTGGAGAAGAACAACAGAAAGGATGTTGAGCAATAGAGGGCTCACCTGGGCAAGAGCAGAAAAAAAGGCGAAGGACAGGCATTTGTGGAAAACCCTTGCGGAAGCCCCATGTGCCCTGGGCACTTAAGGTTCAGAGAGAGAGAGAGAGATATTGTAAAAGGGATAATTTCCGACCGATAGACAAAGTTTTCGCTGTTTTTCTGCTATATAAATTAAAACTTGGGCACGATTCTCTAATTTGTAAATGAACTGTGCAGATCATAACTTTTTGATACCCAACAGAGGAGACTTCAATGAACATACATCAGAAACGTATTTTGGGAAAAAAGAATTCATATTTCCCGTTTTGATCGATAGGAAGCCAAATACTGAAGCAACATGAAACAGTTGTGGGATTTGTTATGGGATTTTATATAGTTAATCGGTTTGTAGATGTGTATTGAAATAATATATATATATATATTATATATATATATATATATATATATATATATATATATATAATATATATATATATATATATATATATATATATATATAACTGATACAGTTACACACACACATATATATACCAGCAAAGTTCTGGGACTAATTATACTACTCAGGGAAGTTGCGCCAAGACATGAGTTGTAGTAATCATTTCTGAGTGCGCATGCAAAATCTGAACTCATTATCCTCACTAATTCCCACTGCACAAGCCTCCAAGTGAAGTCATTATCCTCACTAACTCCTACTCCACAAGCCTCCAAGTAAGGTCATTATCTTCACTAATTCCCACTGCGCAAACCTCCAAGTGTACTCATTATCTTCACTAATTCCCACTGCGCAAACCTCCAAGTGTACTCATTATCTTCACTAATTCCCACTGCGCAAACCTCCAAGTGTACTCATTATCTTCACCAATTCCCACTGCGCAAACCTCCAAGTGTACGCGTTATCTTCACTAATTCGCCCGCATGGAACGCCTGACAAGAGATGTCTTACATCCTTCCCTTGCCGCTAAACGTCACATAGGCCTCGCGTGGTAGTTTGCCAAGATTTCCTGTTTTCGGCGAGCTTTTCAACCTCATCAAGGGATGTTATTCCTACTAAATTACCCTGTTAAGAATGTCCTCTTTAGAGTTTCACGTGGTCGACCTCTTTTTCTTTTTTTATACACACAAAGAAATGCAATATTTTGAACTTTACTCCGCTTCAGTAAAAAAAAACCAGATAAAAGATAATTTAATAATATTTGTAAATATTACGCAATATATTGTAAAAGGTGTGGAGAAGAACAACAGAAAGGATGTTGAGCAATAGAGGGCTCACCTGGGCAAGAGCAGAAAAAAAGGCGAAGGACAGGCATTTGTGGAAAACCCTTGCGGAAGCCCCATGTGCCCTGGGCACTTAAGGTTCAGAGAGAGAGAGAGAGATATTGTAAAAGGGATAATTTCCGACCGATAGACAAAGTTTTCGCTGTTTTTCTGCTATATAAATTAAAACTTGGGCACGATTCTCTAATTTGTAAATGAACTGTGCAGATCATAACTTTTTGATACCCAACAGAGGAGACTTCAATGAACATACATCAGAAAAGTATTTTGGGAGAAAAGAACTCATATTTCCCGTTTTGATCGATAGGAAGCCAAATACTGAAGCAACATGAAACAGTTGTGGGATTTGTTATGGGATTTTATATAGTTAATCAGTTTGTAGATGTGTATTGAAATTATATATATATATATATATATATATATATATATATATATATAACTGATACAGTTACACACACACATATATATACCAGCAAAGTTCTGGGACTAATTATACTACTCAGGGAAGTTGCGCCAAGACATGAGTTGTAGTAATCATTTCTGAGTGCGCATGCAAAATCTGAACTCATTATCCTCACTAATTCCCACTGCACAAGCCTCCAAGTGAAGTCATTATCCTCACTAACTCCTACTCCACAAGCCTCCAAGTAAGGTCATTATCTTCACTAATTCCCACTGCGCAAACCTCCAAGTGTACTCATTATCTTCACTAATTCCCACTGCGGAAACCTCCAAGTGTACTCATTATCTTCACTAATTCCCACTGCGCAAACCTCCAAGTGTACTCGTTATCTTTACTAATTCCCACTGCGCAAACCTCCATGTGTACTCGTTATCTTCACTAATTCCCACTGCGCAAACCTCCAAGTGTACTCGTTATCTTCACTAATTCCCACTGCGCAAACCTCCAAGTGTACTCGTTATCTTCACTAATTCCCACTGCGCAAACCTCCAAGTGTATTCATCTTCACTAATTCCCACTGCGCAAACCTCCAAGTGTACTCATCTTCACTCATTCCCACTGCACAAACCTCTATGTGTACTCGTTATCTTCACTAATTCCCACTGCGCAAACCTCCAAGTGTACTCGTTATCTTCACTAATTCCCACTGCGCAAACCTCCAAGTGTACTTGTTATCTTAACTAATTCCCACTGCGCAAACCTCCATGTGTACTTGTTATCTTCACTAATCCCACTGCGCAAACCTCCATGTGTACTTGTTATCTTTACTAATTCCCACTGCGCAAACCTCCATGTGTACTTGTTATCTTAACTAATTCCCACTGCGCAAACCTCCAAGTGTACTCATACTTCAAAGTTCCATTTCCACCGTCAGTGTCACTGATATTCTTTACCCCACGACGAAGAACAGTTCCACCATCGTCTATGTCTCAATTATTACTCTGCTAACAAAGGATCTAACCAACTCTCACCAGACCCAACTGACACCCACCATCGTTTATGTCTTAATTATTACTCTGCTAACAAAAGATCTAACCAACTCTCACCAGACCCAACTGACACCATTGATTATGTCTCAATTATTACTCTGCTAACAAAAGATCTAACCAACTTTCACCAGACCAAACTAACCCATTTGTCCTTTACAACCATTATAAATCTAGCTAGACACCTCCCTCCGGGGCGTCCCAAGCTTTAGACCTACGTATACTTCGGCGTGGCGTGAAATCCAAAACCTACGACCATCACGTCACCTGACACATCAGCGCCCCCTCTCTTACCTGGACAACTGTCAGGGTTAAGGCCAAGATAAACCGGACCACGGACTTTCTGCCAGTGTCGCTGTCATCTTCTGAAAGATTAAGTCTCTTTTCTGAGAGCTGCAGGAACATCTTCCCGCATTCGTGGCATAGAAATGATGACAGTGTCCATGCAATAAACACAGCTATAGCCGTCATTGTTTGCTTCAGTCGAGATAAGTTGATTTTCATCATGGTTGACTGGGGGAGAAAATTGTAATGCTTTTTAACTTATGGCGTATTTTTATATGCACCAAAACTGTCTGTTACGAGTGATTGTTTGTCAGATTTAAATATCTACTCTAGGAGCTGTAAGTGGGGAATTTCCCCACCCTCGGGGAAAATTTAAGGGCCCAGGGAGTGGGGAGACTGGAACCACATATTGAGAGACTGAGACTGTTGGGATATTGATCTATTTACAACCTGGAACCACATATTGAGAGAGAGAGACTGTTGGGATATTGATCTATTTACAACCTGGAACCACATATTGAGAGATACAGATTGTTGGAATATTGATCTATTTACAACTTGGAACCACATATTGAGAGAGAGAGACTGTTGGGATATTGATCTATTTACAACCTGGAACCACATATTGAGAGAGAGAGAGACTGTTGGGATATTGATCTATTTACAACCTGGAACCACATATTGAGTGATACAGATTATTGGAATATTGATCTATTTACAACTTGGAACCACATATTGAGAGATACAGATTGTTGGAATATTGATCTATTTACAAACTTGAACCACATATTGAGAGATACAGATTGTTGGAATATTGATCTATTTACAACTTGGAACCACATATTGAGAGACTCAAACTGTTGGAATATTGATCTATTTACAACCTGGAACCACATATTGAGTGATACAGATTATTGGAATATTGATCTATTTACAACCTGGAACCACATGTTGAGAGACTGAGACTGTTGGGATATTGATCTATTTACAACCTGGAACCACATGTTGAGAGACTGAGACTGTTGGGATATTGATCTATTTACAACCTGGAACCACATATTGAGAGACTCAAACTGTTGGAATATTGATCTATTTACAACTTGGAACCACATATTGAGAGACTCAAACTGTTGGAATATTGATCTATTTACAAACTGGAACCATATATTGAGAGACTCAAACTGTTGGAATATTGATCTATTTACAACTTGGAACCACATATTGAGAGATACAGATTGTTGGAATATTGATCTATTTACAACTTGGAACCACATATTGAGAGACTCAAACTGTTGGAATATTGATCTAACCAACTCTCACCAGAACCAACTGACACCATCGATTATGTCTCAATTATTACTCTGCTAACAAAGGATCTAACCAACTCTCACCAGACCCAACTGACACCATCGATTATGTCTCAATTATTACTCTGCTAACAAAAGATCTAACCAACTCTCACCAGAGCCAGCTGACACCATCGTTTATGTCTCAATTATTACTCTGCTAACAAAAGATCTAACCAAATCTCACCAGAGCCAGCTGACACCATCGTTTATGTCTCAATTATTATTTTGCTATCAAAGAATCTAACCAACTTTCACCAGACCAAACTAACCCATTTGTCCTTTACAACCATTATAAATCTAGCTAGACACCTCCCTCCGGGGCGTCCCAAGCTTTAGACCTACGTATACTTCGGCGTGGCGTGAAATCCAAAACCTACGACCATCACGTCACCTGACACATCAGCGCCCCCTCTCTTACCTGGACAACTGTCAGGGTTAAGGCCAAGATAAACCGGACCACGGACTTTCTGCCAGTGTCGCTGTCATCTTCTGAAAGATTAAGTCTCTTTTCTGAGAGCTGCAGGAACATCTTCCCGCATTCGTGGCATAGAAATGATGTCAGTGTCCATGCAATAAACACAGCTATAGCCGTCATTGTTTGCTTCAATCGAGATAAGCTGATTTTCATCATGGTTGACTGGGGGAGAAAATTGTAATGCTTTTTAACTTATGGCGCATCTTTACATGCACCAAAACTGTCTGTTACGAGTGATTGTTTGTCAGATTTAAATATCTACTCTAATGAGCTGTAAGTGGGGAATTTCCCCACCCTCGGGGAAAATTTAAGGGCTCAGGGAGTGGGGAGACTGGAACCACATATTGAGAGACTGAGACTGTTGGGATATTGATCTATTTACAACCTGGAACCACATATTGAGAGACTGAGACTGTTGGGATATTGATCTATTTACAACCTGGAACCACATGTTGAGAGACTGAGACTGTTGGGATATTGATCTATTTACAACCTGGAACCACATATTGAGAGACTGAGACTGTTGGGATATTGATCTATTTACAACCTGGAATCACATATTGAGTGAGAGAGACTGTTGGGATATTGATCTATTTACAAACTGGAACCACATATTGAGAGATACATTGTTGGAATATTGATCTATTTACAAACTGGAACCATATATTGAGAGACTCAAACTGTTGGAATATTGATCTATTTACAACCTGAAATGCACCTTTTGAGTAAGACAGTCTTAGAAAGGTGGGTAGGGGTGGAGGGGGTGTCGACATTCCGATAAATGGTGATAAACAAGGGTTCATGGCCGAAAAAGCTGAGAACCATTCGTCTATTTTTATCTCTTCTTCAAAACTGTTTTGCTCTTTTAGCCATGATAATGGCAATGATCATTTCAGTTATGCATGATGAAAACAACAAGTCGCCACTACTTTCTTCACTTCTTGGCGACTGCCTTAAAGAGTGGTTTGATGCCTTCATTTTTTAGCTGCACTTCTGCGCTTATTAGAGAGCTCCACCACCAGGTCGATCCCTCCTAATATACAATAATGTTATACAACGCAGTGATATCAGAAAACATTCGGAAAGAGATATTTAAGTTGTTGGACTTAATATATGAGTAGCTGAGCAGCTCTGTCGATAGAGCTGTATACTTAGGCTCACGTTTGTGTTGTTTATGTGGTTCGCCCTTCTCAGATTGTGACTTTGTCGAAAAATAGCAAGTTTGAAAATACTTGCTGTGTAGCCGGGATGCCTGCTTCAGTGAGCTTTTTGTCCGCAGTGAAGGATATTCATCGTAACGGAGAGAGAAATATGAGTTTAAGCAGTAAAATTATGTCAGCGAAACGATATGAAAATAGATTCTAAACATAAATAGGAAAGTAGAAAACAAAATATTACCTTCTAATTGCCGCTGGAAATGAGAGATTCCTAGATTATGAAAACTGGTTGTACTGTGCAGCAACTGCCATAAAGTTCGTGCACCCAACCCCGAACAAAAACCCCAGGTAATTCACAGTAAAATAATGATCTAAGTGGAATAATAACATTCACAGTAAAATAATGATCTGGTGAAATAATAACAATCACAGTAAAATAATGGTCTGGTGAAATAATAACAATCACAGTAAAATAATGGTCTGGTGAAATAATAACATTCACAGTAAAATAATGGTCTGGTGAAATAATAACAATCACGTCACCTGACACATCAGCGCCCCCTCTCTTACCTGGACAACTGTCAGGGTTAAGGCCAAGATAAACCGGACCACGGACTTTCTGCCAGTGTCGCTGTCATCTTCTGAAAGATTAAGTCTCTTTTCTGAGAGCTGCAGGAACATCTTCCCGCATTCGTGGCATAGAAATGATGTCAGTGTCCATGCAATAAACACAGCTATAGCCGTCATTGTTTGCTTCAATCGAGATAAGCTGATTTTCATCATGGTTGACTGGGGGAGAAAATTGTAATGCTTTTTAACTTATGGCGCATCTTTACATGCACCAAAACTGTCTGTTACGAGTGATTGTTTGTCAGATTTAAATATCTACTCTAATGAGCTGTAAGTGGGGAATTTCCCCACCCTCGGGGAAAATTTAAGGGCTCAGGGAGTGGGGAGACTGGAACCACATATTGAGAGACTGAGACTGTTGGGATATTGATCTATTTACAACCTGGAACCACATATTGAGAGACTGAGACTGTTGGGATATTGATCTATTTACAACCTGGAACCACATGTTGAGAGACTGAGACTGTTGGGATATTGATCTATTTACAACCTGGAACCACATATTGAGAGACTGAGACTGTTGGGATATTGATCTATTTACAACCTGGAATCACATATTGAGTGAGAGAGACTGTTGGGATATTGATCTATTTACAAACTGGAACCACATATTGAGAGATACATTGTTGGAATATTGATCTATTTACAAACTGGAACCATATATTGAGAGACTCAAACTGTTGGAATATTGATCTATTTACAACCTGAAATGCACCTTTTGAGTAAGACAGTCTTAGAAAGGTGGGTAGGGGTGGAGGGGGTGTCGACATTCCGATAAATGGTGATAAACAAGGGTTCATGGCCGAAAAAGCTGAGAACCATTCGTCTATTTTTATCTCTTCTTCAAAACTGTTTTGCTCTTTTAGCCATGACAATGGCAGTGATCATTTCAGTTATGCATGATGAAAACAGCAAGTCGCCACTACTTTCTTCACTTCTTGGCGACTGCCTTAAAGAGTGGTTTGATGCCTTCATTTTTTAGCTGCACTTCTGCGCTTATTAGAGAGCTCCACCACCAGGTCGATCCCTCCTAATATACAATAATGTTATACAAGGCAGTGATATCAGAAAACATTCGGAAGGAGATATTTAAGTTGTTGGACTTAATATATGAGTAGATGGGCAGCTCCTCTGTCGATTGAGCTGTATACTTAGGCTCACGTTTGTGTTGTTTATGTGGTTCGCCCTTCTCAGATTGTGACTTTGTCGAATAATAGCAAGTTTGAAAATACTTGCTGTGTAGCCGGGATGCCTGCTTCAGTGAGCTTTTTGTCCGCAGTGAAGGATGTTCATCGTAACGGAGAAAGAAATATGAGTTTAAGCAGTAAAATTATGTCAGCGAAACGATATGAAAATAGATTCTAAACATAAATAGGAAAGTAGAAAACAAAATATTACCTTCTAATTGCCGCTGGAAATGAGAGATTCCTAGATTATGAAAACTGGTTGTACTGTGCAGCAACTGCCATAAAGTTCGTGCACCCAACCCCGAACAAAAACCCCAGGTAATTCACAGTAAAATAATGATCTAAGTGGAATAATAACATTCACAGTAAAATAATGATCTGGTGAAATAATAACAATCACAGTAAAATAATGGTCTGGTGAAATAATAACAATCACAGTAAAATAATGGTCTGGTGAAATAATAACATTCACAGTAAAATAATGGTCTGGTGAAATAATAACATTCACAGTAAAATAATGGTCTGGTGAAATAATAACAATCACAGTAAAATAATGATCTAAGTGGAATAATAAAAATCACAGTAAAATAATGATCTAAGTGGAATAATAACAATCACAGTAAAATAATGATCTAAGTGGAATAATAACAATCACAGCAAAACAACGGTCTGGTGAAATAATAACAATCACAGTAAAATAAAGACCTAAAGAAGCGGTAACAATCACAAGAAAATAACGATCTAGTGAAATAGTACAATATTGCCTTCATAACAACAATAAAATAACGATCTAGGGAAATAGTAACAATCACAAAAAATAACGACATAGTGGAATAGTAACAATCACAATAAAATAACGATCTAGTGGAATAGTAAAAATCACAGCAATATTGCGTTCATAACAACAATAAAATAACGATCTAGGGAAATAGTAAGAATCACAATAAAATAACGATCTAGGGAAACAGTAACAATCACAATAAAATAATGACATAGTGGAATAGTAACAATCACAATAAAATAACGATATAGTGGAATTGTAACAATCACAAAAAAATAACGATCTAATGGAATAGTAACAACCACATTAACATAACGATATAGTGGAATAGTAACGCTCACAACGAAGTAACGATCTAGTTGAACTAAAACTCCAGCGACTACCAGCACAGACTACCAGCACAGACTACCAGCACGGACTACCAGCACGGACTACCAGCACAAACTACCCGGAGCACAAACAATCCTGCACGTGGTGGGATTTGAAAAATATATCAACTATTAACAACAAAATAACGGCCACTTTATACGCACAAGAAAAGGGTTAATCATTGTTCGATAACACTGGAAAAAAAGCTTCTCTCTATGTACGTATGTAACGATATTATATATATATATATATATTTGACAAAAGACCACTGCAACAAATCTGTGATAACAAATAAATAGTCTATTCTCCTTACAGGTATAGACAGCCTCATGCGGTTGTTCTTATATGTCTAAATTAGTGTAGTTTTTATTTGCTTACAGCAATAAAACTAGACAAGTAAATAGAATATCTTCGGCTGACTGTTACATTTGTAATGGTTATTATCCAGTGTGTGGAACTGCCGCGTTCATCAAACGTTAAACATGTCAGCTTCTACAGGCTGCCTCGCGTGCGTTGAGCAGACCTGATAAGATGAAGAAGTCTGTCTGCCTGTCTATTTGTCTGTCTGTCACTCTGTCTGTAAAAATGTCGGTCTTTCAGATTTTTCTTGCCTTTAATAATTTATTCCCAAAATTCTCCCTCTGCCGTTTGTGTCAGATAGAGAGTTCAGTTAAATAAATAACCCACATGAAGGGAGCTGTTCTTGACATTTGAATATGGACGCAGAGTTTGTTGTTATTTGCTGATATAAGATCACATCCGCACTGATGAGTAGCTGGACTCGTGTAACTCTTCAACATTTTTCTTCAACTTTTGTATCTCCATTTCTTCATTCTCGTCTTGACATTCTGATTACTGTGTCTGATTAAGTACATTTATCCAATCCCCCCCCCCCCCCCCCACGATTTAAGATTCCTGATTCTGCCTTAACCTAACCACGACTTGTCATTTATCAGAATCCTCATCAGCACTAGTTAGGTGACGCGAAAACGTATATACTTATCTTTTGCTAACTTTGATTATTAACAATACTCAAAATAAGACAATGATTTATTGTACTTTCTTGTCTTGCTGTGCCTGGCATGGCCGTGTCTCCCTTATCATACAACTTTCAATTTTCACGGGAGAAACAGACTTCTTTTTAGGACTCAACGATTTGCACCACACAACGAGATATCATGTCGTGAGATATCATGTCGTGAATGCAAAAATAAAACAAAAATGCACCTGTGGGATATACAACCATATACAGATTTGTTATCAGTTCTGTCGTTATGGGCTTCATTGTGTTAACAAACTGTGATCTAAATCTGTTATTGATCGTAGGTTTGTTTCATTCGACATTTTATTGGATAAAGTTGTAGGTGTTTAGTAGTAGATTATTTGAGTGTTTAAGAAGTTGTTCCAAGAGTCATATTACGTCACTCTGGGCACATTTTAAAACATGTCCCGTATTCTCATATTTGACGGCCGCATGTTCAGACATATCAGGAATTTAAAAAAAATTATCTTAGTAGAAATGTCGCTATTTTGAAGAAAATTCACTTTGTAAAGAAGTACAGATAGGCCCTGACAGACACATTTGTAAGTAAAGTTACAAGGGTCATACCGAAAGTCTTGAGCAAAAAAATTATTTTTAAAATCAGAATGTATAGTTAGAGAAAATATAAATGTGTCACCTTAAATTGCATCCTTTCCTTATCTTTTCAATATAATCTCCATTTCTTCATTCTCGTCTTGACATTCTGATTACTGTGTCTGATTAAGTACATTTATCCAATCCCCCCCCCCCCCCCCCCCACGATTTAAGATTCCTGATTCTGCCTTAACCTAACCACGACTTGTCATTTATCAGAATCCTCATCAGCACTAGTTAGGTGACGCGAAAACGTATATACTTATCTTTTGCTAACTTTGATTATTAACAATACTCAAAATAAGACAATGATTTATTGTACTTTCTTGTCTTGCTGTGCCTGGCATGGCCGTGTCTCCCTTATCATACAACTTTCAATTTTCACGGGAGAAACAGACTTCTTTTTAGGACTCAACGATTTGCACCACACAACGAGATATCATGTCGTGAGATATCATGTCGTGAATGCAAAAATAAAACAAAAATGCACCTGTGGGATATACAACCATATACAGATTTGTTATCAGTTCTGTCGTTATGGGCTTCATTGTGTTAACAAACTGTGATCTAAATCTGTTATTGATCGTAGGTTTGTTTCATTCGACATTTTATTGGATAAAGTTGTAGGTGTTTAGTAGTAGATTATTTGAGTGTTTAAGAAGTTGTTCCAAGAGTCATATTACGTCACTCTGGGCACATTTTAAAACATGTCCCGTATTCTCATATTTGACGGCCGCATGTTCAGACATATCAGGAATTTAAAAAAAATTATCTTAGTAGAAATGTCGCTATTTTGAAGAAAATTCACTTTGTAAAGAAGTACAGATAGGCCCTGACAGACACATTTGTAAGTAAAGTTACAAGGGTCATACCGAAAGTCTTGAGCAAAAAAATTATTTTTAAAATCAGAATGTATAGTTAGAGAAAATATAAATGTGTCACCTTAAATTGCATCCTTTCCTTATCTTTTCAATATAATCTCCATTTCTCTGCACACATTTTTCCCATCGCTCTGCAAGTTTGAAAATATCCTCCCGGTACAATTCCGTTCCATCTGACCGACGACACAGACGCACTGTTTTCTGAATGTTCTCTCCTGTGGGACCCAGCGGGCACAAACTTTTGTTAGCCTAGGGTTTCAATCATTTCCTGTACTGCACTGTGTCCTATTCTACAATTTACAGCGATTTCAGATACTGTGACACGTCTGTCTTCTTCAATGATGTCGTCAACCCTTTCCACGTTGCATTCAGTGGAGGCAGTTCGAGGGCGACCGCTGCGAGGCATATCTTGGATGCTCGTGTTTCCATCTTTGAAATGTTTCACTCACCTCCTAACACTGCTAGCACCCATACACGCATCTCCATAAGCAAGTGGAAGTCTTTGGTGAATTTCAGCAGCGGGGATTTCCACTTTAACGAGGAACTCAATAACAGCACGTTGACGAAACGAAACTTCAGCACCCGCCATTTTGTTTCTGCTCCACGTGGTCTCGTAACACATGATGGTGACGTTATGTGACCTCTACATGAAGTGCAAAGGATGCTGATTAAGCCGATACATTTATATTTTCTCTATCTATAAATTCTGATTGTTAGACACATTTTGCTCACGAAGATGACTGCAAGACATATCGCTGATAATCTGCAAATGGATGCATCAGCAGCAGGCCATCTTGCTTACAACAGAGAGGCCTACAAGAGAGCTGTTAGGGAGGCAAAGTTCCGCAAGTAACTCGCAAATGACTGACTGGAAGAAATACGCAGATGATCTGAAAGGTACCCCATGGAAAGCAGTGCTTGTACTGCCATATTTAGTTCTAGTTTGTTACCCCTGATACTTGCATGACGTGCTCTCCTTGTTACCATACGAAGATCTCTTGACACAGTTTATGATGTTCAAACTTCTGGGGTCAGTCATTAAATACAAGTATGTAGTTACTACTGTTAAGAAAAAAAAAAGCAACATAATTTTTCATTACAGCGACCAGTTTCTTTTTCATGCCCTGTGTGGAGAAAGGGTTAACAACGACCAGTTTTTTTTTCATCCCCTGTGTGGAGTTAAATAATAATTCTTGAACAGACTTCTTCACCGCCAATGAGAGACTATAGCAATGTCTGCCCCCCACCCCTTTTAGCTAGGCTGGGAGTGATACTAAGGGTACCAGCGAGGGAGACTTGGTTGGTTATGTTTCGCTAAACGTGGCGCAAGTTATGTCGCCTTTGAATCTCTGAGCGCTGTATTGGGCACCGTCTTCACATATCCCCACACCGCCCCTCCCACAACGCCCCCAGAAATAAAAAAAAATCTCCACACCGCCCTTCCTACGCCGCCCCTCCCACACCGCCCCAAATCGCCTCCACACCGCCCCCACACTGCCACTCCCACAACGCCCCACACAACTCAGGTAATGATGTGATCAGTACTAAGCTTGGTTCCATGTATATTCAAAGGCTCGGATTGTGAATCTTACATCTTATATCCTTCCCGTGCCGTTAGACGTCACATAGGGCTCGCATAGTTGTTTGCAAAGTTTTCCTGTTCTCGGCGAGTCTTTCAAATTCATCAAGGGATTTTATGCCCACTAAAATGACTTCTCTTTATAATGTCCTCTTTAGAGTTTCACGTGGTCTACCTCTTTTTCTTTCGCCTGTTGTGTTCCACTTGGTAGGTTGTTTTTCTTCTCATCACGTTACCGACATATGTCCATCTTCTTTTTCTGATCACCGATGAGACTGGTTGTTGTTTGCTCATCTGTCTTATCTCTGTGCTGTTCTTGAATTCGTTCTACTTGATGCGAGTATTTTCCTTATGCATTTGTTTTCGAAAAAGTCTAATT
The DNA here is from genome assembly GCA_009760885.1 of Achatina immaculata. NCBI lineage: Eukaryota > Metazoa > Mollusca > Gastropoda > Stylommatophora > Achatinidae > Lissachatina > Lissachatina immaculata. Next base: position 15,432,404 of record CM019707.1, read on the forward strand.
TCTTGTATATTTCTTTAGATGTTTTCCATCTTTCGCATGCATAAATGAGGGTGGATATCACATATGAATTGAATAAACTTAACTTAGTTTTTGGGCTTATAACTTTTGAATTCCATATGTTCTCAAGATTTTTGAAGGACAATGCTGCTTTTGCAATTCAAATTTTAACTTCTTTCCTGGTGTCACCATCCTGGTCTATGTAGTTGTCAATGTATGCAAATTGGTTTACTTCATCAACAACTGTTCCTTCTACATATATTTCTTCTTTTTGATTAATAATAAGTTTCATTATTTTTGTTTTGTCTTTGTTAATTTCAAGACCTATTTTGCTAGCCATCGAAGACAGGGAATCTGCTTTTTCCTGCATCGATTTCACATTGTCACTGATAAGAGTGTTTATCTTCCTCAGTACTGCTTTCTTGAATTGGCTTTAAGTATTATCCTCACTATACACAGGCTGTGATCGCTGTTGACATCTGCACCCCTATATGCTCTTACATCTATCAGAGATGTTCTGATTGTTTTCTAATACAAAAATGATCTATCTGGTTTCTGGTTCTATCATCTGGAGAATGTGAATACTAAGTATATTATTTTACGACGAGTTTTGTCCGGGGCTCATCATATCGGCTTTTATCCTTAGCCATCCTCAAGAGGAGCGATAAGAAAGCGTACCAGGAAACTGATAAGACAGATAAGGAAAACAGAGCAGGGTAGGGATGCTGTGTGATACGACGAGAATCAGTGGAGCAACTGGAACACGTACGAAAAGTCAGATCGACACAGAAAACATAGCGACATCAACAAAGAACATCTGAATGAATTCCAGCCTGTTAGGAAATGAACACTGATAGATTTTGAACAAAATTTGAGATGAGAAGAAAACATAAATCCACCCATTTGAATACATTTGTTTGCTTAAATGTTAATACTCAATGTCACGGGAGACAAGTCTGTGTGTTTCCTGTCTCTTAATTATACTGATGAGAACTCCGAGAAACGGACAAGGCAGAACCCACAACTCTTCTTCTTCTTCTTCTTCTTCTTTTCTTCTTCTTCTTCTTCTTCTTCTTCTTTGAGCAACTGCTGAATTAAGCAGCTTTCCGGGTCATTGAAACTCACTGCTGCAGACAAGACACATCTCCATTCCTCCCTGTTCTCGATCTTTTCTTATCCTTGCCAACTCCACGAGGGCTCATATCTTCTTATAGGTTGCCTCCCCGTCCTTGTCTAGGTCTACCTTTTGGTCTATCTCCTTTCATTACTTCTGTATGTCCCATTTTTTTTCTGGTCTAACTTCCCCCATTCATTTCTAAATATCCGTGCCACCTCTGTCTGTTGCTTTTAATAACAACTGTTATAAGTGGAGAGTTAAACAATATATATATATTTTTTTGTTACTTCTTATCTTCCATTGTTGTGTTATAGGGTCTCTTGGCGGTCTATAAATGTTTCACATGATTCTGTTCTCAAATATTTGCATATGGTTTTCATCTTGTTTAGCTGTAAATCCAGGTATGTGACCCATATAGTACATGCAAGAAAAAACAGATATCCTTTCTTCGCTGCATAGCAAAATAGGACTTGAAATTAAAAAGGACAAAACAAAAATAATGAAAATTCCTCTCAATCAAAATGGAAGAATACACAATGAAAGGACAGCTATTGAAGAAGTCAATCAGTTTGCATACCTTGGCAGCTACATGGACCAGGATGGTGACACTAGAAAGGAAGTTAGGATAAGAATTGCAAAAGCTGCATCAATCTTCAAGAATCTTGAGAACATATGTAATTCAAAAGTTATAAGCACAAAAACCAAGTTAAGACTGTTCAATTCAAATGTAATATCCACCCTCATTTATGCATGCGAAAGCTGGAAAACAACTAAAGAAATAGACAAGAAATTAGACTCTTTTGAAAACAAATGCCTAAGGAAAATACTCGGCATCAAATGGAACGACTTCAAGAACAATGCAGAGATAAGACAGATGACTGAACAACAACCAGTCTCAAGGGTGATCAGGAAAAGGAGATGGACATATGTTGGTCACTTAATGAGAAGAAATGATCAGAGAATCTCAAAATAAGCTATCAAGTGGAACACAACAGGCTGAAGAAAAAGAGGCAGACCGCGTGAAACTCTGAAGAGGACATTATTAAGAGAGGCCACATTAACAGGCATAAAATCCTTTGATGAGGTTGAAAGACTCGCCGAAGACAGGAAAAATTGGTGAACTATTTTGCGAGCCCTGTGTGACGTTTAACAACACAACAAGGATATAAGATATAAGATAAGATAAGAAGATAGTATACCTGGTCTAATCTGTGACTTATATATGTTTAATTTGGTGCTGTGGGGTAGAATGTTTGATAGAGGTAACCGTCTGAGGAAAACGTATGTTCTGTTTCCATCTTGTTTCTAGCCCTCATCTCATCTTTTATAATGTTTGAGCTATTGAATATTGCTCCTAGGTCATTCATTCATTCATTCATTTACATGTCCCTTGCAGAACTTTGCCTCCCAAACAGCACTCATGTAGGCCTCTCGGTTGTGAGCAAGATGGCCTGCCGCTGCTGCATCCATTTGCAGATCATCAACAATGTCTTGCAGCCGTCTTCGTTTTGGCCTTCCTCTCTTTCTTTTCCCCATTATGTATCCTTTCAATACGGTCTTCTCTAAATTATCATGACGTTTAAAGTGTCCAAAATATTTAAGTTTTCTCTCTTTCTAGGTAGTTCCTAGGTAGTTGTATGAATATATTCTTTTCATCTTTATACTTTCTGTCTGGAAATGATATTCATGTTTATCTTTTTTTATCTTGCTAATTCTCATGGATTCAGTTTTCTCCTGGTTTATATTTAGTCCCATTTTTTTTTCTAAATGTTTTTTCAGAAGCTTGAAGACTTTAGTGGTTTCTTGTCAAGTTTCTCTACTATATCTAGAACGTCTGCATGTACTAATATTTTAGTTCTCTCTATGATGGTTTGTTCTTTATCTCTTATATTTAATATTTTATTTGAAGACGATTGAATAACACTGGGGAGAAAGCATATTTTTGCAATATGGAATGATTTTGATTTCCTTTCTTTATGTGTCACCATGTTTTCTGTGTCTTCAATTACGTAACTTAATTATATTTATAAGTTTCCCTGGTATACAAAATTCCTTTATTATGTCCCATACGCCGTTTCTGCGGTTGCATGCTTTTTTAGGGTCTTCCGCGTTTTGGTAGTTTATTTCTGTCTCTAGTAGGGTGTTTTTCATACATTCTCGTATTTCAATTCTATCAATTTTTTGTAGTTTGTTTTTCATACATTCTCGTTTTTCAAGTCTATCAATTTTTTGTAGTTTGTTTCTGTCTCTAGTAGGGTGTCTTTCATACACTCTCATTTTTTTAAATTCCATCAATTTTGGTAGTTTGTTTCTGTCTCTAGTAGGGTGTTGTTCATACACTCTCGTTTTTTTTTATTCCATCAATTTGTGTAGTTTTTTTTCTGTTTCTAGTAGGGTGTTTTTCATACATTCTCGTTTTCTAATTCCGTTAATTTTGGTAGTTTGTTTCTGTCTTTAATAGGGTGTTTTTCATACACTCTCGTTTGTTAATTCCATCAATTTTGGTAATTTGTTTCTGTCTCTAGTAGGGTGTTTTTCATACATTCTCGTTTTTGAATTCCATCAATTTTTGTATTTCTATCTGTCTCGTGCAGGGTGTTTTTCATACATTCTCGTTTTTTAATTCCATCAATTTTTGTATTTTCTATTTTTCTCTTGCAGGGTGTATTTCATACGCTCTCGTTTTTTAATTCCATCAATTTTTGTATTTTCTATCTTTCTCGTGCAGGGTGTTTTTCATACATTCTCGTTTTTTAATTCCATCAATTTTTGTAGTCTTTTACACGGTTCTCTGTATTCTTGTTCTTTAACTGTATTGCTTAGATCATTAAACCATGTTTGTCTCGCTTTCTTGTTTTCTTTGTATTGTTTCCTCAAAGATGTTATTAAGTGGCTGCGTACAGGGACATCTTTCCCCAACACATTTTAAAGGCGCCGTAAAAAATGTAAAATAAAAAATCGCAAATAATAATAATATTAATAAAGCTCCATCTCTCTGGTTTTTCTGTTTCCTTTGAGATTCAATTTTTAAATTGTTCTATGAGATAAATATATCTGTGGTGGAGACATGGCGACTGTTTTTATTATAATTTTTTTAGTGATGTTTCTTTAGCTTTGTTTGGTAGTGAAAGGGTTAACCCTTTTCTCTACATGACGCCTTCACAACATCGACAGTAGGAAATATCACATTCGCAGCTACAACAACGACGACTATACCATCAGATACTTCAAGAAATGTATAAGCATATTCAACACATCTAAATGCCTCAAATGTGTGGAATAGAGTTCGACATTAAACGTCATGATAATCTAGATAAAACCGTCTTGGACGGGTACATAATGGGAAAAAGAAAGAGAGGAAGACCAAGGCGAAGATGGCTGCAAGACATCGTTGATGATCTGCTAATGGATGCATCAGCAGCAGGCCATCTTGGTCACAACCGAGAGGCCTACAGGATTGCTGTTAGTGAGGCAAAATTCCGCAAGGGACATGCAAATGAATGAATGAATGAATGGTAGTTCGACACTTCAAATCGATTACAAATGCTCGTGTAAACTGTGGTGGCTAATGAGAAAGACCACATTCGCAGAAAAAAAGGAATCAAAATTAATCAGCGCTCAGTATCATCTTTCAATGATGCCTCAAGAAGGAAGCTATTCTGCCGAAGCCACATAAAAGAGGGTAGGGATCTGATAATTTTCCAGCAGTTTCTAATCCTGCTACTAAGTGTGGTTTTCTAACACAGTCCAGAAATTACAACCAGGTTCTGGACTGAACTGAGCAATTTTTTTACTGGTCTGATGAACTCGGCTGCCATCTACCTTTGACATCGGCTGTCATGTGCCTTTGACATCGGCTGCCATCTACCTTTGACATCGGCTGCCATCTGCCTTTGACATCGGCTGCCATCTACCTTTGACATCGGCTGCCATCTGCCTTTGACATCGCCCCTGACTGCTTGTGTTATTTTTGTCTTCTCAGTAATGGCCACTAAGAGATAACCTTAACTATTCCACGAAACTCTGGTGAACGTGCAAATGGTGAAGTCGCGAGGACGAATGGTTTAGTTAAAAATGGTGAGATGTATGGTCGCGAGGACGAATGGTTTAGTTAACAATGGTGAGATGTGTGGTCGTGAGGACAAATGGTTTAGTTAACAATGGTGAGATGTATGGTCGTGAGGACGAATGGTTTAGTTAACAATGGTGAGAAGTAAGGTCGTGAGGACGAATGGTTTAGTTAACAGTAGTGAGATGTATGGTCGTGAGGACGAATGGTTTAGTTAACAGTAGTGAGATGTATGTGAGGGAGACTTGCGTGTGAACCTTGAGACGGAGGGACATTTCTTCCTTTTCGTTATGTCGGAGAAACTGAACAGAGATACTGTCCATAAGAGTGGAAGTCCCCCCATGTTATCCTCGTCACTTGATGTTTTTCTGATGGCTCGCATCTATCTTACTGAGCCATGCAGATTTGTGTTCGTCTCGCCAACATGAACAGTTGAGCTACCACAGGATGGCTCTTTTCATCTATCTATCAATCATCATCATCATCATCATCAGTTTCCATACATTAAAACCATTTGCATGTCCCTTGCGGAACTTTGCCTCCCTAATAGCATTCCTGTAGGCCTCTCGGTTGTGAGCAGATGGCCTGCTGCTGATGCATCCATTTGCAGATCATCAACGAAGTCTTGCAGCCATCTTCGCCTTGTTCTTCCTCTCTTTCTTTTCCCCATTATGTATCCTTCCAAGACGATTTTCTCTAGATTATAATGACGTTTAATGTGTCCAAAATATTTAAGTTTTCTCTCTTTAATCCTCTTTACTAGCCAGCCTTCTTCAATATTAAGTTCTTGTAGTATAGATATATTTGTTCTTTTTTGTGTTCATGATATTTGAAGAACTCTTCCTGGTTGCGGTACAACAGATAGCTCTGATGTCATCACAACCACTCCTACGTCAAAGCTCTGATGTTCATGAGCGGGGAGTTTTGGCAAACCTGTGTCAGTTCCTGTAACGTACATTTTCCTGTTCGCTGTATCAGCCATAGTTGAAGTGTTTGTGCAGCTAAGCTGTTAGTTCCTGTCCAGAGATATTTCTGAGGGAAACATCGTGCTCGCTGCTTCTGTGTCGCTAGAAGACATTCACATCAGTGTCATCGTGTTTGTTGACACTGCCGTGATGTCGTCAACTGGTGATGGAACTGTGCCTGTTGTACAGTAAAGAACTCCAGTAAAGAACTCCAGTAAAGAACTCCAGTAAAGAACTGTATAATAGACTTTGTACTGGAATGTCATGCACTCTAGTGCTATTAACATTGAATCGCAGGGCTCATTCAGTAGTGTTGAGTAGAATACTATTGACTTTGGTTGTGATGTAAGTATTGCGATACTGTGATTCAGGATATATATATATATATATAATGTATATGTAGATATACAATTGGCGAACTACTTTGCGAGCCCTATGTGATGTTTAACGGCACGGGAAGGATATAAGATATATAAGATATAAGATATGTAGATATACTGAAGTTGGTGGGCGAGAAACTGGGGCTACAAGAGGAAAGGGCATGTGCTGGTAATATTTACCTACAGAGAGGATGAAGGATAGAGGTGTGAGGAGGGGGAAGGAAGAGCCGTGTGGCTGGCTGGTAGAACTTAACAAGTCTCATTTCCCGTTTCTTTATGTGCTCATTCATTCATTTGCATGTCCCTTGTGGAACGTTACTTTCCTAACAACACTCCTGTAGGCCTCTCCGTTGTAAGCAAGATGGCCTGCTGCTGATGCATCCATTTGCAGATCATCAACGATGTCTTGCAGCCATCTTCGTCTTGGTCTTCCTCTCTTTCTTTTTCCAATTATGTACCCTTCCAAGACGGTTTTCTCTAGGTTATCATGACGTTTAATGTGTCCAAAATATTTAAGCTTTCTCTCTTTAATCCTTTTTTACAATATTAAGTTCTTGTAGTATGGATATATTGTTCTTTTTATGTGTTTCTCAGCTGTTTAGTTAAGTGCTACTTGGGAGAAAATATCGGTTCCATTTCGACTAGCCAGGACTCGCTTGGAAAGATTTCATATTTCTTCGGAAAAAATCGCTTCTCTTCTAATCCACTTCTTATTTTGTCTCTCAGCATGAACATCTTACAACCAGTTCACAAATGGGTCAAACTCTTGCGGAAGATAATCCTCCAACCTTTGACGGCATCACTTTAAGGCTGTATTGACACGAATGCCAAGACTGTCATACATTTGGCTATTTTTCCATATTCAGAGTTAGTGCTCTTAGGTTTTTTAAAAAAAATAATATAAATAGGACTCTTGTCGCGTTTCCTTGGCGTAAACAACTCATGATAGCTTTCTTGTATTGTTTGATAACAAGACGTAGAAGATTGGCAAGATAAAGCCTCAGCTAAGTAGTTGTGTATTTGGTTAAAGGGGGAGAGACGTTCAACGAAAGTTCTAGCCAGAGAAAGTGAATTATGTAATAACTACAAAGTCTGTTGGTAAAATAATTAAGAACTGGTGTATCTAAAGTCTTCTTCTTAATCTTTATTATTATTATTATTATTATTATTTTTAAATTCTCAGTTCTCCCTACTGATTCTTAATTATCGCCAAAGACGTGATGCATGATAATTTCGGCCCGCTAATTATAGAACTGGTGTGCTTTCGCTTCGGAGAGTTATCATCCTTTCCGATATCTTCTGAACCTTTCATTGCCGTCCCTTTTGTTCTTACAAAACATATACGAGTATAGCAGGTGTGTTAAAAAAAAGCAACTTGTCAAATAGCGCGCCAACCAGCACAGAGGGAGTGGTGCAGCTACTGAATGCACCTAGTGGTAGGTCTTGACAACAAACTACCATTAGCCTCGTTCGCTATGAGCATAAGTCGTTAAGCTACATCCGCTGTTATGCGCACGTGGTAAAGTGAGTTAAGGAGCTTGAAGAAAAAACGTGTCTCTTAAATTCTGCTGCAAACTTGATAAAAACTTTTACTGAGACGTCCCATATGCTTAACCGCGCTGACGGGAAGGATAGTATAAGCCGAATGCAGTGATAAAATTGGCTTAAGCTTTATAAAGAATATTGATAGCTGAAGGATCTTCAACATCAACATACTAGAGTGTTAGTACTGTGATTGGTGGAATTCGTCGTTTATTTGTTCGAGAAGCTGTTGACGAAGCGGGCGTCAGCATAGGATATTGCTATCAAATTTTCCCTGAAAAGCTTCACATGCGTCTCATCTATGCAAACTTCGTGGCGCATGACTGACGATCAGGGGGAAAAAAATGTTGAAATCTGTCAGGAACTTCTTGTCAATGCAAATGGCCATGGAAACTTTCACAGTTTATGAGGAAGTTTTGCAGCCATCTTCGTCTTGGTCTTCCTCTCTTTCTTTTTCCAATTATGTACCCTTCCAAGACGGTTTTCTCTAGGTTATCATGACGTTTAATGTGTCCAAAATATTTAAGCTTTCTCTCTTTAATCCTTTTTTACAATATTAAGTTCTTGTAGTATGGATATATTGTTCTTTTTATGTGTTTCTCAGCTGTTTAGTTAAGTGCTACTTGGGAGAAAATATCGGTTCCATTTCGACTAGCCAGGACTCGCTTGGAAAGATTTCATATTTCTTCGGAAAAAAATCGCTTCTCTTCTAATCCACTTCTTATTTTGTCTCTCAGCATGAACATCTTACAACCAGTTCACAAATGGGTCAAACTCTTGCGGAAGATAATCCTCCAACCTTTGACGGCATCACTTTAAGGCTGTATTGACACGAATGCCAAGACTGTCATACATTTGGCTATTTTTCCATATTCAGAGTTAGTGCTCTTAGGTTTTTAAAAAAAAAATTAATATGAATAGGACTCTTATCGCGTTTCCTTGGCGTAAACAATTCATGATAGCTTTCTTGTATTGTTTGATAACAAGACGTAGAAGATTGGCAAGATAAAGCCTCAGCTAAGTAGTTGTGTATTTGGTTAAAGGGGGAGAGACGTTCAACGAAAGTTCTAGCCAGAGAAAGTGAATTATGTAATAACTACAAAGTCTGTTATTAAAAGAATTAAGAACTTAATATAAACTCTTCTTCTTAATCTTTATTATTATTTTTAAATTCTCAGTTCTCCCTACTGATTCTTAATCATCGCCAAAGACGTGATGCATGATAATTTCGGCCCGCTAATTATAGAACTGGTGTGCTTTCGCTTCGGAGAGTTATCATCCTTTCCGATATCTTCTGAACCTTTCATTGCCGTCCCTTTTGTTCTTACAAAACATATACGAGTATAGCAGGTGTGTTAAAAAAAAAAGCAACTTGTCAAATAGCGCGCCAACCAGCACAGAGGGAGTGGTGAATCTACTGAATGCACCTAGTGGTAGGTCTTGACAACAAACTACCATTAGCCTCGTTCGCTATGAGCATAAGTCGTTAAGCTACATCCGCTGTTATGCGCACGTGGTAAAGTGAGTTAAGGAGCTTGAAGAAAAAACGTGTCTCTTAAATTCTGCTGCAAACTTGATAAAAACTTTTACTGAGACGTCCCATATGCTTAACCGCGCTGACGGGAAGGATAGTATAAGCCGAATGCAGTGATAAAATTGGCTTAAGCTTTATAAAGAATATTGATAGCTGAAGGATCTTCAACATCAACATACTAGAGTGTTAGTACTGTGATTGGTGGAATTCGTCGTTTATTTGTTCGAGAAGCTGTTGACGAAGCGGGCGTCAGCATAGGATATTGCTATCAAATTTTCCCTGAAAAGCTTCACATGCGTCTCATCTATGCAAACTTCGTGGCGCATGACTGACGATCAGGGGGAAAAAAATGTTGAAATCTGTCAGGAACTTCTTGTCAATGCAAATGGCCATGGAAACTTTCACAGTTTATGAGGAAGTTTTATCGCAGCTGAGGAAATCTGTACATAGGAAAAGGTCTGGGTTGTTAGAAAACCAGACGTGGATGCTCACCACAACCATCTCCAAATCACGCGGTCCTCCTCGTCCGCAGTTATCTGGCACAACATCAGACGTCCCTTGTGTCCCAGTTAGTACTAAGGGGCTACTCTCCTGACTTAACTCCCGCAGATTTTCCCCTGTCTCCCGCACTTAAAAGTACTTTGAAAGAATCTGGTTTCCACACCACAGTGGAGAATGGGGCAAGAGAACTGCGCGCCTTCAGTGAAAGTGCCTTCCATGAAGCAATTCCACCAATGGAAGAAACGTTGGAAACGGTGTATTGCTACTAGAGGAGGTTACTCTGAAGAAGATGGTACTTAAAATGTTGTCAAATGAGCATTTATATCTTTATAGCAGAAGTTAGCTCTTTTTTTGTTTTAACATACCGTCTAAATTTACCCCCCCCCCCTCCCCTCCCCGTTGCAGAACTCTCATCTTATTGCGACTTAAGACCAACCATGACCGAACTACAGCAGGTCATAAACTAACTTTTTCTTTCTTTTTTTTACTTACATCTTTCTACATCCATCTAGGCCTTTATCCTGGGATTTATGGATCCCCAGGGGTATACGGGCCAGAAAATAGACTGGCTCTATTAAAAACAATCTTAACATTATATGGCTTCTGTTTATTGTTTTATTGTTAATAAGGGGTTCGCAACTATTATCATACCAAAAAGTGGGTTCACATCTGCGTGAAGGCGAAAAAAGAGGTAATAATAAAGTTTAAGAACCACTGATTTCTACTGATTATTTGAAAAACGTCATCGCTTGAGCAATCAGCAAAACTGCAGATGTTCATTTGAAAATGTTAGATCTGTGTTAACTATGTTTTCTTGCATTGTGTTTTCAAAGAATGGTTGGAGCGCGTATTTAAGTTTTCTCTGTTTGATCCTCTTTACACGCCAATCTTCTTCAATATTAAGTTCTTGTAGTATGGATATAAAAAGTAAAGTAAAGATAGTCCCATAGCATTTCAAATGCCGTAGGGGGTGAAGCGTTAGAGACCTCATTATGCTGGGTCATCAGCGTATGAGGTAGGGTGACCAGTTCCTTTCCTCGCTGCCTTTACTTCCCAGATTTTCTCTGGTACCCATTTTACGAGGCTGGGTCGACCTCAGGGCCGTATTGGTCGGAAAAAAAATCCCGCTCAGCTGGGGATTCGAACCCTCGACCATTTGGTTGCTATACGAGTGCTCTAACCACTACGCTAGCCGGCCCCTAGTATGGATATATTTGCTCTTTTTTGTGTCCATGATATTTGAAGAACTCATCTGTAGAATTTACATTCAAAGGCATTTATGTAGTTCTCAGCTGTTTAGTTAAGTGTCCAGGTCTCACAGGCAAATGTTGCGATGCATGTCCTTAAAATTGTTATTTTTATAGTTCTGTCTGTTCCTCGACACAGCTTCTTTAGTTGAAGAGCGATAGATGTCCTCCTTTTTAATTTCGCTTATCGTATCTCTATTATTAGTTAGTAATGATCCAAGATATTCAAAACTCTCCACCTATTCCAATTTTTCCTCATTGATACGTATATTTCAGCTGCCTTGTTTGTTTTGTCAGTTGTCATCAACTTAATTTTCTTCGCATTAAGATAGAGGTTTAGCTCTTCACTATTCTTACGGACTGTCATAATTAGTTTTTCCATTCCTTTTTGTGTTTTGGACAGTAATACTGTGTCATCAGCATATCTAATCTCTGGTATTTCATAACCTCCAATTGTTATGGCATCGTAATATTCTTTGTCTGCATCTTCTCTAATATTCCTCATTATATTTTCAGTATACAAGTTAAATAAGTAAGCGAAAGTATGCACCCCTGACGGATCCCTTGTTTTATGTCAAACCAAGTTGTTGTTTCACCATTTATTCTTACTGCTGCCTGTTGGTCTAGATACAGTAGTGATGTTAATTGTATGAAATGTGTTTGAAATCGCATTTTTTCAATTATTTCCCAGAGTTTCTGGTGTTGCACCCAATCAAATGCTTTTGAATAGTCTATAAAAGATAAATATAGATTCACATCAAATTCTCTGCATTTCTCTATTATTTCTGTTATACTGAATATATCATCTCTTGACTTCTTCTATTTTCTTACGAAGTTTGCTCATTATGATTTTTAATAGAATTTTACTGGCATGACTAATCAGGGCAACAGTTCTGTATTGTGTGCACAATTTCAAGTTATTCTTTTTTGGCAGTTCTTTCCCATTCTTTTGGCCAAATACCTGAATGCCATATCTTTTTTACATAGTGCATAATAGATTGTTGCACATTCCTTTCCTCCTGCTTTAATAAGTTCATCTGTTATCTCATCACATCCTGGTGATTTACCATTTTTCAGATTCTTTATTGCCCATAAAACTTCTTCTATTGTCGGTTCTGGTTATTTGTCCTCCAATAATAATTCACACTGTTGATTTCTGCTTTCACGGTCAGTTATATCATACATTCCTCTGCAATATTCCTTCCATCTTTCTAGAATTTCCTCTGTCTCTGTCAAGGTCTTTCCCATCTCGTCGCAAATTACATTTAGCTTAGGTGTGACATTTCTTGTTAATGTCTTCACTTCTTTGAAAATTTAACTAACTCTTCAACACTTCTGGTGCTCTTCTATTATTAAGAAATCTAATCTTATATGTATTGTTTTTTTTTTTTTGCCTTTTCTATTAATAGTACTATCTACAAAAGACTTAAATGGATTATGCGCAAATGTTTAAAAAGTGACTGTGCGTTCTCAAGAATGGACATTAAAAAACCCCACAATGCTATAAACACAAACGACTGAGATGAATGTAAAATTACTGGGATTAGCACCATAAGAAAAAAAAAGGCAGTTCTGTGAAAAAGCATGAGGACGTAATTTGAAAGTTCGTAAATCGAGGGGTGAGACAATTCCGTTTTTCTGGACTCATTTAATTGATTTTAAGAAAATCATTAAAACGATTGAGAAATTAAAGAAACGAAATTAAGGAAAGTTTCAAGAAACTTCAGTGTTTATGATGATAATGATGAGGAGTTGCTGCGGTGTTTTTCCTGAAAGTGGATTTGGTGTTTTTATTTGAGAGTTGGTTTGATGTTTTTAGTGTGTGTGACAATATTTGATATCTAACCCTTGATATAACTCTGAATCAGTATCTCAGATTTAGGCCTCTGATGGTGGTATTTTTGTAGATTCTTCTAGATTGTTGTGTCCATGACTTCAAGTTCATTCTTTGCTCGTGAAAAGTATGTTTTGTGGTCTGGGCGAGAGACGAAAGTTTCTACTCAGATCTTTCGGTGTTTGACTGTGAAGCGTGTATGTTGTGTTAGTGTGGTCTTGCTAGAAATGTTATTGTTTGAAGTGTGTGAACAGATGACGTTAGTTGAGTGTGAAGTATCTGGATAGATGAAGTTAGCTGAGTGTGAAGTGTGTGGACAGATGAAGTTAGCTGAGTGTGAAGTGTGTGGACAGATTGAAGTTAGTTGAGTGTGAAGTGTGTGGACAGATGAAGTTAGTTGAGTGTGAAGTGTGTGGACAGATGAAGTTAGTTGAGTGTGAAGTGTGTGGACAGATGAAGTTAGTTGAGTGTGAAGTGTGTGAACAGATGAAGTTAGCTGAGTGTGAAGTATGTGGACAGATGAAGTTAGTTGAGTGTGAAGTGTGTGAACAGATGAAGTTAGCTGAGTGTGAAGTGTGTGGACAGATGAAGTTAGCTGAGTGTGAAGTGTGTGGACAGATGAAGTTACTTGAGTGTGAAGTGTGTGGACAGATGAAGTTAGTTGAGTGTGAAGTGTGTGGACAGATGAAGTTACTTGAGTGTGAAGTGTGTGGACAGATGAAGTTACTTGAGTGTGAAGTGTGTGGACAGATGAAGTTACTTGAGTGTGAAGTGTATGGATGGATGAAGTTACTTGAGTGTGAAGTGTATGGATGGATGAAGTTACTTGAGTGTGAAGTATGTGGATAGATGAAGTTAGTTGAGTGTGAAGTATGTGGATAGATGAAGTTACTTGAGTGTGAAGTATGTGGATAGATGAAGTTACTTGAGTGTGAAGTATGTGGATAGATGAAGTTACTTGAGTGTGAAGTATGTGGATAGATGAAGTTACTTGAGTGTGAAGTATGTGGATAGATGAAGTTACTTGAGTGTGAAGTATGTGGACAGATGAAGTTAGCTGATTATCACGGCGCTAGATTAGCACTAGTAGCCCAGAATCTTATTCGTGATGGAATTCTGTATTGTTGGAGACATCACTTGATATATTTTGTCTGCTCGATTCACCATCATCATCATCATCATCATCATTTCAAACGTAGTAAACGGTTGTGAGTGCTAAGATAATGCAGTCTTGAATGATATTCCTGTGTGCCAGTTTGAGAACGCCCTGTGGTTGCCCTGTGAAGAGTATATCATTACAGGGAATGTTCGTCATGTTGTGACTGCATGTCTGTAACTTAGTCACACCGCAACGTAACACAGTCATCATACACGTTTAGCAGCAGCATTCACTAAAACACGTAGTGTTTTATGTGTTTGATGTTATTATTTGACGTTCGATTAGATGTTTTTACTTGAAAATGGGCTTGGTGGTTTGTTTTTTTTTACTTTAGAGATGATGTGTCTTTTTTAAAATATCATATCGGAGTTGGTGTTTTTATATCATGTTTTTATGTTATAGCGGATATAGTGTTGTTACTGGAGTTGGTGTTTTTATATCATACTGGAGTTGGTGTTTTTTATATCATGCCAGAGCTGATGTTTTTATATCATAGCGGAGTTAGAGTTTTTATATCATACAGAACACGGTGATGCCATTGACAATCGGGAAAGACCGATGGACACTCGGGAAAGACCGATGAAAACTGGGAAAACCAGAATCCTCACTGGGAAATCGTCCCTGAACTGGGCTGTCCGGACCAGCAACCCTGTCAGCCGTCATACTATCAACCTTGTCAGCCGTCATACTATCAACCCTGTCAGCCGTCATACTATCAACCATGTCAGCTGTCATACTATCAATCCTGTCAGCTGTCATACTATCAATCCTGTCAGCCGTCATACTATCAACCCTGTCAGCTGTCATTCTATCAAACCTGTCAGCCTTCATACTATCAAACCTGTCAGCCGTCATACTATCAACTCTGTCAGCCGTCATACTATCAACTCTGTCAGCCGTCATACTAACAACTCTGTCAGCCGTCATACTATCAAACCTGTCAGCCGTCATACTATCAACTCTGTCAGCCGTCATACTATCACACCTGTCAGCTTTCATACTAACAACTCTGTCAGCTGTCGTACTATCAACTCTGTCAGCCGTCATACTATCAAAGCTGTCAGCCGTCATACTATCAAAATTGTCAGCCGTCATACTATCAACCATATCAGCCGTCATACTATCAATCCTGTCAGCCATCATACTATCAACCCTGTCATCCGTCATACTATCAACCCTATCATCCATCATATTATCAAACCTCTCAGCTGTCATACTATCAACCCTGTCATCCGTCATACTATCAACCATGTCAGCCGTCATACTATAAACACTGTCAGCCGTCATATTATCAACTCTGTCTGCCGTCATATTATCAAAACTGTCAGCCGTCATACTATCAAAAATGTCAGCCGTCATACTATCAAACCTCTCAGCTGTCATATTATCAACTCTGTCAGCCGTCATACTATCAAATCTGTCAGCCGTCATACTATCAACCCTGTCAGCCGTCATACTATCAAACCTTCAGCCGTCATACTATCAACCATATCAGCCGTCATACTATCAATCCTGTCAGCCGTCATACTATCAACCCTGTCAGCCGTCATATTATCAAACCTGTCAGCTGTCATACTATCAACCCTGTCATCTGTCATACTATCAACCATGTCAGCCGTCATACTATAAACACTGTCAGCCGTCATATTATCAACCCTATCAGCCGTCATATTATCAAACCTGTCAGCCGTCATACTATCAAAAATGTCAGCCGTCATACTATCAAACCTGTCAGCCGTCATACTATCAACCCAGTTAGCCGTCATACTATCAACCCTGTCATCCGTCATACATTCAATCATGTCAGCCGTCATATTATCAACCCTGTCATCGGTCATACTATCAATCCTGTCAGCAGTCATACTATCAACCATGTCAGCCGTCATACTATCAACCATGTCAGTCGTCATACTATCAGTCCTGTCAGCCGTCATACTATCAACCATGTCAGCCGTCATACTATCTCTACAAAGTCCAAAAGGAAGAAATGCGCCCAGGATTCACCGGAAGGTGGAGGTGGGGGGGGGGGGGAGGGATAATGGATCCATGCCCGCCCCAATTAATTCGAGTTGAGAACAGTGGATGGAGTATCCATGCATCTGTGACAGGAAATTTAACACTCAACGTGGCATGAAGATATACAGAACAGTGGATGGAGTATCCATGCGTCTGTGACAGGAAATTTAACACTCAGCGTGGCATGAAGATATACAGAACAGTGGATGGAGTATCCATGCATCTGTGACAGGAAATTTAACACTCAACGTGCATGAAGATACACAGAACTATGAAGGGATGTGGTGGCTCCTTGCTGCCCAATACTCAACAGTGCACTGTGACGCCAGTCTCAAATAAGACATTAGAAGATCTCTGTCAGGATAATCCACAGTACAGAGAATATTCAGGCTGAGTCAGGCAGCAGGGCGGCAATGCAGCCCTCCGACGAGACCAGAGACAAGATTAACTTCCCATCAGCAAGTGCCAGAAGCATATGGGAAAACCTGGACAAAGGATTATGCAAAGAATTGGACAAACAACTGAGAGGGAAAAACCTTGAGAAAAAACTGGAAGAATTTGATAACATCATATATCTTCACTGCCACAAAGAGTTTGGAACCAAACAGGCAAAAAGATGAAAAGTAACACCAAGAAAGTCCAGACCAAAATAGAAGCAATAAGGAAAATGTTCAAGAAGGCACGTGAATCGGAAAAGGAAGGACTAAGACAGATTTGGCAGCATCTAAAATCCCGGCACAATGCTCTTTGCAGAGTTGAAAGGCTATGTAAAAGGAAGAGGGAGACCAGATACACAAGAGGGAAGTTCTACAGAGATCCCTTCGGATTTGAACAGCCAAAATCGTGTACGCTGAAAGCAGGTAAGGAGGTGCTCGAGGAACATCTGAGCAAGACATACTCTGATAAAAATCAGCATACACCTCTCGAGCAGATGAAAGGTCTGGTATGGCCCTGTGCACCAGGCAGCAAATTCAAATTCAGCCCACCAACCTTACAAGAAGTAGAGAGCATCGTAGGAAAAGCTAAAGGCAAGTCAGCACCAGGCCCAAATGGCGTTCCTTACATACTATACAAAAGATGCCTCGAAGTACTAAAGAAGCTCCATAAACTCCTACGAATAGCATGGGCCAAGGGACTCATAAGTAAAGAATGGAAAAAAAGCTAACGGAGTATACGTCCTAAAGGAGCAGAATTCCATTGAAATCAACCAGTTCAGAGCGATCTCACTTCTGAATGGGAAGGAAAGATATTCTTCTCCGTTATGGCAATGAGACTAACAACATACCTCCTAGACAATGGTTACGTTGATACATCAGTGCAGAAAGGAGGAATTCCAGGTTCCCCAGGATGTCTCGAGCATGCTTCAATGATTTGGGAAGCTGTTCAACAGGCAAGATCTGGAAAGCAAGACCTACAGGTAATATGGCTTGACCTAGCCAATGCGTATGGTTCAGTACCACGCCAGATGATATGGCTAGCACTAGACATGTATCATGTGCCAAAAGAAATCACGAAGATGCTGAAAATGTACTTCACAGGGTTCCTCATGAGATTTGGAACATCAGGATATATTATAAGATGAATTGAGCTCCAGGTAGGAATTGCAATGGGCTGTACAATATCTCCCATACTGTTCGTACCAGCCATGCAAGTAATCCTGAAAGCAGCAGAAGGAGCAGCAGAAGGCCGAAGGTTCAGAAATGGATGTCAAATGCCACCACTAAAAGCATCCATGGATGACACAACAGTAATAACAACCAGTGAAGCACAGGCACGAAAGATGTTGGAGCGTTTGGACAGCCTTATCATATGGTGCCGCATGAGTTTCAAGCCAAAGAAGTCAAGAAGCCTGTCACTCATGAAAGGGAAAGTGATAGAAAGATTGTACACAGTGGCAAATCAAATAATCCCAACTGTAGGGGAAGAGCCAGTGAAGAGCCTTGGCAGAATATATGATGCATCCATGAAGGACTCAAGTGCTGTGAAGCAGGTTATAGAAATGGCGCAGAATGGACTGAGCATCATAGACAAAAGCAGGCTACTGGGTAAGTTCAAAATATGGTGCCTCCAGTTCATGCTGACTCCAAAACTGATGTGGCCACTACTCATTTACAAAGTAAGTACCAGCACAGTAGAGGCAGTCGAAAGAAAGATAAATAAATTTATAGGAAAGTGGCTGGGCCTATCACCAGGATTAACTGATGTAGCATTATACTGCAAGAAGAGTAAACTACAGCTACCATTCAAATCTGTGGTCGAAGAATACAAGTTAGGAAAGACAAAGCTTGCAATGATGCTACAAGAATCTACAGATCCGGTGGTACGAGAAGTGCAGCCAATACTTAAAACTTGACGAAAATGGAAAGCAAGTGAGGAAGTGACCGCAGCCAGAGAAACATAGGAGCTGAAAGAAGTAATAGAATATACCCAGACCAACAGAAGGGGATTTGGTCATGGTGAAATCAAATGGTGGTCAAAGGCCTCCTGTAAGGAAAAAAAAGGATTTGATCATTAGCGAAGTAAGGAGTTCAGAAGATGACAAGCAGGTCAAGAAGGCAGTCCAACAGGCACAGCAAGATCAATGAACAACATGGGAGGAAGTCCTGCAGGGATCACTAACATGGAATGACATCTGGAAAATGGCACCCTTGAGACTCAGCTTGATCATAAGAGCTGGTTATGACCTTCTGCCTACAGGCTCCAACCTATACAAATGGGGTTTATCAGAAGACACAAAGTGCCCTCTCTGCAACGATAGTCAAACATTAGAAAATGTACTGTCAGCATGCAGAATATCATTAGGTCAAGGACGCTACACCTGGCGGCACAACATAGTACTCCAGGAACTAGTAACCACTGTAGACAGGGCAAAAGATAAAGCAAATAACAGCAAAAGAGTTGAGGTCCCACCTAAATACCTCATAGGCACTGGTACAATATCGAATATTGAAATCATGGACATTCCCTTACCATCACTGCTAGATGGTGGAAATGACTGGAATGTGGTAGCGGACCTACAAGGAAGAAGAGAATACCCGACTGCCATCAATAGCACAGGAATGCGACCGGACATTGTAGTGTACTCCATAGAAAAACAGGAACTAATAATGATTGAGCTTACGGTTCCGTACGAAACAAAAATAGAGGAGCAGCATCTATTGAAATGTGAGAAGTACAATGATCTGGTCAAGCAACTGAGGCAGGGGGCAAGAATCAGGGCAAAAGTGATAGCTGTAGAAGTGGGAGCAAGAGGATTCGTAGCAATATCAGCCTATCACCTATGTAAGCAACTGGGCATAAAAAGACAAGCAAGTGCAAGGGGATTGAAAAGCCTTTCAGAAACAGCAGAAAAGGCCTCATGCTGGCTGTGGAGTATGCGAACAAGCATTGAGAGAGAACATAAATAATTTCGTTTGTCACAACCAATACCAGTCCTCCGTGGCTGGATCGCTAAAGACGCACTTCAAAGTGCAATGCCAACTGGAAGATCATGGGTTCAATCCCGGGAGGAAAAAAAAAAAAAGCAACAACTCACAAGACCTCTGGGAGTCATGATCCAGAGCCCCCCCCCCCCCCCAGCCCACCCTCAGAGTGTCAGGAGTTTAACAGGGCCGAAACACTCGTCTGATATTCTGAAGGAGATGTGCTCTCTACAGTAGAGAGTTTCCTGCATCCTGGAGTTGTTTTTATGTCATGGCGGAGTTGATGTTTTTATATCATAGCGGAATTAGTGTTTTTTGTATCATAGCGAAGTTAGAGTTTTTATATCACACTGAAGTTGTTTTTTATGTCATGGCGGAGTTGTGTTTTTTTTTTTACTTCAGAGATAATGTGGTTTTTTTTACGCCATAGTAGAGTTGGTTTTTTATATCATAGTGGAGCTGGTGTTTTTATATCATAGCAGAAGTGTTTTTTTTTATATTATAGCAGAGGTAGTTTATATATCATAGCTGAGTTGGTGTTTGTAATATCTTAGTGGAGTTGGTGTTTTTATGTCATGGCGGAGTTGGTGTTTCTTTTTAACTTGAGAGATATTGTGGGGTTTTTTTTACATCATAGCAGAGTTTTTTTATATCATAGCGGAGCTGGTGTTTTTATGTCATAGAAGAGTTGTTTTTTTATATCATAGCGGAATAAGTGTTTTTATATCATTGTGGAGTTGGTGTTTTTATATCATAGCGGATCTGGTGTTTTTATGTCATAGCGGAGTTGGTGTTTTTATGTCATAGAAGAGTTGTTTTTTATGTCATAGTGGAGTTAGTGTTTTTATATCATTGTGGAGTTGGTGTTTTTATATCATAGCGGATAGAGTGTTGTTACTTGAGTGTGGATTTGGTTTTTCTTTTTACATCATCAAGAGGCAGGAAAAGTAATTTTGTGGCATAGATATTATAATATAAAACTAGTTTTGGGGCAGGATTACGTAGCAGTAATCACTTATAAAACAACACTTTGATGTAAAGAGCTTAGTATTTCGAAGTATCAGCGCTGGTTATGAACTGTTATATTAACAACACATTGTTTCTGACCCGACGTTTTGTTGCGTTAACTCTTGTGAGTTGAGAGTTGCGATGAAATCAGAAGCACCGGATGGTCTCGCGTGCTGCTGAAGGTCTCTGTCAGACTGCACGCGCAGGACAAGTAGTATTCTACACGGCTTATGAGAGATATTTTTAAGCGTATAAACTAACCTCTACCCCCGCCCGGCCCCCTCTCTTTTCCGTTTTTATCTACACAGGCCCCACAAAATGATCTCCGCGCCATCTTTTCAGACAGGAAAAAGTCCCCAAGCCTTGAATCTATGTATCGGCTGGATCCTTGATGTGGATCTTTATTGCTTCAGTTGGCAATCCTTCAGATAACTTAATCTAGACATGAAACTGCATGCGTGCGTAATCCTACCACTTTAAGCTTCTATATATTGCCATTAAGACAAGTAAATGAACATGCGTATTGCGTTTTAAAATTACTATTTTTCTGCATGTAAAAACGTGTAATCTGTCCCCGGATTATAAATTTAAAAAATATCTCTGTCCATACTATTTCCTTGGCATAAAGGTATGAGGTGTTAGTGTCTTCACATTTTCACTCCACTTCAGCATTTTTGTTTGAAATGTAAGAAAAAAAATTGTTTGAAATGTAAGAAAAAAAAATTGTTTGAAATGTAAGAAAAAAATGTTTGTTTCTCTCAGGCAGCCATGATGAACATCAGTTTATCTCGATGGACACAGGCAATGACGGCTATAGCTGTGTTTATTGCATGGACAGTAACATCATTTCTATGCCACGAAAGAGGGAAGATGTTCCTGCAGCTCTCAGAAAAGAGTCTTAATCTTTCAGAAGATGACAGCGACACCGCCAGAAAGTCCGTGGTCCGGTTTATCTTGGCCTTGACTCTGACAGTTGTCCAGGTAAGACAGAGGCGCTCATGTGTCAGGTGACAGTCAGTGGTATTCTATAATTGCCACGAAACCTTTTCGTTTACGCTTTGTGTCCAGTGAGGATGGACAGAAGTGCTGGGGGATACGGCCACGTATTGTCCTAATGTGCTCATCATAAGTCGGCTTGAGCTGCCAAGAGCATTATCTCACCAATT
This sequence comes from Achatina immaculata, assembly GCA_009760885.1. Classification (NCBI taxonomy): domain Eukaryota; kingdom Metazoa; phylum Mollusca; class Gastropoda; order Stylommatophora; family Achatinidae; genus Lissachatina; species Lissachatina immaculata. The sequence goes on from CM019707.1 coordinate 15,454,361, forward strand.
ATAGAAGATTCAGTTAGGTTCTAGCAGTTAAAATAACAAACACGCATTTTACAAATTGCGTACAGACTTTAACCCTTAACCCTTAAGCCATCATATACATCGCATTACAAAAGTAGTTAAAATAGTAGCCATGAAAGCTCGGCACAGTCCTATTAATTCTTTTTCTAAGTAGTTCTATTTATAATGAGATAAAAGATAATAAGTTGTGAGCGTCTAATTTTATGTGCTCAGTAGAGAGTTTAAAATGTTTAAATGAGTATTGTCATTCTTCGGTAGAAACAGATCTGGGGATTTGCTCATTATTACGTAACTAGTAAAGTTTATCTTAAGTTAGATCTTCATGAAAGCTGCATTTCTTTAAAACTTAAGAGTGGTTTAAAATATATGGTTTAAATCTAAAATATTGTTTTTGCTAGTTATTGTTCACCAGTTTTTATCTTGCACTTTCACTTACATCACTCGACTCTTAGCTTTTACTTACATCTCCCGACTCTTAGCTTTTACTTACATCACTCGACTCTTAGCTTTTACTTACATCTCCCGAGTCTTAGCTTTTTTTACTTGCATCTCCCGACTCTTAGCTTTTACTTACATCTCCCGACTCTTAGCTTTTACTTACATCACTCGACTCTTAGCTTTTACTTACATCACTCGACTCTTAGTTTTCAGTTAAAAAAAAAGGAAACAGCAGCAAAGGTGAATGTGCTAGATAAATAATATAGCTATAAAGAGCTGGCAAAATACAAACGCCCAAGTCCCAATAAGATCTCTTATTTACGCTTTGGTGTTGCACTGTACACAGCTGCATTACCTGTTGATTCTTTTTCCAGGAAATCGACTAACAATACCCCTTTCCAGTCCCAAACACGCCTTAGACGTCACTTAGCCAACAACCAGCACGACCTTGAATTTTCTGGTTCTTGGGGATGTCTGATACTTCCATTTCATGGTTGCAGTTTTCCATTCTGGTGTGCTATGATGAATCAATGTCTCGTTACTGGGGATATTGCGTTCCAGACAGTTATGCCATGAATGATATATTGTTGTAGTAATCTTACAGAGCATTGTCTTTGTCTTGTGGTCCGCAAAAAGAACTCCCGGGAACCATCCTGCACAGAAGTTAAGAAATTCCAAATATACTCTGTTCACAAAAAGAATCTCAACACTAATGTAGTCGTAATGGACACCAAATTTCAAACTTGTATCAAACTTTTATTTTACGGAATTAATGTTTCACTCTTGGCATGAAGAAACTTTAAGACTTTAGCAATGAAATGCTGTTCATTAAATTTGGTTTGGACTTTTATTCTTTGCGACTGAGGCCTCCGTTTCAGTAAAGCATGTGGCCTCCTCTGGCCTGTGTCAGAGAACGACATCTCCTTGACATGGATCCAATTAGCCGTTGGATTTGTTGTTTAGACAATTGTCAGAGATTGGTTGGCGCCACGTCTCGTTGGCGGACTTTCCTGTTGAGTTCATCCCATAAGTGTTCTATTGGGTTCATGCCTGATGACATGGATGGCCACGGAGTGGTCTGGACATTGTTGTCAGCGCGGAACTGGGTGGTGAGTTGTGGTACATGAGATCGAGCTTTATCGTGCTGAAAAATCGACCCTGGTGCAGCCTGAAGTGGAAGGACGTGAGGACGAAAATTTCAGCGACGTATCGTTTGGCATTCAGGCGTCCTTCAGTTTGCACCAGGTCACTTCTTCCCATGACGTTGATCGTCCCCCACACCAGCACACCTCCACCACCATGTGGAGGAGCCTCATCTACGCAGTTCTGGGCGTAGCGCTCATGGACCCTGCGGTAAACTCTTCTCCGCCTATCGTGTCGCTGGAGCAGAAAGAATGTTTCATCACTAAACCAAACTTTTCTCCAATCATTCGCAACAATCCATTGATGATGCTGGTTCATCCACTGCAGTTGGTTCTGGCGATGCCGGTCGGTAAGAACAGGACCTCTGTAGGGTCTTCTAGCCCAAAGGCCAGCGCCGTGCAGCCGGTTCCTGACCATTTGATCTGAATTTCTACGAGCTGCTGTCATTGACTGGACTGTTGAGGACGCAGATGCAAATCGATTCCTGAGGTGACGCAGCCGTATGAAGCGCTATTCGGCAGGAGTTGTGACTATGGGCCTTCCACTGCGCGGCCGGTCTGCAACTGAGCCAGTTTCTTGAAATCGTCTTCAGAGGTGACTAATGGTGCTTATAACCACATTAAATTGTCTGGCCACTGCACTTTGTGACTGTCCAGTCTATAAATGTCCAATGATGATGAGATAAAAAGGATGGCGACTGCAGCAAAACTGGTTTAAATAAATAAGGTAGATAGAGGTGTATGGTGCAGTTTTACAAAGTGAGGGAGGAAGTGAGCAAGGTGAGAAAAAAAAACGAATAGAAAGTATGAGAATGTATAAATGAAAAACATATAACATCCGATATTTCGGCGTGAGCCTTATTCGAGGATACATACACAACGAAATACAAACACATAGAACTTATCTGAAGTGTCTTGCTTCGAGTGAGAAGCAGAAATGTGTGTGGAAGAAGGAGGAGGAAAGAAAAGGAGGGAAAAAAAACCACGCTGCCTACAGACAAAAGATTCCCGATAGAGCCAAACGTAACGAAGAAGCGGAGAGAGAGGAGGAGAACAAGTGGGAGAAAGAAGTGGGGGGAAGGCAATAGAAACATGATAGCCGCTAGAGGTGTCGGGGGGGGGGGAGGGAGAGAGGGGAGGGAAAAGGGGACGCGGAGAGATAATGAATGAAGAACTTAAACACCTACAGGGAGGAAATGTGAAACTGGTGAATAGGACAAGACCAGTATGTTGGCAGAGAAGGAAATAGGATGGTAGTAGGGAGGGGTAGCATAGAGAAAGAAAGTAGTGTATAAAAAAGGCCAGTGGAAAAATAAAGAAGTTACAGAAAGCTGAAGACATTGTTAATTCCAGCTGGGTGGAGACAGCCAGTCTGGAAAATAAGGCGCTGTTCTAGGACCCTCCGAGATCGTACATCAGCAGAACAAGAGCGGATCGCACTAACCGAAATGTCCTGTTTGCAAAAATGTTTAGCCACAGGTGTCCAGGCCCTCTTGGAAATATCATTGAGATGCTGGCAGTTTCACCTGTACTTCACGAAATGTCATTTATGTTATGTGCAAACGTTGCGGTTTGAAGTACATAGGGGAAACTGGCTTACGGTTAGGAGATCGATTTCGCCGGCTGTCTCCACCGAGCGCATGAAGTCCATATATTTATACATTTCCACACGCGTTATTGATTCATAAAAAAAGATTCCTTGAATAATATGATTTCAATCCTAATTACAATGCACATAATAAACTATACACGTCAGCCTCCATCTATCGAATGACCCTCCTTCGTCCACGACTGGTCGCTGGACTTCCACGTGCTCAACTTATCCCCCTTTTTTTCTTTTCTGTCTTATATACCTGGTCAGGGCCGGACTCGAAGGCCTGGGGATTTCCATTCAAAACGTGGCCGTCTCTAGCCAGTGGGATTTCCAATCAAAACCGGGTCACTACTTGCTTATTTTTCCACTCCTTACATACTCCCCCTGGTTTTGTTTACAAAATTTTTGTATGGAATACAATAAATTTTACATATACATTGTAGCATAGCTACATATCCTGAACTCAAAGTCTTTATGTCCTTCTTTTGGAACCAGCACACATGTTGCTGTAGTTGCGTGTCGCCTTCCTCCGGTTAGACTGTTGGTGTGTTGGTCTGGCCTATTTTTTGTAATTTTGTGTGCCTTGCAGTATTTCTCATATACTGTATTGGTTGTGTAATGTGGGCAAGGCTGCTACTCGTTGTTCGACGCTCTGCTCTGTAGCTCTGTCTTCTGATTCGGCGGGTGGTTGGTTTTCATGTACTAGTAAGGATGTACTTGTTCGAGTGGTACTGTCATCGCTGTCTACTGCTACCTGTGGGGTGGATGCGACTTCTTCCTCCGTTATTTCTACCTGCGTACTGTCAGGTTCGGTCTCTGATTCCGACGAGTCTACTACTATCTCATCGTCGGTGTCGTCATCGTTGTTGGATGCTATACTGAGTGTAGCCTGTCTTCGCTGATTGTTTCTGTCGTCTGTAGGGATATTCCAATCTTGTTTGGCCTTACTCAAATGGTTTGCGTGGACTCGTTTTATTTTTCCTGTCAGTTGGTTCTTTATTATAAATGATACTGGAGATAACTTCTTTAGAACAAAGAATCCCGTTTTCCATTTGCTGTCGTGTTTTGATGTCATATGGTGGTTTAATAAGTATACTGGATCGCCTATAGAAATGTCCTCAGTTGTGCTTTGTTCGTCGTATTTTTGCTTTCGTGCGTCTTTGGTTCTGTTTATATGGTTTATCAGTTGTATAAAAGCTTTATGTTTTTTCATTAGCGTGTTTTCACTGTAGCAGTGTGTTCGTAGTCTCAGGATGGCGTCCAGGGGTAGAATGGGGTGTCTCCCGTACATGAGGAAAAATGGGGAGTATCCTGTTCGTTTAGAAATGTTCATATTCATCGCTGCCACCGCCTGTGCCAAGTACTCGTCCCATTTACTGACCTCCGTGTTTACCAGTTTGGCCACAATATCATAAGTGTGCGATGCTGTCTCTCGTTTGTCCCGTTGGCTTGAGGATGGTATGGTGTTGTGAAGATATGGTGAATGTTATAGCGTTTCACCATAGTTTGGAATTGTTCTCCGCGAAACTCGGGACAGTTGTCTGTGACTATAGTAATTGGTACTCCATGTCTTGGGACGATATTGTCGATTACCAAGTCAGCTACTGTTTTACTTTGGATGTTTGGCGTTGGAAAACATTCCGTCCAAGCGGAATATTCGTCTGTTACATGCACGATGTACTTGTTGCCTGATGTGGTGACTGGATAAGGTCCTGAACAGTCGATACTTAATTTCAGCATGCATGCCGTTGGGGTATCGGATATTTCTAGCGGATTTTTTAGAGGTAATAAGTTTCTTTTTTTGCACGTTTGGCACTGCTCTATGTGCTGGTTTACGTCCTCTCTCATGTTCTTCCAATAGTATCCTATTTGTATGGCTTTCAACGTTTTTTCCGTCCCCATATGCCCGTTATTATCGTGGTATTGTGATAACACCTGTTGTTGTAGATGTTGGGGTGTGACGGTTCTCAATCTGTAGTCGTCGTCGTCTTCTTCTACTTTGTATAGCACGTTATTCACTATTCTGAACTTTTCACTGGTTTTTCTTGGTAATCGGTTGTGCTTCATATCTGCTTTTAATTGCTTTATCTCCTCGTCCAGGTCTTGCTCATCTGCCATGATGGGAGGGGTGGGTAACTGTTCGGTGGGGGTTGGTAAGACTTCGGATATTGTTTGTGGTTGTGGGAAGGGGTCGTACATGGGGAAATCGGTTGGCAGAAAGGATGAAGAGTTGATGGTGTTTATTTCAAGCATGTTATCCTGCTTGTTGACAATTTCTGATGTCTGGTGATTGTTGTCCTTACACTGTTCTGTTCCTGGCTGAGAAAACTGGTCGGCGAGGTTCCGTGCTCCTGCGATATGACGAATGTCTGTAGTGTAGGCTTGGATGAAATGACTCCATCGTTGTATTTTGAAGTTCTTGTGCTTGGCGTTCATTAGGTTTATAAGTCCTATACTGGCTGTGTAACACATATTTGTGGAGTTTCTGTAACGCGTACACTATGGCGTATGCCTCCTTCTCGTTGATGTGCCACTTGCTTTGTGACTCACTTAGTCTATGGGATAGAAAGTAGATTGGTTTTAGATTTTACTCTCTCTGTCTTGTGCTGTTGTCTTGTAGTAACACAGCGCTTACTGTTGTTGCTGATGCGTCTGTGTAAAGTATCATCGGTTTATTTAAATCTGGGAATGCGAACATGGTCTGTCGCATGAGGTCATTTTTTAGTGTGTCGAATGCCCTTTGACATTCTGGCGACCAGGAGAATCGGCTATATTTTCTTGTGAGCGCGATTAAGGGCTCTGCCTTGTGGGAAAAATTGTCTATAAACCTTCTGTAGTATGATATTGTTCCTATAAAACTTCTTATTTGTTTTATTGTCCTTGGTGTGGCTATCTCTGCCATTGCCTTTACTTTCTCTTTATCTGGTGTGATGCCTTGGCTACTTATGGTAAAGTCTAAATAACTGATTTTGTTCTGTGCGAAGTTGCACTTGGCCATTTTCAACTTGACGTCATGTTGTCTTAGCCTGTCAAACACAGATTGTATGTGTTTGATGTGGTCCTGAATCGACGTCTTAGTAAAAATCAGTATGTCATCTATGTACGCTATGGCGTGGTCTGATAATCCGTACAGTACTTCATCCATTAATGCCATGAATGCTGCTGCAGCTTTGGCGACGCCAAACGGAGTTCTGGTAAACATAAACTTTCCAAAACTGGACGTGAAACTGGTCTTCACTTTAGAGTTATCTGTTAGGGGTATACTCCAATATCCTGATTTAGCGTCCAGTGTGGTAAAGTATTTTGCGCCGTTGAGCATTGACATAATTTCTTCTACGTTGGGCATCTGGTATGTGATGGGAGTCGTGATTTTGTTTAGTCCTCTAAAATCGCAGCAAAAGCGATGTTTTCCGACCTTTTTTCTTACTATAACTATCGGTGAGTTCCACTTGGACAGTGGTGCTCGTTCTATGATCTTTGCCTCTAGCATATCCTTGATTGCTTTCTCTATAATGCCTCTGTGTTTGAGTGGCGCAGGATATGGTTTTGTGTATGCTGGTTGGTTGGATCCAGTGTCTATGTGCAGATGGACGGTATTAGTTCTGCCCAATTCTAAGTCGTTATTTGCAAAAATGTCTTGATTCTTGTATATTATCGTTTTGATAGCTGCTTCGTGTTTTTGATGTACCTGCATTTGTGTAAGCAGTTGTTGGATTCTATCAGTAGATCTGGTGGTATTTGCGTTGTTCTGTGTTTGTTCTTTATTTATATTATTTATGTCGAGGGCGAACTCTGCTTTTGCTATGATTTGTCCTTTTTTTATTCTAGAATGCCTGTTGGAGTTGTTGGCTATAGTCACGAGGCATTTTCCTTGTTTATCGGGGTTAACGATACTGTCTATAGTTTCAGCACAAGGTTCGTGAAGTAATACACTGTTCTGGTGAATAGTGATCATTAACTCCGTGTCTTTAAATGCCGGTAAAAGTCTCTGCAATTTTGCTGGTACGATGGTTATTGTTTGTGGTTTAATTGCGACGTCACAAGTAGCTCTGATCGTTGAGCAAATCTCGTATTCGTTTTTCATTGGTACTTTGGTATTTCCAATCGATAGTTGCATGCTTCCGAAATCCACTGTTGCTTTTGTGTGAGATAGAAAATCTCTGCCTAGTATTGCGGGTCTGCACATTCTGTCTACCACTATAAACTTTTGTTTATGAGTTTGTCCTCATATGCTTATGTTTATCCATGTGATTCCTTTTGACCTTAATTCATAATTATCGACAGTCCAGAGTTTGCCTCCAATGGGCAGTAATATCGTGTTTGAGCGAATAGTTTCCCATACGTTTTGTCTGATCAGACTGACTTCGCTGCCAGTGTCGATGAGTGTGTGGATGACGGTATTGTTTATCTGCATGGGAATGGTGGACGTTGCGTTTGTGCCGTTTTCCAGTGCTGTGATACGTCCTGTTGCTACTTGTAGAGGTAGGGTGGACCGTTTACCACACCTCTGTTGAAGTTTTCCGAGCGTTTTCTCTGTTGGTTGTGGACCCTGTATCTTGGTGTAGATTCTCGTGGTGTTCTGTATCGGTCCTCATGTGGTCTGGTGAATCTGGTTGGTCTGCATGCTCCTCCATGAACTTCTGTTTGACACGGGTGTAGATTCATATCTGCATTGGCGAGCTATGTGCCCATGAATACCACAGTTGAAACATGGTTTATATCTTATGTTTGTCTGTGTGTCTTGATAAGAGACCTGGGCCATGGTGGTCGTGCTTTGACTTGCGCTTTCCGAGGCAGCTTGTCTTTGTGTAGCACTGTCGTTGCGTAAAGAAGAAGTCATTGGTTCAGTTGTCGGGCATGGGGTCTCCCCGTTGGCCATGCGGGATGTTAGTCTTTTTGTGAACTGCTCCATTTCGATAGCTGTATTGATTGCCGAGTTTAATGTCTGGGGGTCTTTCTTGATTAACTTTGTTTTAATTGCTTTGTCATACACAGCGTCTATAAAAACAATATGTCAGCAAATGCTGTGTGGCCGGTTGATGTATCTTGTCGTTGTCGAAGGCTTGTTTTGCCAGTTTAATCATTGTTTCTGCCATGTTTTGGATTGGCTCTTCTTTGTGTTGCTTCAAATTGCTTATTTGTCTCAAGGCTGCGTGAGGATCGATGCCTTTGCTGAAACATTTAGCTAGTTCTTTCTTTAAATCCGCAAATGTTTCGTCTGAGTTCTCTTGAATTCGCCTGGAGACAAAGTCTGAAACACTCCCCTTGGCTGTAATAAGGAATATGTTTTTCTTTTGCGAATCATGTAGGTTATGCACAAACGCATATTTTTCTGTTTGTTCTATCCATTGTTGGAATCTCTGTGGGTCGCCATAGTAGGTATCGATGTGGCAGGGTAAACCTTGAGTGGCGAAGGTCATCTTTAATTGTCTCAAGGCTTCGGTCACTATGATGACCGGGTCAGCTTCTGGTTTGGGTTCGATATTTGTTGCAGGCTCCATGGTTCTTGGCCTTTTGACGAAGATTATGGGTTGAATAGTTGTAGAAATATTTTCCGAGATTTAAAAAAAAAATTTTTATTATACCGTGTGCTTGTTCACACTGCAGCACTATACGTTATTCTCCGTACTGACTTACTGTCCAACCTGCCCGTCCCGAGACTAACACAAATTTCTTCCGCCTAGGCTTGCTCCACTCTAACTGGAACTTTCAGTGGGTTTTCCTCATACGGGAACTTTTCTTCAAAGCAAAGACTTGTTGGAGCCTTTGTCCCGATGTGACGTAATATAGCAGTATTCGTATAACAATGATATTGGGCATTATTATAGGTTTTTCCTTTTCAATTTTCTCCTGTTGAGATCCTTCGAGAAGGTCACGTGGGCTGCAAAACCCGTGACAGGAAATTGTAGGGGCAATGCTGAGTCCGTGGAGTTTTAGTCTTGGTTTGAACGTGTAACTGTGTGGACGTGTTTTGTCGAGCTGTGTGATGTCTTCGTGGAACAGATGAACATTTTAGTTGTACGTATGAATGGACTGGCCACATGGCAGGGATAACCAGCCGGCAGTCGAATTTAATGTTATTTTCATCAGCACTATCATCATCCCATCAATAAATGTTCCAAGTCACCGTTACCCAGGATTTACTTGAGTATCTGTACCAGTTGTCGTCAACGTGAGGTTTTGAACGAGCCTGGATGAGAAGTATGTCTGGAACAGTATTTAACTAATCCAGCAGGTGAGAGTGAGAGCTGGAATTATGTGTGTAACTAGTCCAGTAACCTCAGCTCACGAAGAGCAAGATGGAAGTCGACCCTGATATTCACGGGCGTAACGTGAATCAGCACAACTTATGTCGACACGGCCCAGCTAATGAGTGTCATATACACAGCAAAGTCTGTGTCACCAAAAGATTACCTTGTTATTTCACAGATGTCCACGGCAAAATCTATTATAGTAACACGCACGTGGGCGCTGAGCTTTGACCTTTCCGTGGTGGAATTTCCCCTGTACACTCGCTAAACACAGAACCCTGACTGGCCACTTGTCAGCGCTGTTAGTGGAAACGGTGACCTCCTATGTTCCAGTATTAATCCAAATGTTTTGTAACGAGGTCAGCTAACATATCAAACATATATTATCATATATGCAATGAGGATTCGTTGGGTCACGGTCTCCACATGTTGTATTGATTTTAATGGTGTAGTATTTTTATATTTTACTTTACTGACGTGAATTGATTTGTTCAATCTTTTATTACTTCTTGCCGCCGTCGTACTGAGTGGTGGAAGGGTGACTATACCTTACATATAAATAACAGGAACACGAAACAACAATCCTTTTTTCTTAAAATCACGATCCTTGTATTTATAAAATTCTGATCCAAAATGATGAACCAAAGTCTCATCCATAATCACAAATTGCTGAAGAAACTTTTCAGGATCTGCAGAAAAATGGCAAAGATTGTTTCTTGACATGTTGAGACACTGTCGTTTGTGATCAGCACCAAGAAGTTTCAGGACCCATCAAGCAGAAACCTTTGTCATTTTAAGATCATTGTGAACAGTGGCATGAACACGTTCCTGGGAGATGCCCAACTCAGTATCAATGTACCGCTCAGTCAGTCGTCGATCCTCCATTATCATGTCATGGATTCTGCCGGTGGTTTCATCCGTGGTTACCGTTCTTGGTCTTACTGGACGGGGATCATCTTCAAGACTCTCCCTTCCATGGTTGAACTGAGCTGCCCATTTCTTCACTGTGCTGTAAGAAGGGGCACTCTCCCCTAGAGTCTCAACCATATCCTCATGAATCTCCTTCGATGATAAACCCTTGATGAAGAGGTAGCGAATGACTGCTCGATGAGAAATTTTATCCATTTTCTCAGTTTATGCCACCCCGTATCACTTCAGTAGCCTGTACAAAAAATTGGATGCAGTTAATTTCTCGAAACGTGGTGTTTACTCTTACATTAACCTGATCTACAAATGCACCTAATATCAACTGTGCGTTTCAAGTATTTGTACTTTATACCGAGAACTTATCAATCGCCCCTCCTAATTTAGAGAAGACCTTCTTGGAAGGGTACATAATTGGAAAAACAAAGAGAGGAAGACCAAAGCGAAGATGGCTACAAGACATCGTGATGATCTGCCAATGAATGCATCAGCAGCAGGGCATCTTGCTTACAACCGAGAGGCCTACAGGTTAGCTGTTAGGGAGGCAAAGTTCCGTAAGGGACGTGGAAATGACTGATGTCAGCGCTTAAGTGTGTTTAAATCCGATACTATAGTCTGTGTATGTCCGGAACTATAGCTTGTCTTTATCCGAAACTATAGTCTGTATATGTCCGGAACTATAGCTTGTCTTTGTCCGATACTATAGTCTGTGTATGTTCGGAACTATAGCTTGTCTTTGTCCGAAACTATAGTCTGTGTATGTCCGGAACTATAGCTTGTTTTTGTCCGAAACTATAGTCTGTGTATGTCCGGAACTATAGCTTGTCTTTGTCCGATACTATAGTCCGTGTATGTCCGGAACTATAGCTTGTCTTTGTCCGAAACAGTTTGTGTATGTCCGATAGTCTACTCTATGTCGGGCACTCTGTGCATATCCGACAGTTTAACCAGTGTCTATTTGTACCTCCTGTATGCATGATATATAACAGCTGTTCTCCTTTCTAAAGTCCCTCATTACTTTTATTAGCTGTAAAAGTTTTCAACTTTACTTTGTGAAGATAGACCTGGAAAAGAAACGAACAGCAGAGAAAGCATTGTAGACTCGAGATAAAGACAAGCAGTAAGAGAATGCCCTGGACTGGAACCCTAGACTCAAACAGGACTATCAACCGCTTAGCCAGGATAAGACACCTTCCCTCTCTACTTTTTTATGTTTGTTCAGGCGGCGTCCACTCCGGCCATCAAGCTAACAGAACCAATCATAATGGCGATCGCTCATCACGTGGTCTTTCAGACGGCTGTCCCGATTCAAACAACAATTAGTATACCCCTGATTATCTGTGGAGCTTTGGTATTTACTGGTAATAATTCTGGTATTCACAGATTAGTTGTCAGAATAGGTTATTATTAAATTTCATAGAATTAGCAGATCCTGCTATAAGATTTGGATGTTACTGATTTTCTTACAGTTGACAGACAGACAGACAGACAGCATCATGACAATATCCCAGACCCTGTAATTATCAGAAACATCTGCAGGTATTCTTGGCCAGGTAAAGTTCTGAGGTATGTTAAAATCCAGGTTCTGTCTATTTCTTATTTGTGTTTTTGTGTATGTTTTCTTTATGCTCCATTTTACAACTGCTCTGTCAGTCTGTATTTTTTTAAAAATGTGAAAATATAAACTGATTATACCAAAGAATAAGATATTATGACTTATAAGTGATAGAGTACGAGTGACAACAACAGAATTAACCAAGAAGAAAAATAATAAAATAGATTGTTTGCCGTTTCTAAATATATGATCCCACACTTTGATGTTTCTCATAATATTTGTGATTACAGTAGTAGAACATCAGTAGAACATCAGTTGTGTTCCATTTCAGCCACTTGCAGTTTCTTTTGCCATTGACAGTACCATAAAGAGGATAGCTGAGTGCTGGAACATATTTGTGCTAGGTCATATCCTGTTTATGGCTTGTGTCAACAAACTGTAAAAATCTTTCTAGTTTCATACTGGTTTTCATATGGTATTACATAACGCAAAAGAAATGTTGTTTGTTCAACATGCGATTAATCTGGCGTGGAATCAACAATAACAACAAAGTAGTCTGCAGTTTTCCTGTCCTCCAACATGTGCTGCTGTACAAGTGAGGAACATTCAGCAATTAACTGGTTTTGGGAATCGGCACTTAGATAATGTACTTGAAGTCGCTCTCCCCTTTCTTGTGACTCTTTAACATGAAAACACATTTTCTTTTAGAATTGGATCCCAATGAGACAACAACTCTATGACTCCCAGAAAATTTCCATTGTCTTTTCCGCCAATGTTCTGGGAACTGCCACGCAAAGAACCCCCCCCCCCCCCCCCCCGTTGACCAAGGAATAGTACATGAATGACTCGTATCATAATTTTGCATCACTTGACATGTTCTGTTTCACTTGATGCCTCCAATAGACTCTCAATGCCTTTGCCAGATGACAGGCGTCTTTCTAGCTCTCGCCAAGTCAGATAGCACTGTTTATGGCTGTTGCTTCTCTCATGTTCTGGGGTGCGAATACATAATTTTCTCCACTTTTTCGCTGCTGACCATCCTTCTGCTGGTGCAAGCATAGACTTAGATGCTGAACTAATGCTGCGACAGATCTTGTTCCAAAATAATCGACAAGGAAGACAAACGCTTGTTTAACTTCACTCCAGACAAGCCAATCTCGGTTATATTTTTCACCATTTAAACTTCGAAATATTAGAATAGTTTCGGGAAAAACTTGGTTATATATATCTTTGGGAAATGTTTTAGGAAAGCAAGTATGACCTTTAATAACATAGTTTTCTATATCTAATTGAGAAGGCACTAAGAAGTCCTTCTTCTACTTCTTCTTCTTCTTCTTCGTTCGCAACGATAATGCGTGTTACCCTGATTTTTGCGATGCGCCTTTTGGCTGGGTAACTCCGACTTCAGCATCTTTCCTTGCTAGGGCAGACTGTGGTCTTGCTCGGACTGCCATGAAGACAGTGTGGCTGGCCTGGCCAAAACTTTGTTTTCCAGCCCCTGGTGGCTGTACTTAAGCGCCTTCTCCATGTCAGATGGTTTTAGACAGTTCCACAAAGACACTCTGACTTTGAGATGAGGAATCTGATGAGTGCTTCAACGATATCCATTCCCCGCCACCCATAGTCTACTGGCTCTGTTTTGTTTACATCATTCTGATAGTCATTGTTGTAAAGACCCATAGGCCTGTCACGTCCTGGATTCATTGGTTTCACACCAGACTTCCCTCATCCTCGCCAGAGATCTCCATGTCCCCATCTGTCCACCAACCTGACACTACATTTTGCAAAAATAACAATTACAATTAGTGTTGATTGCTACAAGTTTCTGGGCTACAGAGGTAGGTCAGAGTTTTTAAGCAAACAGATCTATGTTCCCTGTCTCACAAACACTATGTTAAGATAAGTGTGCTCTTAACACAGTCGTTCCCAGGGGGGACTAAGAAGTCCAATATCACTCCCAGTATTTTACCTACTCTTCTCTTCACTATGGGTGTCTGAGTGGCGAAGTGGTTAGTGCACTGGTCTCTCATGGCGAAGGTCGGTGGTTCGAATCCGGCTGGAGGCACCCCAGTCACCCAGCTGTAGAAATGGGTACCTGACTTCTTCTGGAGTTGGGGAAGGAAAGGCGGCCAGGCGTGATACTGACCATATCACCCTCTAGTGTGCTGACAGGTCAAGGAAAAAAAAATATGGGCACTAACACCATATCCTTATGTGCCTCTAAGGCATGAGAGGATTACCTTTTTTTTTACTCTCTTCACTATGTCTGCCATGCCCAGATTCTGTAGACAGTGAGGTACTCTCCTCACTAATTGTTTCTCTAAATCTTGAAACTGAGAATTTACTTGGTCTGCTGTTTCTTGAAAATCCAAACTTGCCTCATGAGATTCTGATCTTTGTTTGAGTTCTGCACTTTTCTCACATTGTTCTGAATTTAAAGTTTCATTTTTGTTAGTTTCGCTTGTTTTGCATTTAACGCCAAATTGAAAAAGCGTTTGTCGCCCCTTTTCTTATAAACCCCATCACGTTTCTGTTGTTCCTTGCGTTTTTTGAGCATCAGATTTTTGAGATGACATTTCATAACCATTCATAAACTGACATGAAATATAAAACGTATTCATAAATGAAACGAAAATAAACTTGCGAACATAAATAAATAAGTAATGAAATTAAAATTCCATAAATTAAACTGTTCACTGAGTGTTCATATTAATAAAGGTTATGTCACACAAGGCTGCAAGGCGGTTTTGCTATACACACAAAGTATAGATTACGAAGTATATTTCGAATATTGTTTTTCTTTTTAAACATTTGGTTTTGTAGTAATTACAAAAGATTTCCCCTTCATGGGCCCCCTTTGAGCTCCATGGCCCCCAGAACAATGTACCGGCTGCGCCCCCTCTCCTCAGTGCTGATAACTGATATCTCCTGTTCTGTTTCTAATGATTTTTAATGCGTACATTTATCCTCCTCCCCTCCCATGCCTTCTCTCTCTCTCTCCTTCTCTCTCTCTCTCTCACTCCTTTGAGTGAACACAGTGTATTCTCTAGATATGAAATACAATAAAATTCCGTTATAGCGGACCCTGCTTATGACGAAGCCTCGCTAATAACAGACCAGGTCGGCATATATAAATATGCCAGGTACCAGCCTGATATAACCAACTCGTTTATAAGGATACTTCGTTTATACCGATCTAAAAGTTACATCCCTGTGGTCGCTGACTGATGCTGTTTTATTAGGTTATAACTTACTGCCGTACGCTACTGCCAATCAGACAGACATTAACAATGACAGCGCATGCGCAGTCATACGTGTGTACAGTTTTATGTAAAATGGAGGAGAAGCGATGTGCAATAACTGTACAATTAAAACGTTAAATTGTCGCTTTAGCTGAAATTTTGAAACAAAACACGTGTTGACATAGTACGTGTGTATGGTCTTAGCAAGTCCTCTGTTATTAACTTTGGGATAAAATGTAAGAAATACAAATCCTCTTTGCAGTTTGTAGGTTGTAGCAAAAAAATGCGCGAGTCTAGTATGATGATGATGATGAAGACGCTCATTTCCTCTGTTTAAAACAGGCACATTGAGTCGGTGCGTCCGGTACAATACTGTAAGAAGTTAATCATTTTTTATACTGACTCACGCTGGTGTAGTTAGACTAAGATCAATTCTGGATACAGGGGACTTTGAATATAACGGACTAGTCTGACGGTCCTAATCCCCTTGAAGTCCGTTATAACGGGACATTACTGTATATGACCGTGCTAAAGCTGTAGCCATGTCGTCAGGATGAGTATTTATCTATCTGCTGCCTGGAAACCCTGGGATCCTGTCACAGAGGCGTGACCTATTGATCTAGATTAGCTCAGGGGCGGATTTTCTAGTGATGTATATAATCACCATTACTCCCCCCCCTCCTCCCTCTTTCCCAACAACTCATCTCCACTACCCGTATCCTGCTGCATTAACATTCATTATTTGTAAGATACGTGGGGCCAGAATACTGCAGCAAGTATGTTAAGATGAATAGTACTATGAACCGAAAGATTAACAAACCGGTAATTATTTTTATCTGTCTAATTCAATTCTTGGAATTTAATCAGGCGTTCCTCTGTGTCTTCCTGTCCATGAGTTCAATCCTAAACTATTTTTTTTCCTCTCACACAGGCAGCACAAGCCCCGACAACTTGGCAGATTCTGTAGGAATTGCCTTGGCCTTCGCTTCCAACATTATCCTCGCTGCTAGGAACATCACGCTCAAGAAAGTCCAGAATGGCTCCACTGAAAGAACAGCTTTTTTTCTGAAGCCGTACACTCACATTTTCCTGACATTTCTTATATGTAGCATTTTCATGACTCTGCTGTTGTATCTGGAACATCGGGATATAGTTCCATGGAATCTGTTACATGCAGTGGGACTGTCTCTGATATCTGGGTGTTTCCATGTGGCTTATTCATATATATCAACGACCATTGTACTGAAGGTATCATATCTTGTTTTGAAAATTTGTTATTGTTCTTGTTTGAATTATGTGATATTCGAGTTGTTGAGTCCTTGTGTTGAATAATGGTTTTTAAATTATAATAATTGTGTCACAAAGCTATACTGGAAGAAAAAGTGGCCGTGCTAGACCACATCCAAGGCTGCTGCTCCCAGTAACAGCTCCTTAACCTGGCAGCCTCCTCCAGAATGTTTGCATCCTTAATTCCGCACCAGATCGCCAAGCTAGCCACAGTAACCAGCTCTCAGTCCGACATGGTGCCAGTTTTGTAACATCTTCGCAGCGAGGGCGATAAAAACATCCTGCTACCCCATCTCAGAAAATGCAACAACATAAGGAAAAAATAACAACAGCAACAATAATAACGACAGCGAAAAAGCCTGCACTCTACACCAAGATGGAAATAACACTTACTTGTTTCGTTAAACAGATTTGAATCAAAACATTTTCGTACAGGACATTACGATGAAGGGGGATAGTTCATGACGTGCTGCTAACTTTTGGTTCATGAGAGATTTGGTCACCGATGGTAACGCTGGCAAATGACACAGACAGTCTGAAAGGAACATGTGATAATGATTTTCATACATTCTTTACTTTTAAATTCTACGATGTTTAGGGATCGAGAAGACCTGATCCATGATACAGGAGAAGCTGCTCGAACGAAGGACTTCCCTGATAACTGTTGTGAAGAATGAAGAAATTAGTGGGTCAAACATGGGGTGGAGAAAAATGAGCGATTCATGGCGAGCTCCAGACGGATGATCAAACATCAAAGAACAGGCGCGGTCAGGAGATAGTCAAGAGAAGATTGAAGAACCTATAGATGTGTCAGGATTGCAAGAATGATGACCCTTCCTAACTAACTAAATAACTAACTTCACAATGTATAGTAACATATGGAAATGACAGCTGCAATGTCTTTCTTTTTTTTTTCTATCTGTGCAGGTAATGAACGTGGTGAGTCATTCCATTGCAAACATCTTCAAGCGGTTCCTAGTTGTTCTGCTTCTATATGCTCTAGGTAATCGCCAGGTATCAATGACGAACTTTTCAGGTTTAGTCGTAGCCGCGTTTGGGCTTATGATCTATACATACGGCAAGCTACAGTCCAAAGTCCAGCTCACTGAGTACAAGGAAGAAAGTAAGTTTTACATGTTGGTCAGTGAATAGTACGTGGCAACCACGTTCTCCTGAATAGAATGTGGGCTGTAGACCAGCATCTCCACAATTCAACCAACCCAGGTGTAAAACTAGATATCTAACTCTTTTTTTTTATTTTAGTTAGGGTGAGTTTCGAAATCAGATAGTACAATTTTTGCCTTCAGAATGAATGGGACATACCACATCGGTTAAACCACACGGTTTTCCTTAATTTATTGGTAAAAAGCAAAAGTTCATTTTGATTCACTACCTAGTGCACAAACCTCTAACCAGTTGAATCACTTCTTCGTCTTCTTCCTCAGCTTTCCGAGCCATTAGGGCTCATTGCTGCAGTTAAAGTTCGCCTCCATCCCTCCTAATCTTCTCTCTCCGTTTGGTGGCACCAATTTCCTGTATATCCTCTTTTATGTGGTCTCTCCATCTCTGTCTTGGTGTGCCCCTCTGTTCTGTTTCCTTCATGTAGGAGACTTGGTGGTTGTCTCTCTTTTCTGTGCGTAGTTGGGGGCTTTACTTAGGCCATATCGTATCGTAGTGCTCACGTTACGCACGTGAACAACAGGGTAGACTTTCATCTTGATCTTCGTGAGTTGAGGTTACTGGACTAGTTATACACAGAATTCCAGCTCTCACTCTCACTGTCTGGATTACTTAAATACTGTTCCAGACATACTTCTCATCCATGCTCGTTCAAAACCTCACATTGGCAACAACTGATACAGATGGTGAAGTAAATCCTGGGTAATGGTGAACTGGAACGTTTATTGATGGAATGATGATAATGTGATGAAAATAACATTAAATCCGACTGCCGGCAGGTTATCACAACCATGTGGCACGTCCATTCACACATACAACTGCAGTACAACTATAACGTTCATATGTTCCTCGAAGACATACCAGAGCAAAAGAAAAACGTCTACACAGACACGTGTTCAGAACCAGACTGTCTCCAGGCACCCGGTCTTGCCCCCACAATTCCCTGTCCCGGGCTTTTCAGGCCCCGTGACATTCTCGAAAGATCTCAGCACGAGAAAGTTCTAAAAGATAAAAACCCACAATAATGCCTTTACTATAAAGCCAGCAGTTTTTTTACACTTATACTGCTACAGATATCTCCCCACCTTCAACAACAGATAGACTTTCTCTTCAGACTTACCAACACACTTTCTAACCAAACACAGACTTCCATACCTCATTCCAATAGGACACTCATAATTTCCAACATGTCAACTAAATACAGGTGATGACATCCTCCAAAAGAAAAAAAAATAGGACATCAAGTCATATTTCACCTAAATACATCTTGTGACATCTTTGAAAAACAATTGGACATCAAGCCAATAACTTAATAATATATGGCATACATCTGCCACACTATCTCAAAGTGACATGAATCAAACAAAACATCTCAACACCATCAAAACCATGAAATATATGACTCAACATAAACTATATGACACATCACCAAATATATGATAAATCATCAGTATATCTCAACAGTACGTGTCATGACATCCAAATACATACGAGGTCAAGACAATAAGACAAAGGTGACGCATCTCTGGCTAGCTGCTCTGGAAGCCACCTGCAAAAAAAAATCTCAACTGGGCTATCAAATAGCCAATATATAGCATGAACATTGCATAATTTAGCTGTACGCAAGATATGCAATTCAGTAGTGCAATAGTTCATTCATTCACTTGAATGTCCCTTGCGGAACTTTGCCTCCCTAACAGCACTCCTGTAGGCCTCTTGGTTGTGAGCAAGATGGCCTGCTGCTGATGCAAGCATTTGCAGATCATCAACGATGTCTTGCAGCCATCTTTGCCTTGGTCTTCCTCTCTTTCCTTTTCCCGTTATGTACCCTTATAAGACGGTCTTCTCTAGATTATCTTGGCGTTTAATGTGTCCAAAATATTTAAGTGTTCTCTCTTTAATCCTCTTTACAAGCCAGCCTTTTTCAAGTGCAATAGTGCTCTAGACAAAACATAACACAGACTGAAAACCGTTATGCATAAGCTGAAGACAATATACAAATCAACGCACAAAGACAAACATTTTCAAAAATAAAAAAAATGTACAGTGAAATAGCAAACATTTTTTTTAAATGCATGGTGAAATAACAATCATTTTCAAAAACAAAATATGCGAGCGAAAGACATTGCTATCAGGCAAAAACTAACAACAATCTCAGTGCCGCCCATACAAAAACAAAGGCGGTCAATAGGTCAACTCTTAGATCAACCCGACAGGCCAACACTCTCTTACTGCGAAAACTTTGTTCACAGTCAAATACACATCATCTAGCAGGCCTCCACGTGAAACACAACACAACCACGTGGCTGCACCCAAAACATTACAAACGCCAAAGCATGGGCTACTACACGGAGCAAAGCATGTCCGCCAGTACTAGAATCACACTTATATTACAATAAAGCCAAAAACCAACCTGGCCAAATATATCAAGACCCAAAAGGCCAAGTTACACAACAACAATAAAGCTGCACACAATTTGTTTACATGGCTAACGGAGTGAGAGAAAAAAAACATGCCGACTCTCCGAATATAAGTACCGTACAGTGGACGCCGCGGTTCCATTCACAACTCAACTCACTACAAAAGCGAGCACAACAACTGATGCTACGAATACTAAATAATACAATTTCCCCCCCCCACCCTCCGCCGATAGTAAAAAAATCACATAAGCGGCAGAAAAGATTTTACTCAAACATGGCAATAGCACAGTAAGCAAACTCAGTTCATAACCTAGTGTAACCTAACTAATTATTTTACTGTAAGTAAAGGAAGAACTACCAACCTAATCCTAAACTGTTACTACTATCCACCACAAGACGAGATGGATTCCATCTGAAAAACATGAGTCCAAAAGTTTTAGAAAGTAAATACTCCAGGAAGTAGAGAAAGCGAAAGAAGTTTCAAGCACTTACTACGTGATCCGGTAGCTGGCAACTCTCCAGTCTTGATAACTACAGGTAGAGTACCGGCAATCCTATCCTGTCTGTAGAGAGCCAGGGAGTGGCCCCCTCGAGGAAACATTTAGAGCCAACGATGACCCCTCCAGGAAATAGGAAGCCAGAGAGCCAGGGTTGCCCCCCCCCTTTCCGGATGCACAGCACGCTAGAGTGCCCAATCATCTCCCCATCCGCATCCAGGACAGCTTGGAAGGGATAGTAGGATTATCCCTCACAGTGACAGCATACAAGAACAGATCCCTCTCGCGGTGACATAATGTAGCAATGGTAGCTCTCTCACGTACGGACAGCAAAGAAGAACAGATCCCTCTCGCGGTGACATAATGTAGCAATAGCAGCTCTCTCACGTACGGACGGACAGCGTACGACAGTCAGGCTCATACAAACAACGATGAATGAAAACACACCACCCTGCCGCTCACAGTTCTTGCTGGCGAAATCGAAAACAAGAATGGCGACGGCACAGAGCAGCAGGAGTGCGTTGTACCTTAGAACTAGGACATTTACCTCTTGTACCAAGGGTGTCAATATGATCCAAGCTGGTTTCAGGCAAGGAAGAGGATCAAGAGATCATATATTCAATCTAAGATTAATAATAGAGAAATGCAGAGAGTTTAATGTGAATCTATATTTATCTTTTATAGACTACTCAAAGGCATTTGATTGTGTACAACACCAGAAAATTTGGGAAATAATGGAAAAAATGGAATTTCCAACACATTTGACACATTTGATGCTGTATCTAGAACAACAGGCAGCAGTAAGAATAAATGGTGAAACAACAACTTGTTTTGACATTAAAAAGAGGTCCGTCAGGGGTGCATATTGTCGTCCTACTTATTTAACTTGTATACAGAAAATATAATTAGGAATGTTAGAGAAGATGTAGGCGAAGAATATTCACTCATTAATTTGCATGTCCCATGCAGAACTTTGCCTCCCTAACAGCACTTCTATAGGCCTCTCGGTTGTGAGCAAGATGGCCTGCTGCTGATGAATGCATTTGCAGATCATCAACGGTGTCTTGCAGCCATCTTCGCCTTGGTCTTCCTCTCTTTCTTTTTTCATTATGTACCCTTCCAAGACGGTTTTCTCTAGATTATCATGACGTTTAATGTGTCCAAAATATTTGATATTTTCTCTCTTTAATCCTCTTTACTAGCCAGCCTTCTTCAATATTAAGATCTTATAGTATGGATATATTTGTTCTTTTATGTGTCCATGATATTTGAAGAACTCTTCTATAGCATTTACATTCAAAGGCATTAATATGTTTCTCAGCTGTTTTGTTAAGTGTCCGTGTCTCACAGGCATATGTTGCGATGCATGCCCTTAAAAATATTATTTTTGTGGTTCTGTCTGTTCCTCTCCACAGATTCTTTAGTTGTTTTATTTTCTGAAGAGCGATAGATGTCCTCCTTTTAATTTCTTTCAGTGTGTCTCCATTATTACTTAGTAGTGATCAAAGATATTCAAAACTCTCCACTTATTCCAGTTTTTCCTTAATGATACATATTTCAGTTGCCTTGTTTGTTTTCTCAGTTGTCATCAATTTAGTTTTCTTCGCATTACGATAGACGTTTTGCTCTTCACTGTTCTTACGGATTGACATAATTAGTTTTTATTTTCCTTGTCCTGTTATGGACAGTAATACTGTGTCATCAGCAGGTCTAATCTCTGATATTTCATAACCTCCAATTTTTATGACATCGGAATATTCTTTGTCTACGTCTTCTCTAACATCCCTCATTATATTTACAGTATACAAGTTAAATAAGTAAGGCGACAATATGCACACCTGACAGACCCCTTGTTCTGTGTCAAACCAAGTTGTTGTTTCACCATTTATTCCTACTGCTGCTTGTTGGGCTAGATACAGCAGTGATGTTAATTGTATCAAATGTGTTAGAAATTCCATTTTTTCCATTATTTCCGAAAGTTTCTGGTGTTGTACACAATCAAATGCCATTGAGTAGTTTATACAGGATAAATATAGATTCACATTAAACTCTCTGATTTCTATATTATTAATCTTATATTGAATATATGATCTCTTGATCCTCTTCCTTGCCTGAAACCAGCTTGGACCATATTGACTTCTTCGTCTGTTTTCTTACAAAGTCTACCCATTATGATTTTTAACAGAATTTTACTGGCATGACTAATCAGGGCAACAGTTCTGTAGTTTGTGTGCATAATTTCAGGTTACCCTTTTTTGGCAGTGGTATGAATATAGTTCTTTTCCGTTCTTTTGGCCAAATACTTGAATGCCATATCTTTTTACATAGTGCATGATAGATTGTTGCACATTCCTTTCCTCCTGCTTTAATAAGTTCATCTGTTATCTCATCACATCCTAGTGATTTACCATTTTTCAGATTCTTTATTGCCCATAAAACTTCTTCTATTGTCGGTTCGGGTTCTTTCTCCTCTAATAATAATTCACACTGTTGATTTCTGCTTTCACAGTCGGTTGTTTCATACATTCCTCTGCAATATTCCTTCCATCTTTCTAGAATTTCCTCTGTCTCTGTCAAGGTATTCCCCATCTCGTCGCAAATTACATTTAGCTTAGATGTGACATTTCTCGTCAGTGTCTTAATTTTTTTGAACATTTCACTATCTCTTCCACATTTCTGATTTCCTTCTATTCTTTCACAATAATCTTGTATGTATTGTTTTTTGTTTTTTCTTATGTTTCTTCGTACTTCTTTTGATAACGATTTATATTCCTCTGTGTTGTTGTTTGTCACTTTCCATTGTGTCTTCATTTCTCTACATTGTTTTATCAGTTCTAGTGTGCCTGCTGTAATCCATCCATTCTTTTGTGTTTTCTTTACTGGAACCATGTCTTTAGCTGTTGTTATTAAGATATCTCTGGCCTGTGTAGCCAAATCATCTGGTGTCATCTCCTCCTGTACAACCATCAGGAATTCGAAAAGGTTCTTCACTTCTATACTGTATTGTTCTGGTATTTTTGTAAGATCAAAGCGGAGTGGTCTTGATCCTGCAACTGTCTTTTTTATCTTTATCTTCATGTCTGCTATTAATAACTCATGGTCCGTGTCACAATCAGCACCTGGTAAAGTTTTTGCTGATGTTATACTTGACCTCCACCTTCTTTGCATTAAAATGTTCTCTATTTGATTCTTGGTTTTCCCATCAGGTGATGTCCATGTGTAAAGTCTTCTTGTATGTTGTTTAAAAAGTGTGTTAGAAATCATTAGCTCATTTCCATGCAAAAAGCCGTTAGATTGTCACCTGCCTCATTTCTATGTCCTATGCTAAATTTCTCTACAACATGTCCTTCATCTTCTGCTCTTTCTGTACCAATCTTTGCATTAACCCCCCCCCCCTTTTATTAATACAATATCATTTTTCCGTACCTGGTCTATCGTCGTTTGCAGTATGTTATAAAAGTCTTCCAGTACCTCTTCTTCTGCTGCTGATGTAGGTGCATATATCTGGGTGATTGTTACATTTCTAGAAGTGCCCTTAAGTGTGATTGTGAGGATTCTATCACTTACTGGATTGTAACCTAGAAATGCTTTTGATGTTGATTTGTCCAAGTAAAAAGTCAATCTTTTCTTTCCTCCTCATTCTCCACCAGGGTATATAAAGAAATTATCATTCTCGCTCTTGAAGTCAAAGAATATTCCGATGTTATAAAAATTGGAGGTTATGAAATATCAGAGATTATACCTGCTGATGACACAGTATTACTGTCCACAACAGGACAAGGAAAATAAAAACTAATTATGTCAATCTGTAAGAACAGTGAAGAGCAAAACTTCTATCGTAATGCAAATAAAACTAAATTGATGACAACTGAGAAAACAAACAAGGCAACTGAAATATGTATCATTAATGAAAAACTGGAATAAGTGGAGAGTTTTGAATATCTTTGATCACTACTAACTAATAATGGAGACACAATGAGGGAAATTAAAAGGAGGACATCTATCGCTCTTCAGAAAATAAAACAACTAAAGAATCTGTGGAGAGGAACAGACAGAACCACAAAAATAATATTTTTAAGGGCATGCATTGCAACATATGCCTGTGAGACACGGACACTTAACAAAACAGCTGAGAAACATATTAATGCCTTTGAATGTAAATGCTATAGAAGAGTTCTTCAAATATCATGGACACATAAAAGAACAAATATATCCATACTACAAGAACTTAATATTGAAGAAGGCTGGGTAGTAAAGAGTATTAAAGAGAGAAAACTTAAATATTTTGGTCATATAAAAGGTCATGATAATCTAGAGAAGACCGTCTTGAAAGGGTACATAATGGAAAAAGAAAGAGAGGAAGACCAAGGCGAAGATGACTGCAAGACACCGTTGATGATCTGCAAATGGATTCATCAGCAGCAGGCCATCTTGCTCACAACCGAGAGGCCTACAGGAGTGCTGTTAGGGAGACAAAGTTCCACAAGGGACATGCAAATTGAATGACTAATTGTGTGGGTGTCGCTCCACTGCGACACCTCCACCGATCATAGTTTTATGTCACCAACGTGGGTATCCCCACGGCACCAATTATAGGAGAACTGGTGGTTGTCTCTTTTCTGTGTGTAGTTGGGGCCGTAACGTATGACAGTGCTCACGTTACACATGTGAATAACAGGGTAGACTTTCATCTTGATCTTCGTGAGTTGAGGTTACTGGACTAGTTATATACAGAATTTCAGCTCACTCTCACTGTCTGGATTAGTTAAATACTGTTCCAGATACACTTCTCATCCGGGCTCGTCCAGAACCTCACGCTGGCAACAAATTGTAAAGATGGTCAAATAAATCCTGGGTAACGGTGACTTGAAACGTTTATTGATGGAATGATGATAATGTTGATGAAAATAACAATACATCCGACTGCCGGCAGGTTACCACAGCCATGTGGCCAGTCCATTCATACATACAACTGCAGTACAACTATAACGTTCATATGTTCCTCGAAGACATGGCACAGCGAAAAAACGTCCACACAGACACACGTTCAGAACGAGACTAACTCCAAGCACTCGGTCTTGCCCCCACATTTCCCTGTCCCGGGCTTTTCAGCCCCAGTGACATTCTCCAAGGATCTCAGCACGAGAAAGTTCAATAAGAAAAACCCATAATAATGCCCTTACCGTAAAGCCAACAGTTTTTTTTACACGTATTATGTATCTACATCTTGTAGATACATAATTTTCATGTGTCTTTTCTCTTTCATCCTTTCTGCATGATCCAATCAGAGCAATTTATTAAGCTTCAAGACGTTTACATTCCGCTGTTATTTAATTACGCTATTAAGTTCAATGTTGTGTCTAGCTATCATACCCCACTGTTTGTATCCTTTATGGGCTCATAGATTCTTCTTAGTATCTTGTTCTCAAACACTTGGAGTTGTTTCTCATCCCTTTTTGTTGTACTCCACCTTCCTGATTCATAGATAGTCTTATTATACTTGTGTAGATTGATATGTTGGTGTTTTGGGACATGATTTTGGATTTTAAACGGTGTTGTAACCATAAGTATATTGTATTTTATTCCCTATCTCCATTATAATTTCCTCGCGTACTATGTTCTTAAATATGTGTATGTTTCTGTTTTTCTGATGGTCATATCTCCAATGCTTAGATAATCTGGATCATACTGCCTCTGGTGTCTTGATATCTTCTTATACTCTGTCTTACCTTGGGTAATGGTCAAATCCACTTTTAGTGCCACCTCTCTCAGGTGTATGCAGGTATTGGTGACTTCTTGCACAGTTTCCCTCACTAGGTAAATATTATCAGCATATCCTAGTATTTTAGCTTGTTCTTCTGTACTGCATGCTACTTTCTATTTTCCGATTATTTTGCCTACTATCTAGGTTGAATAGTAAAGGGAAATCAGTTGTGCACACACACAAAAACTAGTAGTAAACTCTTAACTATGCTTTCGCCTGTCACATTCACGAACAATATACAAGCAATACGGATAATATGACTATAACATTATCTAAACGCTTGGTAATGGTAGTATGATTGTAACATTATCTAATCTCTGGGTACTGGTAGTATGATTGTAACATTTTCTAATCTCAGGGTACTGGTAGTATGACTGTAACATTATCTAATTTCTGGGTACTGGTAGTATGATTGTAACATTATCTGATCTCTGGATATTGGTAGTATGACTGTAACATTATCTGATCTCTGGATATTGGTAGTATGACTGTAACATTATCTGATCTCTGGATATTGGTAGTATGACTGTAACATTATCTGATCTCTGGATATTGGTAGTATGACTGTAACATGTGATTTCTGGACATAGTCAGATCCCTGGACACTTGGACTATGATTATACATTTATGTGATATCTGGACAATGGTAATATAACTTACATTATGTGATCTCCAAGTAAGAAAATGAGTCTCATTTCTTTTCTTATTCTCATTGCAGAAAAATATACAGCGAGAGATCTGCCACGACGGAAAATGTGGCTCGCCCTGATCATCGGAACTTTGTTGTTTATCACAGTGGCTGGGTCTCTAGGACGGTCTAAATTACAGGCAGTCTACAAGCCTCTGAGATTTGATTCAGATCCAAACGTTTACAGGGAGAGTCATGGATTGCTGGATCTGGAGACACCAAACTGTGACTTTTCACACATACTGAGAGCAGAAAGCAATCCAGAGATGAGAGAGTTTCTATCCTGGCGTCTCGTAGACCACCCCGAAGACACTGACAGAAGAGCCAAAACTTTGACCAGTACAGTAACAAAGATATCATAGAAGAGGCGCAGAGAATTCTCGTCAATCTTCTACAAGATCTTCTTGGGAAAGCCAAACACGTGATGCTCATAGAAATAGCCACGTACGAAAATAAAGGCGACCCGGCTATCACAGTAGGGGAGGTTCTGTTGCAGAGAAGGATGAACATAAGTATAGTCTTTTACTGTGATACGTCCACGTGCACTAAAAACTACAGTTTACAAGAAGCAATTAAGATAAACCAAAAATATGCCAAGGACGAATTAATAATTTTACTACAGGGAGGAGGTAATGTGGTAGGTTATTCAATTGTTGACACGATACGTGAGAAAATATTAGACACTTTCCCAGACAGAAAATTTATCTTGTTCTCCCAGAGTATTTGGCTGCACTCAAAGAACTCTGAATCTTTAGAATACGCTAAAAAAGTTTACTTCAATCGTACAAACCTCACCATGTTCATGAGAGACAGGCAATCTTTGGAGATCGCTAAGGCAAATTTTTAAAATTTCAACGTAATTTTAGCACCAGATATGGCATTCTGTATTGGAATGGTGCCCCGACAGATGCCACCTGCCTATGACATCATTTGGCTACGGAGAGTTGACGGTGAGTCATCAAAATATGCTCTCCCAACATTTCCAACAGACATAACAGTGGCAGTATCTGACTGGCTTGAAAACTACTGGAAATCAAACCGTGGTAGAACAGATATGGAAAACTCATTTCTTATAGCAGCATCTGGATTCCAGTTCCTTCAGAGAGGACGAATTGTGGTTACCGATCGCCTCCATGGTCACATTTTGTCCACTTTAATGAATATTCCACACGTTGTCATTGATAACCCACCTCATCACAAACTGTCGTCCTTTGATAGATCATGAACACATAAACTGAGTAATGCAATCTTTGTGAGCAATGGTACCCTAGCTCTTAACGCAGCAATGACACTTCTTAAACGTTACCACAACTCCTTACCCTCCGTTGGACCTAGAGACATGTTCGTTGCAGCTAAGAAACCAGACAAGGAGTAAATATTTCTGTTCGCTTGTGCAAGAAGATAGACAGATCCAGCGTTTCTATGTAAACGAACACTGAGTAAACAAGAGCTGTGCGTGATTTATAATATTACGTACATGTACAGAGTATGCTTGGCAAAAAAAGCTTTGTATGATTTATAGGATACATTAACCTATGTGTACAGCAGTTTATAGAAGCATGAAATATGATAAGCATTAGTAAAAAACATATATTTGAAAATATACAGTACCATTTCATCATCACCCAGAGAGCATCGCAGAAGAAGAAGGATAGAGAGGAGTGTAAGGATAGATCTTAGAACAATGACCAGACTTTTAGGTTTCTTCTAATTTTGACTTTCATCTGTTATTTGCATCTCTTCTGTGTGTCTTCTTAGTCCTCTACGAGCAGCATGGTTTCAATTGCATATCCTAATGTAAGAATTATTTTTAACAGCTTTTGTATTCTGTTGTTTGATATCTTAGTAGGCACAAGTTGACGGATGATTGCACATACTACGTCAAAATATTACACATAAAGACGGAAAAGACGAGTAAGATTCTTCATCAGTGGATCATTGGTTTATGTTATTATCAACATAATCTAATCATTTTCTTTCAATAGTTTGATTTCTGCCCAAATGTTATCAACAGTGGAAATTACTAAAAATCAATTTTAACACCTTGTACATATAATTGGGTTAGTATTGTTGTAATATTTTTACAACAGAATTATACCATATATATATATATATATATATATATATATATATATATATTATGTTCTGATTGTGACAAACTGAAATATTGGCAAAGAATGGGTATAAAATTCATGGACATAAATTTATGTGCGCATAACAAACATTGTCAAACCAATCAATGCATATTAACAAAATATCTAAAATAATTGCATATTAACAAAATATCTAAAGCCTCACATAGAACATAATTTTATAACGGAACTATGATTATTCATGTACTATTCATCTAACACAATCACACCTGGGTGGGTCGGGATAGATCGGAGGAGTCGACAGCACAGCTTGCACGCGTCCACATCACAGAATAAAGACCCATACTAACCCAACACATACACGTTTATCCATCGACTGTATGCACACTCATTCGTACTTGAGCGAAAACATGACCTCCTCCTATCCGCTGGCACCACCCACGTGCTCAGCTTACAAATCCCGACCTCTCAAAATACTCACATATTTTCTTTTGTATAGTGAGTTAGTGACCGGGCTTTCTCGGAGTTGCGCACCTCCAATACTAGCCAGCCGCTGATCCATTATTCCTACGTTTAGGGTTGCCAACCCACCAAGGTAACTAATCTGTTCTTATTTCTGCCCATCATGCACTAAATTAATCAATTACTAAGTGCTATTCCATTATTGTTTATTCCAGGCATCTCACAATTTCCTTTGAATACCTTCTCCGCATAAAGGTTAAACAGACATAGAGAAAGGACACATCCTTGTCTGACCCCTCTCTTTATATTTATTGCTGATGAGTCGTTTGTGTTGGACCGTAAAACTGCTGACTGCTCCCAATATAGTTTGCTTATTGTTTTGATGTCTTTCCCATCAACATTAATCTCTTTCAGACATTCCATCAGCTGCTCGTGCCTGGCTCTGTCAAAGGCCTTTATGTAATCTATCAAACAAGCATAGATGTCCTTTTGAACATCCATATACTTCTCAGTTATCATCCTGATGCTGAATATTGCTTCTTTTGTTCCGCTATCTCTTCTAAATCCAAACTGCTGATCACTGATTTCCATGTTGATTTTGGCTCGGATTCTCTCTGGAATGATTTTACATAATATATTGTGTCATGTGGTTCATTAAGCTGATGGTTCTAAAGTCGGTGCATTTCGATGAGTTTGTTTTTTTTTCCTTGGTAGTGCTATAACAGGGCAATAAATCTTGTAACAAATTATAAATACAGCTTATATTCGCCTTCCCATGGGGAACCGTTTCGACATGTTTAAAACATAAAAGTAAATTAGAATGACCTCATAATTTGCACACAGACGAGGGAGAGTCAAACAGTAAGCTTAATTATTTTTATTTGAACGAAATCTAGAAAAATGTATTGAAAACTCCTCATGGTTCATCAGAGTCCCCATCAGGTCTGTTTGGTCTGCCACAGCTTCACTCATTCGTCGAGGAAACATAAAATCTTATGACTGACCCTGTAGTCAACTATGCACGGCTTCTTTGATCTTATCGCTCATAACTAATATCCTCCTACATAGCGCCTCGCTGAGATGTCCAAACAAATGATAATTATAAAGTGCGAGGTCGGCTGAATGTGCAGAATGTGGAATACACTCTAAAAAGCAGATTCACAATTTGTTGAGTTTTTGCACATGCTGTGTGAGGTCGCGCGCGGTATCGTGCTGTAACAAGACACCACACCAGAGCAAACTATTAAGTTTTGACCTAATTGCAGGGTCCAAGTGGTTCACAGAACAAATTACAGTATGCTACAAGTAGGCTCACAGAACAGATTACAGCATGCTCCAAGTAGGTTCACAGAACAGATTACAGTATGCTCCAAGTAGGTTCACAGAACAGATTACAGCATGCTCCAAGTAGGTTCACAGAACAGATTACAGCATGCTACAAGTAGGTTCACAGAACAGATTACAGCATGCTACAAGTAGGCTCACAGAACAGATTACAGCATGCTACAAGTAGGTTCACAGAACAGATTACAGCATGCTACAAGTAGGTTCACAGAACAGATTACAGCATGCTCCACTATTGATAGTGGTTCCTCTGGGCATGTAATGTTCCAGGATCAGGCCTTTACAGTCTCAGAAGACCGCGAGCATCAATCTTTCGGCCGACGGGGTTGTACAGAACTTCGTTGATTTCGACGAGAGTGAATGTCATCAGCCCTTGCTGCCTCGGTTTGTCTCTGACTGGAAGTAATCTACCCAGCATTCGTCTCCAATGACTGTATGTCACAGAAAGCAATCTCGTTCAGCTTGAAAACGCCAAACACCCAATAAACAAATAACCGCGGGCTTTTTCTTATCACCAGTCTTCTTCCAAAGGAACGGACATTTTGATCTGAACTTCTAAAGTCATATATCCAAAACGGCTGAAGTGTCCCGCACAAACATCTAGAGGGGGATGACATAACACATAACCATTACAACCCCCCCCCCCACTACTAGACCGATAATTTGGATAGAAAATAAAAGTTATTTTTCTCACTCTTCTGGAAAGTATTTTTACACTGAATTAGTACTTTAGTTTATCCTATAAACCATATTTGTAATTTTTGCAATTACATGCCACCATGTACGGCGGTTCTCAACAGGGTATACACATGTAGTTTGATAAAAAAAAACTGACTCCTCAGTCAAATATGAATCAGTCTAATTCACTCCTGTATCGAACACAAAAGATTAAAGAGAAACACACTTTCCTAGCTCCCTCAATCTTCACACGTTCTATTAATCAGCCAAAACAACTCACACTGCAAATAATTATTTTTCTCTTCAATAGTCACTAAATCAAAATGTGTATGATGTAGGCCTTCCGTGTTAAACTAATACTCCCGACTAAAAAACACATACAACTGGCGTCTTGCCGCCGATCTGAACTGTAGGTTGGTCAATCGTATTTTGCTTAACAATCGTTAGCACTTGTTATCACTAACATTATCGAGAATTCGTCTCCAATGACTGTATGTCACAGAAAGCAATCTCGTTCAGCTTGAAAACGCCAAACACCCAATAAACAAATAACCGCGGGCTTTTCTTATCACCAGTCTTCTTCCAAAGGAACGGACATTTTGATCTGAACTTCTAAAGTCATATATCCAAAACGGCTGAAGTGTCCCGCACAAACATCTAGAGGGGGATGACATAACACATAACCATTACAACCCCCCCCCCCCCCCCCACTACTAGACCGATAATTTGGATAGAAAATAAAAGTTATTTTTCTCACTCTTCTGGAAAGTATTTTTACACTGAATTAGTACTTTAGTTTATCCTATAAACCATATTTGTAATTTTTGCAATTACATGCCACCATGTACGGCGGTTCTCAACAGGGTATACACATGTAGTTTGATAAAAAAAAACTGACTCCTCAGTCAAATATGAATCAGTCTAATTCACTCCTGTATCGAACACAAAAGATTAAAGAGAAACACACTTTCCTAGCTCCCTCAATCTTCACACGTTCTATTAATCAGCCAAAACAACTCACACTGCAAATAATTATTTTTCTCTTCAATAGTCACTAAATCAAAATGTGTATGATGTAGGCCTTCCGTGTTAAACTAATACTCCCGACTAAAAAACACATACAACTGGCGTCTTGCCGCCGATCTGAACTGTAGGTTGGTCAATCGTATTTTGCTTAACAATCGTTAGCACTTGTTATCACTAACATTATCGAGAATTCGTTGATAAATACCTTATATCACAAGCAGGCCTCAGCTCGTCCAACCCACACAAAACGATCATAGCCACCCTGATCTTTTCTCTATCACCCTTTCTCTCTAACCTATGGCGTCATATTTCCCGCCAGTCGACACCTTCATTCGTTCTCTTGCAACCTAATCAATAGCCAGAAAAGCGAATCGTTGTAAAGTAGTATAGTAGTATATATTATATATTACAGTGTGCATAGTTTTATAAGTATTATAGTAGTATATAGCATATGAAGACGTATGTACCTCTGTCTTTACTGTGCTATCGGGGCATTCGTGAAGCCGGTGTTGTGCCTTGATGATCACGATAATTCTGATTTGTACATTATCTTGAAGCCGTGTTTTCTGAGTGTAACAGGATTAGTTAATCACTGTCTCCAGTCTTCAACTTCATGTTTCTGGGTTAGTTAATCACTGTCTCCAGCTTTCAACTTCACGCTTCTCGGTTAGTTAATCACTGTCTCCAGCTTTCAACTTCACGTTTCTGGTTTAGTTAATCACTGACTCCTGCCATCAACTTCAAGTTTCTGGTTTAGTTAATCACTGAC
The DNA here is from genome assembly GCA_009760885.1 of Achatina immaculata. NCBI lineage: Eukaryota > Metazoa > Mollusca > Gastropoda > Stylommatophora > Achatinidae > Lissachatina > Lissachatina immaculata. The sequence goes on from CM019707.1 coordinate 15,487,732, forward strand.
TCCAGCCATCAACTTCAAGTTTCTGGGTTAGTTAATAACTGTCTCCAGCCATCAACTTCACGTTTCTGGTTTAGTTAATCACTGACTCCAGCCATCAACTTCAAGTTTCTGGTTTAGTTAATAACTGACTCTAGCCATCAACTTCACGTTTCTGGTTTAGTTAATAACTGACTCCAGCCATCAACTTCAAGTTTCTGGTTTAGTTAATCACTGACTCCAGCCATCAACTTCACGTTTCTGGTTTAGTTAATCACTGACTCCAGCCATCAACTTCAAGTTTCTGGGTTAGTTAATAACTGTCTCCAGCCATCAACTTCATGTTTCTGGATAGAACTTTAGTGATATAAGCACGGAATGTTCACATGGGTGCCTGAGATAGTGACATCTTTGTTTTCTGATGGGTCAGTGTCAACAGTTATAGAATCCCAGGCAACAGGTGTAGTGTACGGACAGAAAAGGCGCGAGCTATGACTGCTCACATCAATGACTTTCTTCTTGTGGCTGACTTACCCTCTCCCTGTCTTCTTTTCCCGGGTACCCTTTCCTGGGTACCCTTTCCTGGGTACCCTTTCCTGGGTACCTACATGTGTGTTGTTTCTCTCTTCTTTGCCGCCCTTCTAATTCACTGGCATTTCTCCGCCGAACGATCGATCTCTTCTATACACACACACATACGAACACAGACACTCAACATTCAGGCATACACACCCGCTCACATACTCACGCGCACACCGATTCACATACATACACGCACACACACACATATTCATACACCTAAAAATTCACTCTGATAATGGGAAACAACCACCTCCAACATGTGTGAGGTTCTTAGAGTGAAATATACATACAGATATATCATATAGCCACACACACATACACACACATACCACACAGAGACACTTACAAATTAATAAGAATTCAAGTTTGTATTTACAAGGAGATCAAGAAAGACAAATTATTATTTTATGCAGTATTTTAGCTGAAAGGAATATTGCTGAACGAGAGAGGGTGAATTTCAGTGAGAAAATCAAGAATACAACAGTACAGAAAACATCCCGGCAGACAAGAGCCTGCCACAGGAACGTGCAAATGCCCCCAAACAACAAAAAAAATAGGCGTACAAACCTTACATCGAACACTGTATCAAACTGAAAAAAACCCCACTACACTACAGACATCTAAAAACCTCTCATCTGTGTCTTAAAAAAAAAGGACAGGCAGCCATCTAAACCCACATCCTAAGCCCTATCTTCAGATAAGGCTTGTTAAGAGTCCAGTGATACTGTATATAACGTATGCGTATTTTTTTGTCTTTTGATTCACATATTGTAATGTATTAAATTGTACGAACTACGTGATGGGTGAATTATTTTACGGATTATCTCCGTATCATCAAAACACGAACTTTTCTATTGTCTACTTGTGACCAACTTTCACTACAACTCCCACTTATTCATTGGTGGGCAAATGGGGGCCCACAATGTTCAGAACCATGTTCTGAATAAACATTTTCCTGTACTCCAGCTCGAGCGAAGGAAACCTCTGTAGCAGTGCGCGATGCATCATTCTCAGGGTGAACCTTTAATATTAAAGTCCACACCCTCGAGAATATGCAGCACAGCCACTACAAACGTCCGATCAGAGACCAACTGCTGATCTGCCTCTGAATCGCAGTCGTAGCTGGTCGAAGTCTCACCAAGGAAATATTCCTCACTATCGGAGGAATGAGACTCGGGTGTCTGACGAGAAGAGGAAGTACGTCTCTTCTGCCTCCTCTGACATCGAGGACGACCCTCATCGACAGACACAGAGACAGAAGGTGCGGGAGCATCCACCTCCATAGACTGCTCAGAAACATGATCCCTAGCGTCATCACGCGTTTAATCTGTACAGCGTACGGTAATAAAAAAGTCAAGCGCAGTATAGAGTGCCAAAGTACTCAATAACAATACAATGATCAGACTTTAAATTTAATATACTGTTAAAAAAAAAAGAAACGCAACAAATACGATGTCACTATTTAAACTGAAGTTTGCTGATCAGACAATGCCACAATGCCTGAAACGTTCACTTGGACATCAACTTCACGTGCTGACCTGAATTGTACTCAGCAGGTGATTCATGAGCACAGAAAAGCGACACTAGTCAAAACAGCATTTTTGACAATAACTCATGACAGGTTGACAAGAATCTCGTGAAACTTACTGAACACAAAACTCACTGACCATGTTATTGAATGCCTATAAAAGATTGACGCTCCTCGAATCAACTCATTTGAAAATTCAATGCGCAAGTATGGCTCACCTCACTACATAACAACGACTCATCATCACTGGACGTTTACAGACTGGACAGTCACAAAGTGTAGTGCCCAGACAATTTAATGTGGTTATATGCACCATTAGTCACCTCTGGAGATGAATTCAAGAAACTGGCTAAGTTGCAGATCGGCCGCGCAGTGGAAGATCCATAGTCATAACTCCTGATGAAGACCGCACTACGCCCAGAACTGTGTAGATCAGTCTCCTCCACATAATGGTGGAGGTGTACTGGTGTGGTGAACGATCAACTTCATGGGAAGAAGTGACCTGATGCAAATTGAAGGACGCCTGAACGCCCAACGATACCTCGTTGAAATTCTTCGTCTTCATGTCCTTCCATTTCAGGCTGCACCAGGGTCGATTTTTCAGCAGGATAACGCTCGACCTGATGTGGCTAAGAATTCAAGTTTGTATTTACAAGGAGATCAAGAAAGACAAATTATTATTTTATGCAGTATTTTAGCTGAAAGGAATATTGCTGAACGAGAGAGGGTGAATTTCAGTGAGAAAATCAAGAATACAACAGTACAGAAAACATCCCGGCAGACAAGAGCCTGCCACAGGAACGTGCAAATGCCCCCAAACAACAAAAAAAATAGGCGTACAAACCTTACATCGAACACTGTATCAAACTGAAAAAAACCCCACTACACTACAGACATCTAAAAACCTCTCATCTGTGTCTTAAAAAAAAAGGACAGGCAGCCATCTAAACCCACATCCTAAGCCCTATCTTCAGATAAGGCTTGTTAAGAGTCCAGTGATACTGTATATAACGTATGCGTATTTTTTTGTCTTTTGATTCACATATTGTAATGTATTAAATTGTACGAACTACGTGATGGGTGAATTATTTTACGGATTATCTCCGTATCATCAAAACACGAACTTTTCTATTGTCTACTTGTGACCAACTTTCACTACAACTCCCACTTATTCATTGGTGGGCAAATGGGGGCCCACAATGTTCAGAACCATGTTCTGAATAAACATTTTCCTGTACTCCAGCTCGAGCGAAGGAAACCTCTGTAGCAGTGCGCGATGCATCATTCTCAGGGTGAACCTTTAATATTAAAGTCCACACCCTCGAGAATATGCAGCACAGCCACTACAAACGTCCGATCAGAGACCAACTGCTGATCTGCCTCTGAATCGCAGTCGTAGCTGGTCGAAGTCTCACCAAGGAAATATTCCTCACTATCGGAGGAATGAGACTCGGGTGTCTGACGAGAAGAGGAAGTACGTCTCTTCTGCCTCCTCTGACATCGAGGACGACCCTCATCGACAGACACAGAGACAGAAGGTGCGGGAGCATCCACCTCCATAGACTGCTCAGAAACATGATCCCTAGCGTCATCACGCGTTTAATCTGTACAGCGTACGGTAATAAAAAAGTCAAGCGCAGTATAGAGTGCCAAAGTACTCAATAACAATACAATGATCAGACTTTAAATTTAATATACTGTTAAAAAAAAAAGAAACGCAACAAATACGATGTCACTATTTAAACTGAAGTTTGCTGATCAGACAATGCCACAATGCCTGAAACGTTCACTTGGACATCAACTTCACGTGCTGACCTGAATTGTACTCAGCAGGTGATTCATGAGCACAGAAAAGCGACACTAGTCAAAACAGCATTTTTGACAATAACTCATGACAGGTTGACAAGAATCTCGTGAAACTTACTGAACACAAAACTCACTGACCATGTTATTGAATGCCTATAAAAGATTGACGCTCCTCGAATCAACTCATTTGAAAATTCAATGCGCAAGTATGGCTCACCTCACTACATAACAACGACTCATCATCACTGGACGTTTACAGACTGGACAGTCACAAAGTGTAGTGCCCAGACAATTTAATGTGGTTATATGCACCATTAGTCACCTCTGGAGATGAATTCAAGAAACTGGCTAAGTTGCAGATCGGCCGCGCAGTGGAAGATCCATAGTCATAACTCCTGATGAAGACCGCACTACGCCCAGAACTGTGTAGATCAGTCTCCTCCACATAATGGTGGAGGTGTACTGGTGTGGTGAACGATCAACTTCATGGGAAGAAGTGACCTGATGCAAATTGAAGGACGCCTGAACGCCCAACGATACCTCGTTGAAATTCTTCGTCTTCATGTCCTTCCATTTCAGGCTGCACCAGGGTCGATTTTTCAGCAGGATAACGCTCGACCTGATGTGGCACACTTCACCACCCAGTTCTTCGCTGACAACAACGTCCAGACCATTCCCTTGCCATCCATGTCATCAGACATGAACCCAATAGAACACTTATGGGATGAACTCAACAGGCAAGTCCGCCAGCGAGACGTGGCGCCAACCAGTCTCCAAAAGTTGTCTCTTGCACTGTGGGAAGAGTGGGCAGCCATCCCACAACAACAGATCCAACGGCTAATCGGATACATGTCAAGGAGATGTCATTCTTTTATACAGGCCAGAGGAGGCCATACACCTTACTGAAACGGAGGCTTCAGACGCAAATAATAAAAGTCCAAACCAAATTTAATGAACATCATTTCATTGGTAAAGTCTTAAACTTTCTTCATGGCAAGATTTAAACATTAATTCCGCAAAATAAAATTCTGATACAAGTTGGAAATTTGGTGTTCATTACGACTATAGTAGTGCTGCGTTTCTTTTTTGTTTTTGTTTTTTTTTTAACAGTATAATTTCTTACATATTATCAAGAGAAATAGCTTGACTGACAACAAACTCTAACTAAATAATTACTGTAGCAACCACTACCACTAACTAACATCAATGCCAATCAAGCAATACCTCCATTACTTGTAAAACAACTACATCACTTCATCAAGGCACCTATATTGGAATGCAGGAATAAGTTCATCAACTCATATGCAAATGTCAAGTACAAGGATCAATAGGTCACGTTACGACTCTTCTGCAAGCAAAGTCTCTCAAGATGAAAAGTGCAACATCATGCTGATCAGAAGGTTGGCAAGGTGACGGCAAGCTTCAAAATCAACGAAGGCAAGGCTGACAGCTCACACCTCAGGCTGGCAAAGAGGTTAGGCTGACATCTGACATCATTGACTGGAAAAGAGGTGAGACTGATGTCTGAGATCTCAGGCTGGCAAAGAGGTGAGGCTGACATCTAACATCAATGGCTGGCAAGGAAGTGAGGATCAAACAATTGCCGCTGGCACATCAAGGCGACGTCTTGAACAGCTACCGATGACTTTCCAACAGAAAGAAGACACACGTGACAACCAAAATCATCACCAACAAGTAATCTATTCTAGACATCATTCCTCCCTAGGGTAAGACACCGGTGAACCCAACCAAACAACAAACCAAGAACCAACAAGCACAACCCGGAAAGAATCTGAAACAAACTGCTATGAAAACTCAGCCTAAAAATAACAACAGCAATTGAGGCCCCAGTAAGACAACAATTCACTGATTATAAACAGCAGGTTATCAAAACATAACCTTGCCATACATAATACTGCTATCCTGTGACGCCATCCAAACATGACCTCCAGGAGCAGGGTAAGTGTAAGCCAACACGTGAGAAAAAAACACTGATCCGTGATGACACCTGAAAAAACACTGACCCGTGATGAGCAGACAACTTTACTGAGAAATGCCGAGAAAAGCAAAGCGCCAGTCACGAGCGCCACATACAGCAGAATCTTTCTGTGCCTTGTACAGTGTAGGCACAAACTAACCAGCTGTAGGTGATACAGCAACACAAGTACACAACACCTGACAGCAAAATGTTACTTTGTTACACACTTAGTAACCGCACTTAACCCAGGTGAGGAAAACAATAACAAAAGGGAGGTAACATAAATGACAAAACAGTCGCAGGGGTTCAGCAGTCTACGCAGTCGATCATCAACGCTACAGTAACATTAAAAAAAACACAGGCATACTAACCTAACATCACCAATTGATCAAAGTGGAAAAAAAACCCACCACACTACAGTCATTTAACATCTCCTATCTGTGTCATGCCTTTGAATGTAAATGCTATAGACGAGTTCTCCAAATATCGTGGGCACAAAAAAGAACAAATATATCTATACTACAAGAGCTTAATATTGAAGAAGGCTGGCTAGTGAAGAGGATTAAAGAGAGAAAACTTAAATATTTTGGCCACATTAAACGTCATGATAATTTAGAGAAGACCGTATTGGAAGGATACATAATGGGAAAAAGAAAAAGAGGAAGACCGAAACGAAGATGGCTGCAAGACATCGTTGATGATCTGGAAATGGATGCAGCAGCAGCAGGCCATCTTGCTCACAACCGAGAGGCCTACAGGAGTGCTGTTTGGGAGGCAAAGTTCCGCAAGGGACATGCAAAGGAATGAATGAATGAATCTGTGTCCATCTTGGTTCTAAAGACTGTAACAGCCGGAGGTGGGGTGGAGTATAAGTTAAATGTCTCCTCGGCGTGCGTCTCAAATAGCCTCTGACAGTCCAGGTCCAGCTCCTGGCCTTCTCGTGGCGGAAATGTTTAAATTGACAGGAGAAGGAGCGAAAGGCTTTAACATTGTTTTGTTGTGTACTATCATATTAATGCTGAAGACGTATTCTTTAATCATCAAACATCGAAGTTTCACATAACAACAGATCAAGCCTCATGAACAGTTCACTGAAATCGTTTATTTTGACAAGAATTATCCAGACTTATTATTGATAACATCATTTGGAATACATTTCGTTGTTTTCATCTTTGTAGCACATAATCTCAAAATATCACACTATCATACTTTTTAATATTCTAAATGCAGTATTTAAGCAATGTTCTCAGCTTCACGATATTCAATACTTCATACATTAATACAAAATCTCGGTGCTCGAAGTCTCAAGGTAACAAAACTTCCACATCACTTGAAGCACATCTTCAGTCTAACACTACTTCTCGATCTTTTATGTTCTTCTACTATACTGCTTGTGTTCTCTTTTCGGGTTCTGCTGGTGTTCTACTGTCTTCCTACTCTCGCTATCTCTGCCTCTAAAATCTCTATCTGTCTCTTTCTCTACATCTTTCTTTCTGAATCTGCCTCTTCCCCTCTTCAGCCCTCTTCCCTGCCTTATATTCGTAAGTTAACCGTCCAATAGACCACGCCTCCAAAAGTTGTATTGGTCATTGGATCTTCCTTTGTCTCCCAAAACCGGTCGCAAATAGCGTCATAGAATTAGCAACAACCTATACGTGTTAGTCGCTTCAATTCCATCTGTCCAATTGTTATGTTTTATTAAATAAGTCCACCATCTCTTTCATGATGTCTGCCTCAGAATTTAGTCCATTCTCTTCTGTTGCTAGACCTCTGGCCCTAACTACATCAATCAAGTGTCAACGTCTATTGTTCCATCTTGGCTACTGTATGTGTGCGTGAAGTCGCATTGTTAGTACTGGACTCATTTACGATCCCTCGGCGTAGCCATGTCTGTCTTTTACTCCTCGGTTTACCTTTGATCAGGGTTTTGGATTTCTAAGTATCTGCTCTTCGGAGCGTCCCGTCCTAATACTATGTCGCGGGAGTTTAACTCTCCCATCTTTGTTAACGTTTTTCCTTTCTGTTTATTTACTTTTCTGCTGCTATTTGATTTTACTATTTTGCCTATAATACATTTCTTGATTATATTCATAATTATATCACTAATAATATAACTACTATAATCATTACTTACAAGGCTATGCTACAAGGCGAGTATCTGGCGCCTGAAAACCAGACGCTTTCGGGTAGATGAGAGTCGTTAGTCTTGGTTGGTAGCTCATCTAGGAGAAGGAAAATTCTGATTTCAGACACCCTGCTGCCTTGTAGGTTAGGCTCTGGCCAGAGCCAAAGGCTAGTGGAGTAAACCATAAACAAACCTATGGAAGGCAAAGGGAAACCATCACTATACATTCCCAAGAACAATCATGACAATACACAATTCTTTGAATCAAAACGACGTTAATGGTGGTTCCAGTGGAACCATCTCGTCCGGTAGGGACTGTAACGTGAGACAGGTGATACCAGATCGTCATCCAACTACTGTAGGCAAAGAAAACACAAGAAACACCACAGTAACTGCAACATAGAATATTAGAACACTAACAGAACTTAGAAAACAAGAAAACATCGAACAAGAGATGAAAAGAATGAAAGTTAACATCCCTGGTTTATGTGAAATGAAATGGACTGGAGCAGGAAGCAGAGATCATAAAGACTTAAAAATAATATATTCCGGGGGAAACCAGTGTAGAAATGGAGTTGGCATAATATTGGATAAGAAGACAGCAAGAACCATGAAAGGTTTCTGGTGCATATCGGACAGAGTGTTAATGGTTAAATGACAGGGCCACCCATTAGACACAAATCTCATCAAAGTATACGCACCAACTTCAGAAAGCTCTGATGATGAGAATTTTACAACAATCTGGACATGGCAATGAAACAGTGCAAACCATGGGAAGTAAACTTTGTGCTGGGTGATTTAAATGCGAAAGTAGGGACCGAACAAGACAATGAAGCTACTGGCAAGTACGGACTACGCATCAGAAATACAAGAGGAGAGATGTTGATTGAGTGGGCAGAAAAGAATAAAATGATAATAGGAAATACTTGGTTTCAACAACACCCAAGGCGACAATGGACATAGAAAAGCGAAATAATAACATACAAAACCAGATAAATTACATTATGATCAACAGAAGATTCAGGAACTCAATAATATCCATAAAAACAAGATCAAGCGCAGACTGCAGCGGTTACCACATCCTAGTTATAGGAAAAGTGAGAATCAGCTAAAGAGGTTAAAGGTAGCAGCTAAAAACAAAGAACTAGATAGAGAACTGTTATGGAAAGATAAGGCATTACAAGAACAATATAGAACCATAGTACATAATAGTTATGATGCAATAGAGATGACTGAAACGATTGATGAGCAATGGAATATGCTTAAAGACTCTATTCAGCAAACAACTATCGAAATCCTACCTCCAAATAAACGACACGCTAAACAGGGGTGGATGACAGAAGAAATTTTGCAACTAATGGATCGGAGAAGAAGTTTTAAGGAAGATAAAGATGAATATGACAAAATAAATGAAGAAATAAGACACAAATGCAATAAAGCTAAAGAAGAGTGGCTAAATAAGAAATGTAATGAAACAGAGACACACCATCATGGAAACACAAGAGATACGTACAAACAAATAAAGGAGTTAACAAACAAAAGGACATACCACAAGACTGGTTGCTTGAAGTCAAAAGAGGGACATACAATAATTGACAGAGGTGAAATAATGGCACGATGGTGCGAATACATTAGAGAACTCTATGAGGACAATAGAAGCGAAATAGATATACGAAATAATAATGAATGGCTTCCCATATTAAAAGCAGAAGCGGAAGAGGCCATCAAAGACATGAAGGCAAACAAAGCACCAGGACCAGATAAAACCACCAAGGAAGAATTGGAAGCTTTAGGAGAGCTTGGCATAGAAATAATTACCAGATTGCTGAATGACATCTATAACAGTAACTATGTCCCATCAGATCTTTTGCAATCAGTTTTCATTGTCCTACCAAAGAAACAGAATGTATAAACTAGGAAAAATGTAGGAACAGCTTTATAAGTAATAAAGCTGTTCCTACATTTTTCCTAGTTTATACATTCTGGCATCACAGCTTTACTGCAGTGCTTCGTGTATAGTTATATACTTATACACTAATTATTGTGTGTTACCAAAGAAGCAAGGTGCAGTTGAATGTGAAGACCATCGAACCATTAGTCTTACCAGCCATGTTACCAAAATCCTGCTTCGTATTGTCATGAGAAGAGTCAGGGGCAAAATAAAACCAGAAATCGCCGAAGAACAGTGTGGCTTCGTCGAAGGAAAAGGCACAAGAAAATCCATATATGTGTATATATATATATATATATATATATATATATATATATATATATATTGATGGAAATATCAGTAGAAGTAAAGACGGACCTATACTTATGCTTCATAGATTACTGTAAAGCATTCGATAAAGTGAGACACACAGAAATTATGAGAATGCTGGACGACATCAATATAGATGGGAAAGATCTGAAACTCATCAAAAACATATATTGGCAGCAATCACAAACAATGAAGGTTGAGAACCAAATAGGAGCATTCCAAGACATAAAATTGGGAGTGAGACAAGGATGTGTTCTATCTCCTGACCTCTTCTCCTTATACGGCGAAAACATAATGATAAATATAGAGAGCTTGCCAGGAATATCAACTGGCAGGTACAACCTTAATAATTTAAGATAGGCATATGACAAAGTTCTGATCGTTAAAAGCGAAGGGGGCTACAGGCTCTTCCAGACATCGTGGTTCGTGAAAGTAAAAGTAGATGTCTCAGTCTGAATAAAAACAAGACTGAGCTGATGATCATTTCAAAGAAAAGAATACCACCAAATGTAGCATTACCATCGATGGCACCGAACTGAAACAAGTTGATAGATTCAAGTACTTAGGAACAATTATAACAGCTGATGGGAAATGTCACACCGAAATAAAAAGCAGATGTACTCAGGCCAAGTTAGCATTCCAGACAATGGAAACAAGATTCCGAGTACTTAAATGTTACATCAAGCTTGCTTTCTGTGTTTATTCAAGCAGAATCTACAGCTGCAGGTCTACAGGCTCCATGAATTTGCCTGTGGGAGAGCAGGAACAATCAAGCTTCACCGTTCCCAGCTTATGTGGAGGAAAGGTCCTCTTCTAGAACATTCGATTCTCTGCACTCGTGGCGAATCATTTTCTGATATTCAGTAGCAGGAAGTAGCACGTGTTCCTGGTCAGCTCGCGAGCCATTGGGCAAGTGTTTGTTTTGTTATCGTCGCGTGACACGTCTTTGGAATGTGCCGAAGTCGTTTCCTGAAGTTTGGCGTATAACACAATGTTTGTAGAGTGCTCGGAATAAGAGAGGCTTGGCCTTCAGTTATTTTGTACTTCTGCTGGAACTGATATCTTTTTCTTCTGTGACTGAAAAATTTACACTTCATATGTATTTTCAAGAATAGGTAAAAAAAAAAGATTCCTATATGTTATATATTGCTTTCAGTTTTTTACGAGCTATCAGAGAAAGTAAACTCAATTTATTTATTTTTAATTTGAATAAAACGTACAGATATCTTCTAGAACTATAAAGGCTCACTCTTGAAATATTACATTCCCAGGTGAAGAGCTACCAAAGAAGAAGCATACAGTGATCAGCTTCAGAAACAAAGTGAAATCTGCAGTGAGGTCAAGACGTCGCAGATTGCTCAATTCTTCTTCCTCTGCGTTCGAGGTTGTTGGTCACTTCAGATCCTGATCCCTCTCGACATGGCAAAGCTCACAGTTCTCTCCAGAGCCCTAAAGCTTTTGCCCTAAGCTTATGTCCCCTGGCCATGTCTGCATGGTTTGGGCACTCTTGAAAGATATGTTCTAGAGTCTGGACTCCATTGCCAAATGGACACTCGTCTGTGTGAAACATTTTAAGTCGGTTTAGGTGGCTCACTAGTCTGCAGCGGCCTGTCCTTAGACAAGAGGATGGTTTGCTGATGTCTTTGTAGTTGGTGTATTTGATCTGGTTCATTGCTCAATTGTGGTTTGTTGTTACAACGCGAAAGCGCGCGGCCTCTCACTACACGTTCAACAGCTAAAAGAAAATTACGGATTTAGAAGTACAGCATAGACGATGAAGAGTCCGTGCATAGTTGGCCACAGGGTCAGCCAGAAGAATTCTCTCTCTCTCTCTCACTATCTCTTTCTCTCTCTCTCCAGGAATCCAGACATAAGTGAAGGGGTCGCAGATATGCACTGCGCGTGGTGAGAACTGTCTTGAAAAGTCTTAAGGAGATTTCTATCGCATGTGCACTTTTTATTCAAATGATACATTAATTTTAATTATGGTTACATCTTTTGCAGACCTGTCCGGTAAAACAAAAATGAAGGGAGTACGTGCTGTTTAGGAATCCAAGGAATATTTATGATTTATTCTTGAAGATACATTTAAAATATAAACTTTTCATTTAAGGATAAAAATCACTTCCAGAAATACACAAAACCTGGAACAGGAGGTCAAAGTTCTCTTATTCCAAGCACTATTCCCCTTCTGCTTATGAAAGATTAACTCTTTCCGCCCCTTGCATGGACAGAGCACAAACCTGTCTTATCCTTAAACTTCTAAGACAGCCCTAGCGCCGGGTCGCCCGCACAATACGTCCCAAAAGGTCCAGGCCCTCTCTCTCCCCCCTCTCACTTTGCTCTCGTCACTTACCACGTCTGGTGTGGCGATTATAGATTATTACTTGTAGCCTGATTCAATTACAGCAGAAAATTTATGGCCATCATATACACTAGTATTAACAATCGGGACACAAACCAGAGGCCGCAGCAGACGCGAGTTTGTAAGTTCATCTTGGAGTCCCCTAGACCGAAAAATCGTATTTGATAATGATAACTACGTGTGTAAATATTTTAGCTCAGTAAATATAAGCAACAGTTGCTGAGAATCTGGTTCATATTTCTTGTATTCCCTCTAATACAGTATCCGAAAGTTTCGGGTGTTCTTGTTTGTAGGTAAATATATCTTTATTTTCTTTATTTTCTTTCGTGTCAATATCTTAGAGATGAGAGTAATTACTTTTCTTACAAAAAAAAAATGTTGTTTGCATTCTATGCCTTATATATATCGTTACGATGATTCTATTGTTTATGTTTTTAATAATTTTTTTCCCAACAACATTTTTGAGGCAGCTTTCATTTTGTTTTTAGTTAGAGTAACTGCTGTACTTGATTTTCAAAATGTAATCTGTTACTTTGAAGAAGGAAGCTCTTGACTGTGCTAAATCACAGCTGAGACACCTGAAGAAAATATTTAGTCAGTCAGTCAGTCAGTCAGTCATTTGCATGTTCCTCGCGGAACTTTGCTTGTCTTAGAGCTCTCTTGTAGGCCTTTCGGTTGTAAGCAGATTATTATCGATGCCTTGTAGAAATATTAATCCTTATAAATGTAAGTTTTCCATACATATATATATGGAAAACTATTACATTTGCAACTTAAGCCTAACACGGAGACAACTACAGGAGCTCATAAACTAACCGAATTTTTTTGGGTAAAATTTACCTCTCTGTACCTCCGTCTAGACAAATGGTTACTATCCTGGGTATATGGAGCTTCATCCAGTCCACGGTCCAGCAAATGGAGTGGCTCTAATAAAAAATATTGACATCATCTGGGTTTTGTTTATTGTTAATAAAAGGTCCACAACTGTTCTCAAACTGAAAAGTGGGTTCGCACCTACTGCGTGGACGGAAAGCCAGCCCAGTGCGCCAGAACGGTAAAAAAGTTTAAGAACCATTGACCTCTACCAGTTATTTGAAAATCAGAATCTCTTGAGCAACCAGCAAAGCTGGAAAGGTGTTCGTTATGAAAGTCTTAGATCTGTGCCAATGTTTGTGTCTGCAGTACGTTTCGAAAGAGTGGCTGGAGGAAAGATGAATCAAGAAAACTATTTCCAGTCATAATCATAGAAGCATCCAGAAATAACTTAAATAGATGACATGGAACTTTTTAAATAAAGTGCCAGTACGATTGAAATAATTGTAACATAAGAAGTCTTTTATTTAATCTGCGTTAAAATTATTTAAAGCGAAGGTAGCAACAGTTTTATAAATTACCTAGCACACAAATGTCATGTTTTGGTTGTCGCCTTAATCATATAACAAAAATAACAGAAAGAAATAGGAAAAGAGAAAATATAAATTGGGTTTATTTAATCTAAATTTCCCCACAAAATTTAACAACGAATAACAGTGACTATAAATCACAAATTACAGAGATAAAGGTAAAATTACCAAGATAAGAAACAAATCCGTGAACTCATGTGAGAATGTGATTTTGAAATTTCGTGAATCGCGGGGAGAAAGAATTGAATTTTTTCTAAACCACTTTTTTGTTTTCAAGAAAATTATTAATCCGACTGAGAAAGAAAAGGAATTTGAAGGAAAACTTCAATAAACCGAGGACCAAGTGGCTCATTTTGTGTGTGTTCATGTTTCTGTTTCTATAGTTCGTGCGTGTTCGACTTTTAACTTCAGTGTTCATGCCATGATGAGTTACTGCGGTGTATGTCCTGAGACTGGATCTGGTGTTTTGTTTTTCCTGAGAGTGGATCTGGTGTTTTTTCCTGAGAGTGGATCTGGTGTTTTTTTCATGAGAGTGGATCTGGTGTTTTTTTCCTGAGAGTAGATTTGGTGTTTTTTTCCTGAGAGTGGATTTGGTGTTTTTTTCCTGAGAGTGGATCTGGTGTTTTTTCCTGAGAGTGGATTTGATGTTTTTTCCTGAGAGTGGATCTGGTGTATTTTTCCTGAGAGTGGATCTGGTGTGTTTACATTATAGCGGATCTGATGTTTTTACTTGAGAGCGCATTTTTTTCTTTTACTGAAGAGTAGATGCTGTATGTATTTTCCGAGAGTGGATGCTATAGTTTTCTCTGCTGGTGATTGGTGGTTTTTCATTATAGGGGCTGCAGTGGTTTTACCTTTTAGTGGCTCAGTGATTTTTCACAAAGGTGGCTGCATTTTTCTTTTCTGATCGTGCTTTTATAAGCTCTCCTAACTTGTACCTGTACTTGCAGGAACTCCCTGTAACTGCGAGCTGTTGTTCTTTGCAGCCGATGCTGTAGAGATGTTGAGGCGCAGCATCGTATCGGCGTGGGAGCTGGTTATGGCGGCTACTTTTTCAGTCCCAGAGTACAGCTAAAAAGTAGGGGGTGTGCAATGCTTCTTTATAAGACTCTACCACCATGCGGACTATGGCGATCCCTGCCCCGTTAGCCAGGCTAGGCCTGTTATGGGGGTACCACGGAGAGGTGGGACAGGGTCTTGGTCAGCTATGGGTCGCTGATTGCGTCATCGGACGTCTTCACCCCAGAGATCTCCTGAAAGAGGCTGTAGTGTGTGTGTTTTCTTTCCTGGTAGTGACAAAGATGGTTTTTAACGATGGCAGCTCTCTTTTCCTGACGGTTGCTCCAGTTTTCATGATAACGATTGCACTGGTTTTTTAGATAGCGGCAGCGCCCATTTTCCTATATACTGTGCAGGGGGGTGGACAACAAGAAAAGAGTTTAATTTATGATCTCTGGTGTACTTTTGTGTATTAATCTGCTAAAAATAATAAGAATTTAATTTATGATTCTCTGGTATAATTGTATGTATTAATCTCTCTCGGATAATTCTGGAGATCATGATAAGTTTGTAGTGCTAATTGTAAACATGTCACATCTGTTTTTAATAACTATGAGATTGCATACAGTTAGTACATGCTACTTTTTAAAAAAAATTATGGATGGTGGTTTTATTACCAGCAGCGTAGATAGAGAGGCAGGAAAAGTAGCTCTGAGTAGGATTATGTAGCGGTAATCAGTTCTAAAAACTTTGATATAAAGAGCCCAGTATATTATAAGTGTCAACGCTAGTTATGAATTGTTATACTGGCAATACATTGTTTCTGAACCAACATTTTGTTGCATTGATCCTTGTAAATTGAGAGTGGCGATGAATTCACGATCACTGGATGGTCTCTAGTGTTACTGAAAATAGTATCTAGGCCAGAATGCACACACAGAACAAGCAGTACCCCAAAGTTATTTCCAGGGCCTCCGAGAGATACTTTGGAAGAGGATTCAAAACTCCCTCTCCCCCTTTTTTAATATCTTTTCATCCACTAAGGAATCCACCGATGATCTCCGGACCCACTTTTAAACGAGGAAACACCGTCCATTCCCTGACGCGATGTATCGGCTGGATCTCTCTGTTGTAGATCTTGGTTGTGTCAAATGCCCTTATGGCATTCCTTAGCACATCTTGATCTAGAGATGCGACTCTGTACCTACACATAATCGCTACTGTCCAGGATGCTATAAAACGAATACTTGCCATTATCAAAAGAAAAATGATATTGTGCAGCCTTTTTTATTATATTAGAACTGTTATGCATGTCAAAACTTTTACATAGCTGTATTATAGCACTTCCTAGTACTAGGCCGCCATTAGAAAAGCCTTCTAAATGAAGGAGAAGGAGCCGAAGTAATCCGCTGTGAGGTGGAACTTAGCGGAAGAAAGCCAGTTTCTCTTGTAGGAAGAAAATATAATATATTATTTTAAATGTAACATTTTTCTCCCACAGGCAACCATGATGAAAATCAGTTTATCTCGATGGACACAGGCAATGACGGCTATAGCTGTGTTTATTGCATGGACAGTAACATCATTTCTGTGTCACAAATGCGGGAAGATGTTCCTGCAGCTCTCAGAAAAGACTCTTAATCTTTCAGAAGATGACAGCGACACCGCCAGAAAGTCCATGGTCCGGTTTATCTTGGCCTTGACTCTGACAGTTGTCCAGGTAAGAGAGGGGCACTGATGTGTCAGGTGACAGTTAGTGGTTTCCTTTAAACGCCGTGAAACCTGTTCGTTTACACTTGTTATGACACGAGGATGGGAAGATATGACCACATACTGTGTTAATTTGCCCTTGACAAGTCGGCCTGTACTGCCAGGTGCACTATCTGAGCAATTATACTAGGCTCTGCTGGATTCTAGTAGTTAAAACAACAAACACACATAGTAGAAAAGACGTAAATCGTATACTTTGATGCCAGCACATATGGCAACGTGCAACGTTTTAAAATTTTATTTGAGACACCTGTCACAAAAATAGGTACAAAAGCTCTGCACAGTCTTTTCAGCTTTTTTTTTCTAAATAGTTCTACCTGAAAACAAAACATAATGTTAAAAGAATGAAGTGTGACCGTCCTCTAATTTTATCTGCTCAGTAAAGGGTTAAAAGTATTTTAAAGATCGTCGTCATTCCTTCCTCAGTATAAAAATATCTGGGGATTTTCTCATAATTACGTAACTAGTAAAGCTTATGCTATGTTATATCTTCCTGAAAGATGCATTCTCTTCAAAATTTTAATTTTCTCTGAATTAAGGGTGACAGGAACATAACATGGCCGGGGATGTTGTTGGGTTCATAGACCTGCTTGACAACATTTTCTGCATGACCCATCCATGATTTGCCCCTCTTCAGCCTATCACCCTTTTCTTTGAGGAGCTCTTGATGCAGTGGGTGCTCCTTGGCTGCACTTATCTTTAGGTGAGCGAGATCTTGATCTTGTGATAAAAGGTGGGGCAAAGCAAGAAGGTATCTCATCGCTACATAGGAGGTTTCTCTCTTACATCCCAAAATAATTCGCATTGCTTCATTTTGAACCTGAATAGGGATGATGTTCTAGGTGAGCAGTGAGGAGGGCTAAGGCGTACTCGATGGCTGCAAGGACTAGGCCCTGGTACAGAAGTAAGACTAGTCTCTGCTCAATGTTGGCAGTGACCATGACCTTCATTGCCGAGTAGACCTTTGCGAGCCTTTGTTATCACGTGGTCAACATGTTCCTTGGAACATAGACTGCGATGAAACTTGACTCCTAAGTGTGTCATCAAGTTAGTTCTGGTCACATCCTCGCCACCCGATCTCTGTGTTAACAGTGCAGTTATTCTGTGAGAACCATGTCATTGTTAACAGTGCAGTTATTCTGTGAGAACTATGTCATTGTTAACAGTGCAGTTATTCTGTGAGAAACATGTCATTGTTAACAGTGCAGTTATTCTGTGAGACCTATGTCATTGTTAACAGTGCAGTTATTCTGTGAGAAACATGTCATTGTTAACAGTGCAGTTATTCTGTGAGAACCATGTCACTGATGCTTTTGTAGGGTTGACAATGGCTTTAGAAACGTCACACCAGAGGGAAATTCGATTAAGTTCCCTCTGAAATGCGTTGGCAGTCTCCTGTCCGTCTTTTCTCTGTCGATACACTAGAATACCATCAGCAAATGACGGAGTACTTCTCCTCCCAACAAGTTGTTGTTCAGTGGTTCTCACCGTATACACATTGAATAAGGCTCGTGACAACGGTGACCCTTGCAGCAAACCTGGACATATTGTTATCAGCTCTAAGACAATCTGACACATCTCTAAACCTGGACATAGTACTATCAGCTCTAGGACAATCTGACACATCTGTAAAGCTGGACACATTGATTTCAGCTCTGAAGACCAACTGCCACATGTGTAAACCTGGACAGATTGTTATACGCTCTAAAGACTAACTGCCACATGTGTAAACCTGGACATAATGTTATCGGCTCTGAAGATCAGCTGCCACATCTGTAACCCTGGACATAATGTTATCAGCTCTGAGGACCAATTGCCACATCTATAAATCTGGACATAATGTTATCAGCTCTGAAGACCAACTGCCACATCTATAAATCTGGACATAATGTTATTAGCTCTGAAGACCAACTGCCACATCTGTAAACCTGGACATAATGTTATCAGCTCTGAAGACCATCTGCCACATCAGAAAACCATTTTTATCTGGATCAGGGCTTGAGCTATGCAACTGATGAGGAGCAATGCGGATTAGGTTGAATGGCACTTTGTTGTACGCATCTTCTAGGTGTACTGCAGCTTCGTATGTCTCTACTCGGCCTTGAAATTCTTCAAGGTCGTCTTGAGCAAAGACAACAGCGTTGATAAATGTCTCTTTGTTACTCCTATACCCTTCACGTGTGGGCAGGAACATGCAACGTCCTTCCAAGTCACTGGCGAGTTTATGTGCAACAAATTTCTCCACTAGACTGCCAACAGTGTTCTGCTTTGTGATGATTCTGTAGGCCCTGATCTGGCAATGATCTTCGTTTGGCTTTAGCAGCAGTAGAGAGATAAAGTCACAAAGAGCTGACAAAATACAAGTGGCCAAGTCCCTATCAGATCTCTTATTTATGCTTCCACTTGGAAGGTTTTTTGACCAAACTGAGACAAGTAGATGAACTGAGGTAGAATGGCTGTCCTGTCTGCATTATCCAGGCTTCCAATTTGAAGATTTATGAGCATAAGAACACAGGTCGTCCCAAAAGTAAGCTTATGAGAGTTATATATATATATATATATATATATATATATATATATATATATATATAATTAATGTATTTGGACATAAAACACACTGTCCACATGACGACACTTTGTTTTTTTTATGTGGTCGACATGACTTCTGAAACATTTGTCCAAGCGTAGGACATATTTTTTGATGGCTCTGTCGTAAAATGTAATGTCCTGGACACAGGGCCACTGTGTGACCAATGTTTCAACATCCTCATCACCCTGAAATGTGTGGCCGCCAAGAAAGGAGGGTAGAGAAGAGAAAGACTTTCCCCAGATCGGGGCTGTATGGCGGATGGTGCAGATTCGTCCATGGAGAATGTAGCAAGAGTTACCAGATCTATGGTGCTGTGTGTGGGTGGGCGTTATTATGGAGGAGCAACACATTTTTTGTCAACAGCTCAAGACGACTACGTCTGATGGCGGCTCGTAAAGTTTCAGGTTTTGGACAACACGCAGCTGCATTCATTTTTTGTTACTTCCCTTTCCAGGGAATCGACTTACGTCCTTCTGCCCCCAAAACACAGAAGCCATCACGTTGCCACAGACGCCACGTCCTTAAATTTTCTGGTTTGTTTGTCAAAGTTGATCCCACTACTTGTCCAGGGCATCAGCAGTGCATCCCTCTTTTCCTCAAAAAATGGCGCCGCGCAAGATGTAACATAAGAACATAAACAATATGGACATGTCCTGTAAGTTAAACGCTTCACAAGTACTTCCAGGTAAGACATTTCACACCACGGACGAACATTTGCCACAAAAGGGCGATAGTAGCACCCTCATTGTCAAAATACATCAGGTGAGTATAATGGATGGCTCTTGATGATTATGTTATTCAAAGTAGATGTATCATGTGAAGGAGCATATCAAAATTATCGCAGCTAAACAGATATGACGTATTCCAGTGGTACAATTTCACCACCACAACCACATGGAATCCACCAGTAGGCAGTCAGTCAGTCAGTCATGTGCATGTTCCTTGCGGGACTTTTGCCTCTCTAACAGCTCTCCTGTAGGCCTCTTGGTTGTAAGCAAGTTGCCCTGCGGCGGATGCGTCCTTTTGCAGACTATCAACGATGTCTTGCAACCATCTTCGCCTTGATTATGTTCTCTTTTTTCCCATTATGCACCCTTCGATAAAGATTTTCTCTAAATTCTAATGACGTTTAATGTGTCCAAAATATTTAAGTTTCAGTAGACAGAAAACACAAAAGTGTAGACCTTAACAGTCTCATACAATCTCACACAACAAGTAATGAATATGAAAACGAGCTTCACCTTTACATCGACTACACAAGACGAAGACTAAGCGAAAAAGAACGTGAAAAGCACAAACTGTGTAACTTTCACAGCTCGTGTTCAGTCCCATACGGTCTGATGCACGTGCTCTTGCAAACCTACAACTGAACTTAAAGGTTATCCCCAATGGCAAATAATATACCATACTCAGAGGCATCTAATCTACACAACTTATTTCTCCTTACAGTCGGTTCTGTTACACGTGGGTAGACTGGATGCTTCCATACCATACTTGCACTTTTCGATTCTAAGGTACTATGGTCAACTCATGTCCCATCAGCGGTGATATTGCCTTCTAGAAAGTCTTGACGTATGCTGTTCTCTTTGCCTTGTGATCCTCGGAAAGAGCTCCCGGGACCCATCGTTCTAGACACTGTTTCACATGATAGATTCAAGTCATGAATCACCTCGTATAGTCCCATTCGTCAGTTCTCCTATATCGAACGTTCGATGCGCATTTAGTTCATTGCTGTACCTGCTGTCGTGGCTCTGCCATTCCGCAACTACATCACAGCTCGCTTCAAAATTATGTTCATATTGCAACACCCTGTCGACTCATCACATTGTCTCCGTAGACGTCTACCAACCGGCGACGAATGTCTACATTTGACACTTGCTTTACGTTTAGAAATCGTATCAAAGCAAGAACCTCCTGTTTTAACCACTGCTCCAGTCATCCCTATATCTTTAACTAACGGATGCTGCCTAGATGGTGCTGATTACTGCTGCCATCTGGTCTGGTGTTGCTAACTGACGAATATGGAAAAAAAACTACTACTGTGGTCATTAGTACTATACCACTTTTATGGACGTTATATACCTTTCGAACGTACTTTTGGGACACTCCTCTTACGTTAACGATTGAGTAAAAAAGTTATGTACCCAAGAAGACATCAGAGCAAAATTTATATTTTAAAAACTATCTAAAAGATAAGTGAAATATCCACAGTCTTGTTTATATGTATCGTTGTGAAGTAGATAAAATAAACTGTTGAAGGCAAATTTGCATATCGATCGTAAAATCTAATAGCATTATAAAACTGATCGAAAAAGTGTAAGATGAGTATATCTGCATATATTCTCTACAGTTTTATCACTTGTTAGCTAGTATACAGTCTGTTTAATTTTAATTCAGTTTATTTTGTATTTCACCAATGTTTCATGATTTCGTACTTTAAAGAAATAATGCATTTTGTATTGCTTTTTACAAGAAAGCAATTAACTCCAGGTGTCTGAATAGGAAATCTAAAAGAGGATGTCTTTTATACTTGATTTTAAAAGATGTATTTAGATTCCTTTCTGTATACAGAGCGCAGCGTGTTTCCTATTCATGCGATTAGACCACGAACAAAGAGGTTTGGTGCAGCCAAGGGCGATAAGTCTTCTAATCTCTTCACACGTATTGGCTACACTGGCCGCCAACTACAGCATGGCTTACATTGAGGTAAAACTTGTCATTGTAAAACTCTTCACGTGCCACAAGCAATAAACGCGGACGGTCCCATTTGTGCCACACAAAAAGCGCGGGTCTTGATATGTATGTGGGATATTGTTGGAAAAGTGAATGTAACAAAGTATTTCCACGTTAAAAGTATACGTATTATGCATCAAAATCGAATAGCTGCAAATGTAAGAAGATTTCATAAATGAAGAGTATTTTCAGAGAAAAAGAAGTAGTGTGATGATTTTAGCTGATAGTTGTGTACTACATACCATCGGATAGGTCGAGATGTACACTTTTTACCATCGGCGATGTCTAGATCTTCTTAGATTTCATCCGATTTCGTCGTGTGGTGGCATTCTCACTAAAATAATGTCTGAAATAACCTTCTCACTACTTCTCCAGTCCATTTAATAGGTCTAGATCTACTTGGGATACATTCAGGAACAATGATCTGGTCTTAGGAGATGTCCTTATGCCACCGAAATCACAATAAATATTGAAATTTCTCGATTAAAAACATCGATTTCACTCTGTTGTTAGCCACGCTTTGGATTAAACTATGAACCGTCACCAGACATGGACAGATAAAACGTGCACAATCGCAAGTTACACCGGTTTTACGCTGAAACGAACCAAACCTCGCTATATCGAGGATGGCGCTTACAAGCCTAATCGGAAGACCTCGCTATAACGAGGTTGGCAGGGGAAGAGTAGAGTCGAACTACTTTCTACCAGAGCTTGCAACGAATGATTATACCTACCTAATTCTTGAAGACGTTAGAGTATTTAATAGTTGTGGTGAAGCTAACATGAAGATATTAGCTTGTAGTATTCAGTCAATTAAGACACATTCGCAACATTATCCATCTTCACATCTAGTCGACTTGAAAAGGTCCTTAGGATATTAATTGATCATGAAGAGTCCAACGTGACTGCATGTTATAAAGTCACAAAATGAGTTGATAGAAAACATATTTACTATTATTGAAGACCATGCTGTTGTAATGTTGAAACATTAAGAGGCTATATAATTCACGTATATAATTTATTATTAATTGTTCTTACTGACAAATCTGAACAACATATTCTATTATTGTTATCTTTGTTAATATCCGTTGGCAACATTATTTTCGCTCAAGC
Source organism: Achatina immaculata (assembly GCA_009760885.1). Taxonomy (NCBI): domain Eukaryota; kingdom Metazoa; phylum Mollusca; class Gastropoda; order Stylommatophora; family Achatinidae; genus Lissachatina; species Lissachatina immaculata. Next base: position 15,510,960 of record CM019707.1, read on the forward strand.
TCACAATGGTTGCACTGTCAGTGGATAAGAAATCCGGATCAGATAAGAAATCATTAAAATTTATTTCTTATTAATATTTCATTGTTAAAGATGTTAATCCGTTACATTAAAAAAAAACGAGTGCATATCAAAACAGTAACTCACTAAACTAAATGTTTTCAAATTCTCCTAAGACATTTATAATTTCCAATTCGGCTCTTCTGGCGTAGACTGACCACCAAGTCTCTAACCACGATCGTCTAATAAAGGTCCAAAACAAAGTCTCCGACTGGCCAATCCGATGCCTTCCCTGTGTCATGCTATCTACTCTGTAGATATATTAGTCTGAGATTTTTAAAAAAAACATCAGGGAGTGTTTGTTTACATCGGTCCAAACAATCTGCCTTTATCGGTCAAGTGATTTTACATGGTGTGGAAACTTTATTATGGCGAGCGAGAGACCACCATAAAACAAATAAACAGAAGCTGTAGCCACAGAAATAAAGTGACAGACAGAGAAATATATAAAGTGTGCCTAGTGATGTCCTTCAAAAATGTTAACAACGTGTTCTTTTTATTTTGCCCTTAAAGTGTACGTGTTTAAAAATTATTTTAACACTTAAAAAGAAAAGACTTGTTCGAATGATCAGGCCAAACTCGTTTCAGTCATGGACGACCCAAGATATGAAAGGAATTCTCAGGGACGTTGTGGGATATTGTTGGAAAAGTGAATGTAACAAAGTATTTCCACGTTAAAAGTATACGTATTATGCATCAAAATCGAATAGCTGCAAATGTAAGAAGATTTCATAAATGAAGAGTATTTTCAGAGAAAAAGAAGTAGTGTGATGATTTTAGCTGATAGTTGTGTACTACATACCATCGGATAGGTCGAGATGTACACTTTTTACCATCGGCGATGTCTAGATCTTCTTAGATTTCATCCGATTTCGTCGTGTGGTGGCATTCTCACTAAAATAATGTCTGAAATAACCTTCTCACTACTTCTCCAGTCCATTTAATAGGTCTAGATCTACTTGGGATACATTCAGGAACAATGATCTGGTCTTAGGAGATGTCCTTATGCCACCGAAATCACAATAAATATTGAAATTTCTCGATTAAAAACATCGATTTCACTCTGTTGTTAGCCACGCTTTGGATTAAACTATGAACCGTCACCAGACATGGACAGATAAAACGTGCACAATCGCAAGTTACACCGGTTTTACGCTGAAACGAACCAAACCTCGCTATATCGAGGATGGCGCTTACAAGCCTAATCGGAAGACCTCGCTATAACGAGGTTGGCAGGGGAAGAGTAGAGTCGAACTACTTTCTACCAGAGCTTGCAACGAATGATTATACCTACCTAATTCTTGAAGACGTTAGAGTATTTAATAGTTGTGGTGAAGCTAACATGAAGATATTAGCTTGTAGTATTCAGTCAATTAAGACACATTCGCAACATTATCCATCTTCACATCTAGTCGACTTGAAAAGGTCCTTAGGATATTAATTGATCATGAAGAGTCCAACGTGACTGCATGTTATAAAGTCACAAAATGAGTTGATAGAAAACATATTTACTATTATTGAAGACCATGCTGTTGTAATGTTGAAACATTAAGAGGCTATATAATTCACGTATATAATTTATTATTAATTGTTCTTACTGACAAATCTGAACAACATATTCTATTATTGTTATCTTTGTTAATATCCGTTGGCTACATTATTTTCGCTCAAGCTCACAATGGTTGCACTGTCAGTGGATAAGAAATCCGGATCAGATAAGAAATCATTAAAATTTATTTCTTATTAATATTTATTGTTATAGATGTTAATCCGTTACATTTAAAAAAAACGAGTGCATATCAAAACAGTAACTCACTAAACTAAATGTTTTCAAATTCTCCTAAGACGTTTATCATTTCCAATTCGGCTCTTCTGGCGTAGACTGACCACCAAGTCTCTAACCACGATCGTCTAATAAAGGTCCAAAACAAAGTCTCCGACTGGCCAATCCGATGCCTTCCCCGCGTCATGCTATCTACTCTGTAGATATATTAGTCTGAGATTTTAAAAAAACATCAGGGAGTGTTTGTTTACATCGGTCCAAACAATCTGCCTTTATCGGTCAAGTGATTTTACATGGTGTGGAAACTTTATTATGGCGAGCGAGAGACCACCATAAAACAAATAAACAGAAGCTGTAGCCACAGAAATAAAGTGACAGACAGAGAAATATATAAAGTGTGCCTAGTGATGTCCTTCAAAAATGTTAACAACGTGTTCTTTTTATTTTGCCCTTAAAGTGTACGTGTTTAAAAAGTATTTTAACACTTAAAAAGAAAAGACTTGTTCGAATGATCAGGCCAAACTCGTTTCAGTCATGGACGACCCAAGATATGAAAGGAATTCTCAGGGACGTTGTGGGATATCACAGGAAGACTAAAGAATCAACCAAAGGAATTTAACAAAATATTAGCTACACACTACACAGAAGACATGACAAACAGGCTAAACAGCCAGGCAACTAATCACATCTAGTATCAGATGAGAACCAGGCAACTAATCACACCTAGTATCAGATGAGAACCAGGCAACTAATCACACCTAGTATCAGATGAGAACCAGGCAACTAATCACACCTAGTATCAGACGAGAACCAGGCAACTAATCACACCTAGTATCAGACGAGAACCAGGCAACTAATCACACCTAGTATCAGACGAGAACCAGGCAACTAATCCCACCTAGTATCAGATGAGAACCAGGCAACTAATCACACCTAGTATCAGATGAGAACCAGGCAACTAATCACACCTAGTATCAGATGAGAACCAGGCAACTAATCACACCTAGTATCAGACGAGAACCAGGCAACTAATGACACCTATTATCAGATGAAAACCAGGCAACTAATCACACCTAGTATCAGATGAGAACCAGGCAACTAATCACAACTAGTATCAGATAAGAACCAGGCCATAGACTTTCTTTTTTAAATCAGAGGAAAGAACAGACGCAATTTTACAGACAAATGTTCACAGCTTTATACATTTCGTAAAATTCCAGCAAACAGTAATATAAGCACAATATCTAGCTGAACATTTTCAAGAATTTGAAGAGCACAGGATTTTTACTGACAAAGCTCTGGGCCATCTTGAAGATCGGGGATCACAATTTAGCTGATCTCCCTGATTGAGATGACACGCTTGTATATGACACGAAATCTTTGAGTTACGTGCGTCTGATTAACATACAACGTGAAGTTACGAACGACCTCTATAAAGTCTAGTATACTAAAAATTGAAGTTACAAGAGACGGTTCGTAATAACAAACGTGCGCTATTTGCTGTGCGCATCAAAACATTGGAAGGATACATAATGGGAAAAAGAAAAAGAGGAAGACCAAAACGAAGATGGTTGTAAGACATCGTTGACGATCTGCAAATGGATGCCGCAGCAGCAGGCCATCTTGCTCACAACCGAGAGGCCTACATGAGTGCTGTTTGGGAGGCAAAGTTCCGCAAGGAACATGCAAATGAATGAATGAATCAAAACATTGCGCACCTACAGCGGTTAGTCGGTTTCTTTAATGTCCTTTTACGCATATATTTATATCTTATATTACATAACTGATGTTGGATACGAACCGTAATTGTACGCTCCACCTTAAGTACAAATTCGACTTAAGAACAGGAAAGAAATTCATTCGTAACTCAAGAATTTCCTGTATTAGCATTTCGTGTGATATACATTACAAAATGTTGCTCCCTTTCATACACAGCCTCTATTGCTTCGGGTATGTCTAATGTTCGTGCTGCAGAACACAAGCAGCACAATCAGTAGACATACCTGAAGCAAAAAACGGAACTAAACATCAATACAGGAGCAGTAACGATTAGTGAAGTACAGGAAGCAATAAAGTGATCTACAGAGTACACACCACCTCGAACAGCTTTAGGGTACAAACAGGAGTAAAGCAGGGATGTGTACTATCACAAACATTATTCATTTTAGCAGTGGACTGGTTAATGAAAAGGCAACAAAAGATAAACGCGAGGATTAAAATGGACACTCGACACAGTGCTGGAGGACCTTGACTTTGCAGAAGACACTTGTCTACTGTCAAGCAGGTACAAAGATATAGAAGATAAAATAAACAAACTAACTCAGAGTGCAAACAACATAGGACTAAAGATCAACGTAGGAAAGACAAAGTTAATGAAGCAAAATGTGAACAACAGAAATGTACTCAGAGTAGATAACAAGCTAGTGGAAGAGGTCAACGATTTTGTATATCTTGGTAGTAGAGTAGTAGAAGATGGAGACAACACAGAGCACATCAACAACAGACTTACTAGAGCAAACCAGGCTTTTGCAGTGCTGCAGACTATATGGAAATCTAAAAAAAAAACTAAGCAATGAAGATGAAAATCAGGATATTTAAAAGTAATGTTCTAGGTGTACTACTCTGTGGAAGTGAATGCTGGAAAATCACCAAAACACCTGAATTCTTTCCAGACTACATGTTTACGAAGAATTAGAATAGCATTTTGGCCAAACATAGTAAGAAATAACATCATTTTGGCAGAAATGCAGATGAAACCACTGACAGCAATTATTGAGGAAAGACGCTGGCGATGGTTGGGACATGTGCTCAGAACGACTGACAACTCACTACCAAAAATGGCACAAGGTGGACACCACAGGGGAACAGAAGTAAGGGTAGACCAAAAGAGACGTGGAGAAGAACAATAGAGAAGATGTTGAGCAATAGACGGCTCACCTGGGCAAGAGCGGAAAAAAGCAAAGGACGGGCATTTGTGGAAAACCCTTGCGGAAGCCTCATGTGCCTTGGCCGCTTAAGATTCAGAGAGAGAGAGATAGAGAGAGAGGGAGATAGAGAGAGAGGGAGAGAGGGAGATAGAGATAGGGAGATAGAGAGAGATAGAGAGAGATAGAGAGAGATAGAGAGAGAGAGATAGATAGAGAGAGAGATAGAGAGAGAGGGAGATAGAGAGAGAGAGATAGAGGGAGATAGAGAGAGATAGAGAGAGAGGGAGATAGAGAGAGATAGAGAGAGATAGAGAGAGAGATAGAGAGAGATAGAGAGAGAGGGAGATAGAGAGAGAGATAGAGAGAGAGGGAGATAGAGAGAGAGGGAGAGAGATAGAGAGAGAGGGAGAGAGATAGAGAGAGAGAGAGAGAGAGAGAGGAGAGAGATAGAGATAGAGAGAGGGAGAGTTAGAGAGAGAGGGATAGAGAGAGAGGGAGAGATAGAGAGATAGAGAGAGATAGAGAGTATATCTTTGGAAATTTATATCTTAGCATATATAAATTACATTTACATCTTGCACATTAATATTTATCAGAACATTTATATCTTCGTACATTTATATCTTGGCATATATAAATCACAACATATATATCTTTTCACAGTTTTTTTTATGATTTTTTTGCGTAATTCATTTTAGACGGAATGCCACACATACTTCTTTCTTTCTTTCTTTCTTTCTTTCCTCCTTTCGCTTCAGCAGCTGATCAGGAACCATAGTTGTGTTGAACTGCACGTTGTTCTGAAAGATATCAAGGGAGACTAGAAAGTTCTGTTCTTGAATCTAATAAATTTGCTCAGGTCTTTCCATGACTTCTTATTCGCCACGGACATTCTCCTGTAATGTATTTTGAACTTATTAATTTGCTGGAGCTGAAAATTTTATAGATCTTTGGTACCTGTTTATGCAGAATTTATACCAGAATTATGCAGAAACTGGAGTTAACTGAGAATTTAGCAGGTTGTCAATTAGCAGGTGTCAGTTAACAGCTTAGCAGTTTCAGCTAGCAGGTATTAATTAACAGGTGTCAGTTAGCAGGTGTCAGTTAACAAGTGTCAGTTATCACGTGTTAGTTAACAGGTGTCATCAGGTAGCAGGTCTCAGATAACAGGTGTCATTTAACAGGTGTCAGCTAGCAAGTGTCACTTAGCAGGTGTCAGTTAACAGGCGTCAGTTGGCACGTGTCTGTTAGCAGGTGTTAGTTAGCACGTGTCAGTTAACAGCTGTCATTTAGCAGGTGCATTTAGCAGGTGTCAGTAGGTATCAGTTAGAAGGTGTTAGTTAACAGGTGTCAGTTAGCTTGTATTAGTCAGCAGGTGTCATTTAACAGACATCAGTTAACAGGTGTTAGTTAACAGGCATCAGTTAGTAGTTGTCAGTTAATAGGTGTCAGTTAGCAGGTGTCAGTTAATAGATGTTTGTTAGTTATATATTTTTATTTTACCGTTTTGACATGTAGAAATAAATGAAGAACAGTTCACAGACCAGACATAATATGGTTTAATCACCCATATAAGAACATACACATATCAATCTTCTATACACCAAATCACCTGTACCTGTAAAATGCAAAACAATATAAAAATAAATAGAAAATATATCACTCTGATATCGTTTTCACTGATAACTGCCCGAAATATGAAGATTTTCAATTTAAGTATGAGCAACTCATGAAAATCGAAGCATACTTTGTCGATAAATAGTTATTTGCTACACTATATAATCAACGAAGTATAATATTCTCGTTCCTTTTGTTTTTAATATGTATTTCAGTTTTATTTTCTAAGTCGTAAAATAGAAGATTTAATGATTTTCTTGGATTAACACAGACTTATGTTCCAAATTAAATTGTTACGAGATTGACGTAGATTGACGTAAAAGAAAAGAAATGCTGCACATTTACTTAATGAAATAACCATAAACCTGCCATGAATAGGGATTTAAACATTCCAACAATTTTTTTAGTCAATTTCATCCCTAATGTCACATGGTTAACAGGATAAACTTGAGTTGGTAATCACAGATAAACACAGATAAAAGTTATAAATCTACGTATCAGATGGCGTGCAAAAACATAACGTAACAAATAAATTTATCCATAATCTAGACAGTGCGTGTCCGGAACTATAGTTATTTTACATCCGGAAATATAATCTCGCATATCCAGCGTTTTAGTCGGCGTATGTCCGGCGCTAAAGCCAGTGTATGTCCAACATTTAATCTGTTCATGTCCGGAACTAAAGTCTGTGTATGTCCGGCACTCTAGCTCCTATATGTCCGACACTATAGTCTGTGTATATCCAGTATGCAAGATATATAATATCTGTTCTCCTTTTTGACGACCATAATATCCTTTATTACCTGTAAAATTATTCAACCTTACTTTGTAAAGCATGTAAGAGATAATCATAGAAAAGAAAAGAAAAGATCAGCAGACAAAGCACTCTAGACTAAAGAGAAAGATATATAGTCCGAGAGTGAATGGGCTTGGAACCCTGGACTCCAGTAGCACTAACAACCGCTTAGCCAGGATAAGACACCTTCCCTCTCTACTTTTTTGTCTGTTTCAGGCGGCGTCCACTCAGGCCATCAAGCTAACAGAACCAATCATAATGGCGATCGCTCATCACGTGGTCTTTCAGACGGCCGTCCCGACTCAAACAACAATTAGTATACCCCTGATTATCTTTGGAGCTTTGGTATTTACAGGTAATAAATGTGGAATACACAGACTCTCGTAGAATTATAAACTCGTCTGCTTTATCAACCATTGTGCATGTTTTTAATTCTTCTTTTTTTTTTAAAATTCAGTCAACGTATCGAAAGAAAACAGAAAGTTATGGAAAAAATTTTTTCTTGTATTTCAAATGATAAGGCATAATATTCTGTCCACAGAGTTTGCTGACTGAACTATAGGATGATACTAAATCCGTTGACCCAACTATAATTGTTTTTATTTTCTTTGATCTATCTATCTATCTATCTATCTATCTATCTATCTATCTATCTATCTATCTATCTATCTATCTATCTATCTATCTATCTATCTATCTATCTATCTATCTATCTATCTATCTATCTATCTATCTATCTATCTATCTATCTCTCTGCCTGTCTGTCTGTTTGTCTGTCTGTCTGTCTGTCTGTCTTAATTAATATCTAGAACCCAGTACTGCAACCTGCAATACCTTTCTGTTGGTGAATCCACACTTAAATTATAAGTCTCACATATGTATATATTATAAACATTACATGAATAAATCTAACGGGTTCTAGGTTACTCGATGTAGTCAGCACTTACAACATCATACTTAGGACATAATTTATTCCAGGATACTCAACGCTTATATACTTGCAATGTCAAGAACAACATAGATCCAAGCATACAACGACATGCTCCTCCACCGGCCACACAACCCGAACTGGCTAAAAAAATTTTTGCAGGGCTTTTCTTTTTACCAAACGGAGTTCAGGAAGTTATCTCCTTACGTTCGAAAGTTGGCTGCGCTCTTCACAGTTTGAAAGATGAAACAAATGTATACTATTTATATCTGTCTAATTCAATTCTTTGAATATAATCAGGCGTTCCTCTGTGTCTTCCTGTCCATGAGTTCATTCCTAAACTATTTTTTGTTCCTTTCACACAGGCAGCACAAGCGCCAACAACTTGGCAGATTCTGTAGGAATTTCCTTGGCCTTCGCTTCCAACATTATCCTCGCTGCCAGGAACATCACGCTCAAGAAAGTCCAGAATGGCTCCACTGAAAGAACAGCTTTTGTTCTGAAGCCGTACACTCACATTTTCCTGACATTTCTTATATTTGGCATTTTCATGACTCTGCTGTTATATCTGGAACATCGGGATATAGTTCCCTGGTATTTATTACATGCAGTGGGACTGTGTCTGATATCTGGGTGTTTCCATGTGGCTTATTCATATATATCAACGACCATTGTACTGAAGGTATGAATATTTATTATTGTTCTTGTTTGAATTATATGACATTCGAGTTCTTGGACGTCATTTTGGATAATGGAGGGTTTAAGTTATAATAATTGTGTCAGAAAGATCTCGTAACATTTCTGATTTTTTGCGTGATGTGTATAAAAAGAAGGGACGAGTTTCTACTTTCTAGCTGCTATATGGAGAGCACAGGTGACTGTGTTAGAATGACTGAAC